>JAPDVU010000002.1:165529749-165877249 GCA_026230045.1 Corynorhinus townsendii | reverse complement strand
CAACAAAAGTGATATATTTAGAAGTATTCAGGACCTGCTATCCGTGCCACCTGGGAATAAACTATCTTGCCATTTGCACATCCCACAGGAGAAAAGAATCATAATTCACATTTAGGAAATATTGCATGTGTTTGCCTCTGTTTGGCTCGTTTTGACTGCCTTGCTGAAAAGCAGATTTTTTGCAGATAAAAGTTGCCCTGTCTTGCTGAACTGCTCATCTATTTTGCTCCGGAAGAAAAGGCTTTGTTAAAATCAGGAGCAAAGTCTGGTTTGCAAAATACTGTCTAAAAATAACAAAATGCAGGAAAATGTCAAACTGTGCTAAGACAATCGGCCAACTTTGTGCTTTGGAAAACTACCCAGCAAATTCAGCAAGTATTGTTTTAAAGTGAAGAGTAATTACGTGTTTTCTAAGCAGCGTCTTACGAACTGGTGGGTCGGTGCTTGAGATACAGGAGGGTGTGGAGGTCTGTGGCCTTGCCCTTGTTGCTGAGCTAGGCCAATGGATGCACAGTGAAAGGAGATGAGCCCTGCTGTGCTCTCTTGGGGCTCCAAAACTGTTTGCAGATTCCTCATGTGTTTTCAAGGTTTGTGTACTTGAGGCTTCTGGCTTGGCTGCTTTTGCCAATGGAGAAACATCGGTGAATAAAACAGAGTTTCTATTTTTCAAGAGCTCACAGTCTGGCAGGGAAAGAGATATTAAGGCAGCCATTGTAACAGTGAATGATACGCAGGGGAGGTTCAGTCACAATTCTACGGAAGAATGCCTACCTAGGCTGGGTCTTGGGCACCAGAGCACAGATTTTTAGTTAAAATGTTAAGATTTAGCACAAGTTTACGTCCTATCCACTGAATGTATTTCTAAAGTTTGGGGAAATGGCTTTTATTTTGCCACAACTATTTATTGGTACTTCTTCCCCTGGAACTACCTTTGTGTATATTTTTATGGTAATGTTTGCTGATTGAATCTGAATATTTGGCTTATAGTATGAGCAAATAATCTTCAGAGAAATCTTCATCTTTATGCAGCCACATGTAAGAAACAAAAACAGATTTTGTTTCCTTAGTCTAAGAAATATGCATACAAATGAAAAATTTCGGACTGCCTTTGCTTTTATTTCAGGTTTTCAACAAACTAACTCAGTGGGCATTTGATATTCCTATTGTGAGTGGAAGTGATTTGACCAGCTGTGTTAACCCATCAGTGTCCATATACACAAGGGAGATTGAACTTGATCCCATTCTGTACGATGGGGTGAAAAAAATATGGACTCTTACTTTTAGACAAGGGTTAAAAATGAAACCTCTTTTGCTGCAAAGTTTTTCTCAGCAGGTGCAAAATAGCTGCAATCAGGTAGGCTTTAGTAAGTGGCAGCTGCTGTCTACCAAGTTGAAAGATCACAAATTCTCACCCCATTTCTATTTCAATTTTGTAGACACTGGACTCAATTTGTGAGTGTCTGAAGGCATGTCTAACTCTGTGACAAGATATGGGCCTGTACCCTGAGTGGGAACCACGTACACAGGTGTGCTGCCAGCCTGCCTTGTAATGACGCCTGCTCTGGCCAGTCAGGGTCCCTGGGTCATCACTACAGAGTCTTCGATTTGAGAGCCAGCTAGGATCCTAAAAACATTCCATTGCACTGAGCTAAAAAGGATAACAATCTCCCACATGGTCACATGGGTTATAAGATTTATCAAGACCTAGCCTTTGGCCTCAAGCTGTTAGCTGTTTTGTGCTAGTGGGGTAATATGCCCGGTTGCACTGATTAGTACCACTACTGCCTGGAGCATTGTGTTAAAAGGTGTTGAAATCGCTCCCGGACTCGGGGAAGTGGTGCTGTGGTTGATCAGCAATGTGCAGTGGTGTGAATTTGGTTGAATGATGAAGGTTGATTGGCAATCAAGTAGTTATGACATGATGTGAAGTATGCCTCAGAACTAAGTGCTCTGAACTCCTCCTGGTGGTTAAGGACCATAGAGGCGATGTTTGGTCTTGAAGAATAAGGAACAGTTTTCCTATCAGAGAAAGGAAAGGAAAAGACATTTCTGGAAGGAACAATAGCTTGTGGAAGGGACCTGCTATGTGGAGATAAGAAGGAAATTAATGACCTTTGGGAGCCTGCTGTGTGCTAGGCACTAAGCTAGGGTGCTGTGTCATTATTGATTTTCATGATGACTCTCATTTTGCAGATGAGGTACAGGGACAAAAACTTCAGATGCTCAAGATCATATAACTGCTGAGTAGAACTAAGATCTCAGTTGTTGGGTTGCCAGAGTAACTTCCATGGTAGTTACCCAGGGGGACAGTATTGGTGAGGAAGACTGGGTTAGAGAGGGGGATATCAGTAACTTGGGTTTGGACTATTGAACTGGAGTAACCATCTGAATAGAGGTTGCTAGTAGGTTGTTAGAAAAATGGCACTAACTCATCTGGTTATGATAAAAACATATTGAAGACTCACTGATACCAGCACAAGTCCAGTGCCTGCATTTCTAGGCTCCTGCTTAACGGTGGAGATCGTGCTGCCTTTGCTATTCCAGCACAGAGACTACCCTATCTAATAAAAGGGTAATATGCAAATTAGCTGTCACTCCATCATAAAGATGGTGATGCTCATAGCAGCCGGGGTGCTGGACACTGGCGGCGTCGCCCCAGCATGAGCCCCAGCATCCCATGTGCCCCAACCCACGGAGGGAGGGAGGGCAGGCAGGTGGGCCTCCGGCCAGAGGCTGGCCAGGGCACGTGGGACGCTGGCGTCATTGCAGGCTGGGCTGAGGGACCCCTCCCCCCATGCATGAATTTCGTGCACTGGGCCTCTAGTAAGTAATAAGCTAGTATGCTTTATGCTGCTTGAGCAATTCAGATTACTGTCAATGCAATATTAAATCCAGAATTGATAGGAAAATGATCTTACTTAGAAATTCAAGTGTTCTTGGCACAATACTATTTATTACCACCATGAGACCTGTGCTCTGGCAAACCTCTGCTTGTGTTCAGCAAGACTCTTTAATATGAAAGCATTCCTCTGCCAAGGCTCAACTTTGACCTATAAGAGAACAGTGTCTGTTCCTTAGAGAGAGGCTGGGAGGTGCCACAGTTGATATCTGGCCTGGGGATTGGGTTCATATGCATATGTATACAAGGTTGTCTAAACATGTTCAAAGGAGAAGGTTTTTTTTGTTTTGTTTTATTTGTATACTCTCAATCAGAAGATAAGTCCTCACATTTTTATGTTAGTGAATCCAGTGTCCTGGGCAACTCCAGGACTCTTTGTCATCTTTTGGTAAGGGAAGATACTTAAAATAGTCAAGGACCGATTCTCTTTGTTCCCTAGGATGATGTTGATGATGGTGACCACGGCAAGGTTTAGTGCTATGATGATAACACCACCATATTTTACTGATTTTCAAATGTTTTCCCTTTTCCCCCCCTCATTTCTGAGATTGAGAAATTCATATTCAATACCACTTTGCAGTTGCTATTAATCTGAAATAAAGTTAAATTCTCCCAGATAGGATTTGTGTTTTTTTTGTTTTTTTTTAATAAATCATCTGAGGACATTATCACCCTGAGACCTCTTCAAATTGAATTATTTACTGAGTTATTCTTAAATCACACTGGTAGTGTGAACTTATCAAAGACCTACTTGAGTACCTGCATGTGGTTCAAATTCTCAGGAGAGATTCTTTTCCCTTTCTCTCTTCTTGCTGTGCCTTTCTTTCTGAATGCAAGCTTTATGTCTATAATATTCTAACTTTAGAGGAATACCATTTTGCTGTCTTAGCTTATTGCAGAAGTTTCTTATTAGATTTCCCATCTTGTTATTCTTATCATATTTAGAGTAATGGTGTGTCTAACAATTGATATATCTTAGGTTTGATGAAATACTTTAACAATAAATTTAACATTTACAGGGCACATTCCCTTTGCCAGGCAGTGTTTTAAGGCTCTTTATACTAGTATGTAGTAACTCATGTAAGCCTCTCACAGTCATATTAGATAGGTACTATTGCTGCCCCAATTTCAGGTAAGAAAACAGAGGCACAAAGAGGTTAAGCAGGAACCCATGCCCACGTTCACATGTATTGACTCATTCAGTGTCGCTCGACCACTCTGAGTCTACAGACAGGCTGCTGCTGGCAATCCGTTGTCATTCCTGGAAGGTACTGGTCATGGTACCTGATACTTGCTGAGCACACAGCTCAGAAAACGGGCCATTGTCCTTGTTAGAAGAACAGAATATCCTTTTGTTATCCACTTTTCATTCCCTGATGCAGGATTCTTGCCGTAAGTGTTATCCTCAGACAAAAGCTGGTTTTCTAAAAAATATGAATTCTTGTCTTTTTATTATGTGTTATATAAAGATGTTACTCTAAGCAGGTCTGCTACCATTCAGGTCTGCACATTCTATCTATCAGGAACTTCAAAGCAATTCTCAGTGAAAAGTCCAGTTCAACCAAAACTCAAATTCTTCTTACTTCAATTTGTCTTCCCATCCTATTTCTCTTCCCCCACCTGCCACCACACCTACATCAAATCTACAGTGAAATCTCCAAGGGAGATATATTAAGAGTAAACAAGAAAATAATATTTGTAGGTTTTTCCCTTAAGGAAAAATGTATTTTTTCTAATGACCTTAATCTGAATTTTGGGGGATAATTTATTGCATGTATTTAGGAGAGAATAAGTTTTAATTCCTCTATCCCTTTTTCTTTCTCTTCTTTATTTTTCTCATGTCTTTTACCAGTATTTACTGACTATCTTCTAAATGCAAGACACTGTGTTTGATGCTCCCTGTAGGAGAGAGAATTCTCAGACTCTGTTCACGTACTTAAGGAAAATTTAAAGATAAAATTATAGGGGAATCTTTTCCTCACTCCCCCTCTCTTCCTTATTCCTTTCCTCAATTTTCCTTCTTCACCCACCCTACCCCACCTCACCTTCTTCTCCATGAATAGGAAGCCAGGGAGGAAGAGAAGACTTTAGGGAAGAAACATTATTTGAGCTGGGTCATATTTGAACTTGTGCAGATGGGGACGGTCAAAAACAGTAGGGCACCAGTGAGGAGCAGTCTGGACAAAGTCACAAAAACTGGGCTTTGGAGAATGGTGAGAAGTCCAGCCTGAAGCGCGGAGGGCATGAAAAGAGAGATGAAAGGTGAGACTCAAGGAAAAAGCCTTCTCTTCTTACTTATAGGGAAAATCATGTGAGGTGATAGATCTGAATGCACTTGAAAAGATAAATGCTGTTTAATGAAGGTCAGGTGGATTCACAAAAAAATAAGAGGTCCCGGTTGGTGTCCTCACCATCATCCTCATTGTTGCCATTCTCATCATGGTCCTAATAACCTCTAAAAGGGACTCCTTAGGGCCCCAGTGACTCTAAGATGACCAGAATTTTACCCTTATGCTCTACTTCAGTGTCTCGAACACCTCCAAAGTAAGACTCTCTCTATAAAAGGCTAATATACTGTCTGACCGGTTGCTATGACGCACATTGACCACCAGGGGGCAGATGCTCAATGCAGGAGCTGCCATAATGCGCACCGGCCATTTACAGAGAAACAGCACCGCAGACCTGGTGCCCACAAAGCAACATTCAGCTTCCCCCAAGTGGGACACAGACCCTGCCACCACCCCAGAGTGACACCCCACCAAATCACTGCCAAGATCACATGGTGCAAAGTGCAGCTCACAGCTCAGCCCAGTCTGGAGATGGTGGCTGTGGGTGCCGGGTAATGATGTCACATAGCAATGCCCAACTTCCTCTCTCTAGTGACTAACCTCCTTGGAGTTTCTTCATCCTAGGAACATGATTTGCTTTATAGCTAGGTGGAAACATTTTACACTTTAACCAAATGTCTGTGAAGCATTTTTCTGTGCCTCATCTCATTTGATCCTCACAGAAGTCCTGGAGTAGGTAGAGAGGAGACTTGGTGGAATCCTATTTTCTTTTGATTAGCCAGAAAATGGAGATTTAGAAAGCTTAGAAACTTGACCCGACTGAACAGAATTAAGAAATGGTGGACCTTGAAAATGACTTCAGGTTTTCTCACTGCACAGAATATAGTCAAACACTGCTGCAGTTACATATTTTACCCTTTGTTCTCCCTGTGTGATCTACAATAATAATCTGCTACAATAATAATAGCTAAATCAGAAAGCTGGTCTAATTAAGCAAGTTTATTCTATATTTGTAAAGGCTACATTGACTCGTGCATGTGCCATACATATAAAGCTCTCGCTGGCACCAATTGCACGTGTGCGTTTCAATCTGTCAGTGTTGATCGTGAATTTGGTTGACACTTCTATTGTAGAGAAAGGGCGAATAGCGATATTAAAGTATTTCTTCTAATTAATTTCCTTCCAGTGTGCACGGATCTGTGCACCAGTTGGAATATAAGAGACAAACTTACTTCTTTAATAGTGAAAGATGCCAGCAGATGTTTGCAGAAACCAAATAAGGCCAATGAAGGTGAAGTGGTTGAGAATACAACAAAAGCACCTGCTCTGATTGCCTAAGTGCTTTCATTGTCCTTGGTTAGTTAGTATCTCTCTTTCCTCAATGGAATGCTAGGGCCACAGAGAGAGGACAGCAGGGGAACTGGAACATTTTTCTTCTTGTAGTACAAACATCTGATGAAAAAAAAGAAGTAACTGTAGGGCCATTTGCCCCCATCTCTGATGGTCTCCTCATGAGAACCAACCATTTGGATTACATTTTTCTCTGTCTGTTTGTACAGCCACACTGAAAATCTGCTTTCTGCACTCTTCATACCAGCTACGCAGTATCAATCTTTAATTCTATCCTGGGTTTCTGAAGAGATTTGATTTCCTTCTGCTATCTGAAAGGACATATACTCAAGTAATTCGGTAAAGGTGTAGTGGCAAAATGAGATAGAACTGCTTTTATATAATTTTACAAAATGAAACAAACTCAGTGAATGTAGCCATGATTGTCTCATTTGATATTGTAGTGGCTTAAAAGTCAAATCTGATCAGAAAAATCTAAATCCCTTCCTTAAATGAAATAAGAAAAATGTGCAGGTATATTAAAAACATTTTTCATTATGGTTTTCAAATAGGTGTTAGAGAGTTCAGTGGGATTTCTTATCAGATCATCTGACAAACTCATAATGCTTGTGTTTTCTTGAACTTCTCTATAGTGTTTGCAGCTATAGGAAGTCTCTGTTGGGGAAAAATACCCCTGAGGGAAATTTGGCACTGGTAACTTTTCCCTAGGCCTAGCTTTTTGAATGGAATAATTTATGACAGTTTTGCCCATGAGAACTCTATTTCCTTGATTTTTGTTTGTTGAGTTTGTAAATTCTTACTGGATTATACCCAAGTCTGAAAGTGACATGTTGATGTGGGCTCCAAATTCTTAACGTGGGTCACCATACTGATGGTATTCTACTACTTTTAACCTTTTTCTTCTCCTTTTTTTTTTTTTTTAAATGATCAATATTTTTGAGTTTAGCTGCATCCTCATTGAATAAAAGGATCGTAGAATTGTGGGGCTGAGAATGGAAGACATACCCATTCTATCACATTGGTTCTTACAAACTGCCTGCAATAAGATACCACACTATTGATTGACAAAGGCTCCTAATATTTTCTAGCAAAAGTGGAAAAATAATTGCATTATTTTCTCTGAGTGCTAACCAATGGTACCCAGTAGTTATCTTTTTGGTACTGGGAATAGAGCCAGATTTAGGCAAAATGAATTAAATTTGCCCACAAATTACTGATTTTGAAGTAAATGTAATTACCATGCTTCAGATCAGCCTCATAATTTTCCCTATGAATTAAGTATTTTGTTTATTGACAGGAAGTATTACAAAATCTACTTCAGGGCTAGTACCAGTTTTTAAAATTTATGAAGCAGTTTTATAAGAGCAATTCCATTGGTATGAGTAACAATTAACAACCTAGTTAATTCAGTCACTAGAACACAGGCTCCAGAGTCAGAATATCAGAGTTCAATACCTGTTTTTACTGTGTTCTTGCTCTATGACCTTGGGCAAGTCACTCAATCTTTCTATATCTCTCTCTTTTTGGGGGGATGGGTCTCTGGAAAATGGAAATTACAGAAGTAGTTCTCCAACTGATAACACTGAAATATTTTCTGTTAAGACTATGATGATTATTTACATATACATACTCTGTGTGGACTTTATTCCTAGTGCCCCTACTGGGAGAAGAAAGGCTAATCTCTGAAAGTAATGATTGCACTTTTCATATTGATCATTTAATATCCACGAGTGATATTTGATGAAGTGGTCATTGTTGCTCTTGTCATTTCCCCCCCAAAATGGTCTTTCCAACCCTCCCCCCATCTCTTGACTACACCATTTCCAGCGTGAGCTTTCCAAAATCAAGTCTGATCCTGTAGATCATGCCAGACTCTATGGCAAGACATGTAAGACTTTTCATAATCAGATCCCCTTCTTACCTCTCCAGATCCATTTTGCCAGCCTTTTTAAAAGTCTGCTTTCAAAATCTATTTCATATATATATATATATATATATATATATACACACACACATATACATACATATATATATATATATATATATATATATATATATATCTTAATTTCAGAGAGGAAGGGAGGGGTAGAGAGAGAGATAGAAACATCAATGATGAGAGAGAATCATTGATTGGCTACCTCTTGCATGTCCCCTACTGGGTATCAAGCTGGCAACCTGGCCATGTGCCCTTGACTGGATTCGAACCTGGGACCCTTCAGTCCACAGGCTGACACTCTATCCACTGAGCCAAACCAGCTAGGGTCTCAAAATCTATTTATTTTCCTGCTTCCTGGATTCTGAAATGCTGCTTATCCTCCCATGTTGATGTTGTTAGACATTCACTACTCTCTTCTTGATGACCTCAATAATTCTCTCACCAGCTATGCTGCTTAAGGCTGGCCTTGACAAGCTTCTGAATGGACTCCACCAATCTAGGACTGTCTACCTTTTATTATCCTCCTTTTCTTATCCCTGAACAAATGAGTGAGAATTTCCCCATGGTTCAGTACAGTTTAATAAGCAGGATCCACACTGTTTGTTGATTCAATAGCTAAAACAAAACAAAATAAATAAAGATTTCATTTATATAATCTGAGCTTTGCCGATTTATCCTATACAAATGGAAAGTAGCTTTATTGCATTTATGGAAAACCAGACTTGAAGCTTAACCAGTGGCATAAGGCAGAATTACATTGATTGCACAACTTTTTACGTGGGGGAATAATTTGTATTTGATAAGGTCACAAATAGGTAATGGGTAGGGGCTCATCAATGTGTGAGGTGATTAAGCACTCATACAAATAATACAATTGACATTTTCTTTATATTTATTATTGGGTAAAAGAAAGCTTATGGATAAAAGTGTGCATTATTTTTATCCTAGTAAGAAACTACTTCAGTCATTTAGTAATACTATTTAAATAAAGAAATATACCTTTATGCTGTTGTTTATTATTTATGAAAAAGAAACAAAACAAAATCTAGCAACTGACTAAATTAATAGTTAAAGACGTGTGGTTAAAGGCTAGCTCTGTGGTAGAAAAAAATATATATACAGATATAAATATAGCTTCCAAATTTTCCAGGTCCACATTCCTGCAATTGTTTTTTCTCTAAATCATGAATTCACTGTGGGTTTTATTTTGAAATAGGTATTTCTGCTATAAGTCTGATAAATGATATTCCAACTCTAAAGAGCAAGCAACTAGAATGTCACATTTTTGACGCATATTTTTGCAGCACAGAGGGGACTAAATTCTAAATGTCTCAGCTGTTAAAGGCCCCGTCAGACTTGCCCAAAATGAAGAACAGAAGGAGAAAGCTTTCCCTAAAGCAACTCATCAGATCTGTTTGGGCACAGGGACACTCTCTCAGAACTTGTGTGGATAGGTAGCACTGAATAGTTAAAGGTTTTGCAGCTGCCTGGAGTATTTGAGAAAAAGATATTTCTAAGTACTTGTCATGCATTTACATAGGCTGGACAGGTTTGTTCTGTCCACCAAAGCTCTGATAATTTGTGGTCATATAATAATAATAATAATAATGTCTGGTTTTTGAGTGCTCACTATGGGTCCAAAACTATACTCTGCATTTTCTACATATAGTGTCATTGAATGTTCATGCTTCTGATGTTAGAGGACCAGCTTAAGAAGTTTATGTCAGTTTTTTGTAGTACAAAAGTTTGTTGAGCTGTCTTCTACATTATAAACTTGACAAGTCCTTACTGTTGTTTTTGCTTCTCTGATTGTTGGTGGTTGAATCTAGGGCATACTCTAATTACTTCAATACAGGCAGCAGTGATCACTTCCATAGACAAATAGTTAGAGATGTAATACACATATAAACAGGTAGCATCTTCTAATTTACTGATTGTTGGTAGACTAGAAACAGCCACTGAGTAAATGAACGTAAGTTAAACAATTGGAAGCAGGGCACTGTGGTATGTTACATGGCAGTTTCCAATGAAATGAAGTGATTGCCATATTTGCACATGGTTGGAAAGTGGAGAATTCTAGAACATGGCATTTTTATACATTTATCTTTTTATTATCCTAATTATCCTAATGTAACATAGATAAGAAAGATAATTTCATCTGAGTTTCAAAATTCTGTGCCTTAGCCTATGCTGTTCCCTTTGCCTGGAATGCCCTTCCATCTTCACTTGTCTAATTCCTTATCATTCTTCAGGACTCCATTTGAATACCACCTTTCCAGGCAAGCATTCCCTGATTTGTTCTGCACTACCCAACCCCCACTGCTTCTGGGTTGCACAGCACCCTGAGCAAAACTCACCTGAGTCACCTCTTGTAATACGAGGTATACTTTTCTGTTTACTTGCCAGCTGCACTAGGATGTGACTCTTTGTAAGCATGGTGTGTCTTTTGGGCTTATTTCTGTTTTTCTGCACCTCAGCAAGTCTATGCAGTACATGAACTTAATGAGCAATTGTGACTTGAAGGAGTGAATACATTCATATAAATTGTGCATATCAGTATTTCGTTACTTCCCCAACACACACACACACACACACACACACACACACACACACACACACACATTCTCACTACATTCTGGTGTGTGTAGACTTCAAAAAGACTTATCTGTGGTTTTGTTTTAATTCCTGAAGCTCAAGGTCATGATCTCGCAGAGTGATTACTGCAAGAACGCACATTCATGTTAAGTCTGTTGTTCTTGCCAAGTTATACCTTTACGAGTGAAATTTCAGGCAGATTTTATATCAGCACCATGGGGATGTTTTCATGTTAAACAGGAATGTGGAAGCATGAAGAGAAGTAAAGAATCAGGTCCAGACAACACAACAGATATTGAGCTGGAAGCCTGAGCTATGAAAGGAACACCTCTACCCACTGCAGAATAAGACTTAATGTCAAGGGGAGATGGTGTCTGGCTTCCACTCTCCATTTGCTTGCCTCATCCTCTCTGTGCTTATCATGTGGTTCCCTTTTATAGGACATGGGAGGCAGACATGTATTACTAGGGAGCAAGCTTTTACAACTATGATTTCATTCCATATTGTAGTTTCTCGCAAAATGGTTTATTTTCTTCTCATGTACATGTTACTATACACAATCAGATAATTCAGAAAGACTATCCACACCTTTGTCCCCAGACACCCAGCCATACAATGCAGTGTGACAACCAAGAGAACCAGAGCTGTGCTGGGCTCTGGACTAGACAAAGGCACAAATCCCATCTGGGTCTCCTTCAAAGCAAGCTGCTGTTTGCAACAAACTACCAGATGGTGGTAAAAAAGTTCTTACCTGTTTACTTAATGGGTGACTGGCCTCTGCTTTTATTTAGCCATCTGTTCTGGTCTATATCCCTTTAACTTGTAAGATCCATCACCTCATTTAAGCTGTTACCTTGACACATTGCAATGTTGTGGACATAATGCTTCTACAGAGGGGGCAAGTTAATATGGGTTTTCATGATTAGAAGGTTAAATGAGGTAAGGCTGTGGTAGTTAGTGGTGAGATAAGGGGTTTTGAAGAGGCAGAACTCAAGGGAATTTCAGGTGATTGAAAAATTAGGCTGGTTAGACAGAGGGATAGAATTTTTACAAATTACAGAGGCTGAATAAGAGCAAAGACTGTCTTTGGGTGTCTCTGATTTGTGAGGGCTTATGACCATGGGCCCAGAGAGGATAAGGGGCTAGCTTTGGATTTCTTTTTTCCTTTTGAGACATTCTGTGAAGAGCAAAAAGAAACTGATTACAGCAAAAAGTGGTAAGCTAGAAGCACAGCAACAACCTCAAAAATATATAGTCATTCCCAGAAAGATATTTGGTTTCCCTCAAGTTTGAGGAAGAATCAGGGGCCAAGCCCAACTTCATGGAGGAACAGTTTGTGTGTCTTCACCCTGGATTTGAAGGCAGAGTTGTTCCAACCTTCACCTTAGCCTTATTCCTTGATAGTTCCGTCCAGATCACCAACCAGGCCCTGAACACTAGGACTTAGAAAGCCCAGGGCTCTGTCTTCTTATTATATCAGTTCTGGCTCTACCCACTCTGGTCTCCCCTGAAAAAAACCAGTATTATTACAGTTACTGAGACTCAAAATATTGGGCATCTCTGAATTTTCTATCTGCCAATTCTATCCAACCAGTAACCAAGTTCTCTGCCTTTTCCCTACATTGAATTTCTTATGTCTTTTTCCACTTTTTTATCCCCACTACCACTGCTCTAGTTTTCCATCCCTCATTACCTCTATCCTAGCCAACTGGAATAACCTCTTAAGTAGCTCCAACTTTTAGTCTCTTCCTGCTCAAAGCATCGTAAATACTGAGGTTTAATGATACCTTATAACAGTCACCTTAAAAAATTAAACAGAAGCCTCCTTTGGTTTACTGTCACCTAGCAAATTCAGCGGACTTCTCAGCTTGGTATCCAAGGCAGTCCCTATAGTTATCATTTGTGTTCCCAGCATTTTCTATTTCTCTGTGTCCCCGTAAAATGAAGTGACAGGTGGTTAGGAATAACCCCATGTTTCCTTGCCTCTTTGCTCTGTTCCTTCCTCCTAGAAAGCCCTGGAGGTTATTTCACTAAGCTCAGGCTCAAATACATCTCTGCTTTTCCCAATCAGATGCAGGTGCTCCTGCTCTTGTTTCATAGCAGCACATTTTGGGGGGTATTCGTATGCTGCTTGGCATGCATTTGTTCCTGCCCTATTGTTAGCTTTTCAAGTCTTACTTGTGCATACCTTATAGCACAGGTTAAAGTTTCCTTTGTGTAGAAGGTGCTAGATAAAGACACAAGGTAATGATTGATAGTGGGACTTTGTCTGTAAGAATGCAAGAAATTTATCCATTCATTCACTCAATTGTTTGTTGGGTGTCTATTAGTATAGTATGTAAGGTACTTGGATACAGAGATCAGTATGACATAGTATATCTCAGTTCTCCAGGAACTCACAATTACATGGAGGAAATTTCATGAATGAAAAGTCACAGAAATAATTGCACAATGAAAAGTGTGCAATAGAAGTGCCTTCAAAATATGGGAGTAGCAGGACTTCTTCTAGTAGGGTAAATATGTTGGAGATGAAGAGATGAGGGTGGGGCGGAAGCTGAGCAGTTAATAAGGGCTTCCCATGGTTGGGAATGTCTCTTTTAGATTTGAAAATTGAATAAGCGTTGTCAAGGAAGATAGACAGACAAGAAAGGATAGGAATGGAATGGAAAGATAACCCAAGAAAGCTGCTTTGCTTGCTCTCAGAGGCTTAGCACACTATAAGGCAGCCTAGTCACCAAATAATTATTTTCTGTTTCCAGATAAAAATATCCTAAATGACAGCATCCTTCAATACCTTTGAAGGAGAAAGGGAGAACAGTAAAAGGAACCTCTGTAACTGCTTTTGGTTGAAAGTCATTCATTCCTTCTTCTCTCTTTTTTTAAAATGTTTTGTAGAGAAAGTCTGTGATTGCAGTGAGCTTCATAGCAGCATTTCTCTTCCTGCTGATTGTGCGCCTTGTAAATGAAGTGAATTTCCCATTGCTGCTAAACTGCTTTGGACAACCTGGTACAAAATGGATACCATTCTCCTATACATACAGGCGGCCCCTTCGAACTCACTATGGATACATAAATGTGAAGACACAAGAGGTAAGACCTCAGAGGGTTATCTGGGATTCGAGGGTATCCATGGTAACAGATTTTCTTTAGGAGCAAGATGTTTTCCAATCACTGAACTGGCTTTTGCTGCCCCACTGAGCGTCTTTGGGCACCTGACATATTCTGTATTCTCATTCTTTGACAGTTACAGACACACGTCTAAAGTCTGCTGACCCTTCTGATTCACTGGCTTCATGTGGAGTTGAGGAAGCAATTACCTGTTTTCCTGGTGGTTTGTGGCATAACATACACATCTTTCCATTTATTACCTCTGATAAGCAGTGACCAGCTAGAGAAGTAGCTGGTTTTATTTCCCGGAGGTCAACTGGTTGGGGACAGCTCTTTGTATAATTGCAGAAAAGCATTTATACTTTTGAAAACACTAATTCTGAAACCAGGAGCTAGAAAAAGGGCAAGCTGATTTTAAAATTCTCCATGGCTGCAGAGAAAATGGTATTTAAAGAGTTTTCAAATTTAAAGGGCTTAAAATCCTTTAAATCCTGTAATCCCTGAACCTTCAAGTCTTTGTGGCCAGTTGGTGGTACAGAAGAGACTGGAGGCATATTGACAGCTGGGAAGTGCACACTAGACTAGCACTTTTGCAAGCAAGGATTTGTACCATGGAGTGAAGGAAAAAAGTAATGAACCTCATAAAATGTGAGAAGTGCCTAGAAGTGATTAACAAAAATGTTATCTGTTTCTATGTAGTGGGGTGAATGTGAGGTTAATATTCATGAATGCAAAGTCCACATTTGAAGTTGTTGGTAACAAACGTACAAGTCATCAGTGTGTCTACATCCCAGAGAAGAGTTTTGGATCAGATCCCATTGAAGGGTCATTTTATAAAGATACTAGAGAGGAAAGTTACATACAGAATGCTACTCCTGTTCTGAGTTATTCTTAACATTCAGGGAGGAGGTGAGAGCTGGCTTCGTACATCCCCTTTTGTAGGCAATATCATACCTGAGTCTTTGCATCTGGTTAATTTGATTTTTTGAAAATGGTGTCTGTACCTGCAGGATTTACAAGCTATTTATTAGACCATTATTGTTAGAAAGAAAAAGGCACCATTAATGACACATAAATTCTTAGGAGCCTTGCTTGATGTTTATCCTTTAAATGGTGTCTTTCAAATTAATTTTAAAAAAAGGGTCCCTGGCTTGAATTTGTTGCATATCCTATTAATCGATTACCTGTATAAAAATGATCTCAGAGAATAGTTTGTCTCACTCTCATTTTTGTTACTTTTATTTCTGGCTGTCAATTAATATTCTATAACTCTACTGGATTGTGTTAACCACTTCACAAGGACCTGTACCGGCAGAAAATGAAACACACGCCTGAAGTTTTTCATGAATTCCTCTCAGGAGGGAAATCGCACCTCAAATCAAGGACCCTTTCATTTGTTTAAATATTAATGGATTGGATTTTGAAGTGTTAAGGGAAAAACTGACATGTGGAGGCTGTTATTAAATTAGTCATATTAGCTAAGCTACCTTTGATATTCTTTTGGTGTAGTTTTTAATATGACTTTACCACAGGATATTGATCATTATTTTGACCCTACAGAGGCTATTTTTGGAAGCAAACCTAATTATTGAAGAGAGGTTTTTTTTGTTTTGTTTGTTTGTTTGTTTGTTTTAGGCTTCAAAAGCACACAGGCATGACTTGAGTGAAAATAGGGCTAACAATATCAACTAGCAAAGTTATGATGAGGATTAAATAGGGCAAAGTGCATGAGGTGCACAGTTCCTAGCTGATGTTCAATGAATGAAGGTTTTGACTTTTTCTTCTCTTATACTTACCAGTTATGACTTGAAGTTCTCAGTATGAATAAACACTAAACCAGAGAAACAAACGTTGCATTTAAATTTTAAAGAATTTGAATTCAGGGCAGGTCATTAGAAATCAGGGTTTTGCAAGTTAAAACTACAATGAGAAGAGAAAAAGAAAGCATATTACTGCACACTAAATATCAAATTGGCAAAAAAATTAAGAATCTGATAATACCAAGTGTTGGTGAAGGTGTGGAACAAAAAGAGCTCTTGTATACTGGTAGGTGGAGTATAAACTGGAACAACCAATTTGGAAAAAACAGCTTCCTATTATCCTGAAAGTTGAAGATCTACATAACCTGTGCCCCAGCATTTCCAGTCATTGGTGTATTCATATGGTACGCATGGACAGCAGGTACTGCAGCATTGTTCATGATCACAAGCAACTGGGAACATCCCAGATGTCTATCAGTAGGAGGGTGGGTTACAAATTGTGCTACATGCACTGGAATATTATACAGCAATGAAAAATGAAGCAACAGTCTTCATCTGACATCATGAATAAGTCTTACACATAGTTTTGAGCAAAAGATCCTATATAATAAAAGGCTAATATGCAAATTGCCTCCCCCCCCCCCCCCACTGGGAATACAACCAGGAGTTCAACCAGGGGGCATGGCCAGCCAGCCAACTGCCTATGGCCCCTAACCCCAGCTGGCCCTGTCCCTGATCACCCCCTCCTCCATCCTGATCAGGGGCGGGGCCATTGGGCCAACCTCCTGCGTGCCCTCCCCCTGGCCAGCCTAGCCCGTTTGCCCCGATTGGGGTGAGCCAGCCAGTGCAAGAATAAAAGAATACACACAATATGATTTCTTTATAGATCAGAGGAAGAGGCAAAACTAAATGATGTTGCTTAGGTGCATGCATAGGAGGTGCAATTATAAAGGAATAAAAAGTAACGAAATTATTATCATACAAGTGAGAAAAGCATTTACTCTGAGAAAAATGTGTGGTTTGTGAGCAGTGTGAGTTCCTGGGACACCAACAAAGATGCTACCTCTTGATTCAGTTGGAAGTAACATGGGTATTCACATTCTAAATATTTTTTAAGTATCCATTCATGTTGTATGCACTTTTCTGCATTTCTGTTTTATAATGAAAATTTCAAAATATATTCTGAGCCCAGTAGGATATTTATCGAACAGGAATTACACAAAGCATTTCACCTTATTTAACAGCAAGAAATAACTAAAGAGAAGCAATGAGGCATTAAGCTAGCTAAAACAAACTAGACATATTCACAATTGGCAATTTCATGCTATGCAAAAACTAGTACATATGCAGGTAACTTATTCTTATAGTCTATGCACAATAGAAAGGCCCTATATAACATGAGAGAAGGGGATGATCACAAAATTTTGCATGGGAGTTGGAAAACAACATAATACCTAAATAAAATGATAGATTTTCCTCCATCTCAAACGTCTCTAGGTTACATTAACAGGGAAGCAAAATGTTCAAGCTCTCTACCTTCCTCCTCATTGATTTCATCTTTTCTTCTTGCAATCCAAACCCCCACCATCCCCATGTCTGTACTCCATTCATACTCAAATGCTCTGTGCATTGGTCTTCACCAAATAATGGCTTCAGGTGCAGCCCTACCCAGAGATAGCTGTATTAGATAAGATTCAGGAGGAAAAGGTCTTCAAGAACCAAAGTAATACAGATAAAATGATAGGTGGTGGATTGGGTATTTGGAGAAAATAGCTTCAATAGTGACCCTCAAAGCTTGCTCCAAAAGTAGCCTAAGTCCCCATTCATTCTATTCTCACCCAGAGAAGGGTCAATCGCCATGGCCGAGTTGAGCCAGGTGAACACAGAGCACATCTATTTATTTTAAGATCTTGGTTCTCAAGGTTATCTCATAAGTTTTTCAGAAGAAAGCACATGCTTACCAGAAACCAACAGACTTGCAAGAAATATTTTAAACCGGTAGTCATAATAGCAATGATCTCTAGATCTAGAGTATCTGCAAACACACTCATTGTTGATGATAGTTTCATTGGCTGATGCTTCAGCTAGGCCAGACATTGCTGTCACTAGACAAAGATTTTTATAAGTGGAAACATTTATGAGAAAAAAAAATGTCTCTCCACTACTGTCAAATGCAAGGTGGGGGTGGTGGTGGCTGAATTAGGTTGAAGATTTAGTAGACACAGTGGAGAGCTGGGTTGCTTAGGAGCAAAATCTGATTCTCTGGTTATTTATTATTATTTTTTTAAATGAGATGAGTTCTGGTCCCTTTGGCTTGGCCCAAGTGGAAGTATAGGCAGTCTCATGAATCTGTGACAGTCTGCCCTGAAGGCCTCACATTTAGTAAATTATACTCAGTTCAAGCTCAACTTCATTTTATCAATTTACCCAGTTTTAGAATGATCTGTTCCCAAGGAAAGTACAGAAAGTAAAAGATAAGAAACACAAGAAAGATAAACCTGGTACTTGCTTATATTTTACATTGTTAGAATATTGTTTTCCTAATGCAGACCCATACAAAGGAATATATTGTGAAAATCATGAGGACTATTCTAGAGCACTGAGATAGAAATAATTAGAATAGAAAGAATTAAATACTCCTCCCACTCTATAATGACCACTTATACCATGCAGTTGGTGATTGGCTCCCATCCTTTGCCCTGTCTCTTTCCCTTTCTCAGCCAGTGTGGGCTAAGGTTCTTATATTGGCAGAGGCGAAGTATTGAGAATCAAGGAAGCAAAACGAGTGCTAACTAACAGGATGCGTGCTGGTATCCTGAATTTTGCTGGCCACAGAACCCAGAATTCCTCATCAATTCTATGTTTGAGCTGACAATGCATGAGGCAGTGCCAATCCAAAATTTGGACCAGAGTGATTTAGATTTTGCAAGAGGGCCTATATTTCCCTTTGCTCCCCTCCCCCATTAATTTTTTGGCCCACTAGCTTAGCTGCTCAGACTTGCCCTGCCAAGTCATTACTGTATTAATAATGCAACCCTCCATTTAAACAGGATTAGAATTAGGGGACCCCACCTGTAACATTAGGGCAGAATCACTGTATTATTGGTTGACCTTTGACAAAGTAAAAAGCATAACCCCATACATGTTTGGAAAAAGAAATCTCTGCTTAGCAATATTTTGTGAACTCTGCTTTCTTCTTAATGCAAATTTTAATGGTTCATTTTGAATTAATTAGTTATAGTGGATCGGGTACTATTAAGGTACTGCAGGACTTTGTTTAAGGTAATCATTGTTTCTGCCTGTTGTGATCATGGCAGATTTTTGAGGCAAAAGAAGAAAATGTACTTCAGGCTAGATTTTGTTTGTAGTTTCTAGATATGGAATCAGTTTTCCTGTCATGTTTTGTTGTTGCTGGTGATGAGTGACCTGGTGTGAAGATGCTGCTCTGAGCAAATAACCTGTAACTTATTTGCATGAACCACTAGATAAGAGAATGGAACTCTGACAATCAATAGAATGCCACCTGCAGATCTTCCTGGTGATCAGTGGGGATGACAGATGTCTCCCTCAGATCTGATAAAAAAAACTTTCTACGCCAGAGCTGCAGAGGTTCTCTGGTATTTGGGGAGAGTGACCTTTCAGATGGTCTTCAAATGTGCTAAGTGAAAACATAAGATTTCCCGAACATAGCAATCAAGTTGTAGGGCGACATATTGATTTGCTTAATAATTTAATGAGGCCAAAACAGACCTCTTTAAAAATGAGAACATTTTAAAGTAGACTAAATAAGAATACTTAAGATCAGTTGCTATGACAGACAGGCCACACAGCCTAATTAAAGATGTGCATAACATATTGATATTGCAATAGATTTTCCCAAGTTGTGGTTATAGCAACAATTAAGGAACAGAGCTGACTTTCTTGGGAATAAAAGCACACACCCCACACATTCAAACAAATGTCCACATGTAACTAAAGCTGACATGAATTTTATATATACATATATATATATTTGTGTATATATATATATTTGAGAATATAGGCTTTGGGTTTTACATAGTCTATTGAGAACAATTATATGCAAATATGTTTTAAAAGTTTAAAACTAATCAATGTAATTGTTAATTAAAAGCTGAATATTCACATTTGTATAATCATAAAGCAAAAGAAATTTCAACCATTAAATTGTTATAGGAAACAGCTACATGAACATATAAAGATTACTTATGTGGTATGTGCATATTGGCTTAATTATTTTTTTAAATATATTTTATTGACTTTTTTTACAGAGAGGAAAGGAGAGAGATAGAGAGTTAGAAACATTGATGAGAGAAACATCGATCAGCTGCCTCCTGCATGCCCCCCACTGGGGATGTGCCCGCAACCCAGGTACATGCCCTTGACCGGAATCGAACCTGGGACCCTTCAGTCTGCAGGCTGACCCTCTAGCCACTGAGCCAAACCGGTTTTGGCTGGCTTGATCATTTTTAAGATCATCACCTTTTTCCTAAGTATGAGGGCACATATTTGCTGAGTGGAGACAAGATTATATTTCTCAGTCTGGTTGTGAAACAGCAACTCCAAACAATGACCATTATCTCAAGGCAATCTATGCTCTGCCGGCAGATGAAAGGGTCAGACACCCCTGTGGCTTAAAACAGTTTCAGAAAGCTTTCTTGGGAGATGTGAGGCATGTAGTAGGAGAAGGATTTGGATAAGATAGGAAGAGAAGACAAAAATAGAGTTGGACGTGTAGAAGTTTAATTGTCCCCTGTTCCCTTCTAGGTTCTTTGACTGGTCTCATAATTAAATTGACATAAGACAGATTACCAAGAGTAAAACAAGTTTGATTTCATGCAGGACCCCTATAAAAATCTGAGATTCAAAAGACAGCCATGCGCTTGAGGCTTCTATACACCCCTGAGCGAAGAAAAAGAGTGGGGGTCTGGGCTTCAAAGGAGAGGAGGTCAATTCATAGGAAGATAGGAAGAGCAGATGTTTGGTATAAGCATACAGATGGTTGCCTTCCATGCACATACATTTCTCAGATGAAAAAGTGACCTCTGGTAATAATTCTCTTGTAATGTACATTTCCCTTACAAAAGAGTAACTTCTCTGTTTTCAAAGTTTCTCCTGTGTCTGCAGCTCAGAAGAATCCCCATGCTGAAGAGGCACACCACGGGGTGGCACATTCTCTCCCCCCACTTTTTTTTTATTGATTTCAGAGAGAAAGGAAGGGAGAGGGAGAGAAAAATAGAAACATCAATGATGAGAGAGAATCACTGATCAGCTACCTGATGCAAGTCCTCTACTGGGGATTGAGCCCGCAACCCAGGCATGTGCCCTGACTGGGAATCAAACTGTGACCTCCTGGTTCATAGGTTGATGCTCAACCACTGAGCCACAACAGCTGGGTGGACTGGCACATTCTGCCACCCTTCAGGGAAAAGAGCAAAAGCAAAAGTTCAGAACATACACTGTCCATTTCCATTCAGCACCTACCACTCCCAGCAGGCCATGGGTACTACATTAGAAGTCACCATCAGCTCCTGGCTGTGTTGGTAATCACCATGGCCTCACACTCCATCCATCCATTTCTTACCTCTCTCTGGTTCCATTACCCTTTGTCCTAATTTCTGGGCTCCTCATTTTGTTTAGCTGATTATCCAGTCTTAGAGAGCCCTTACCTTGGTCCTGCTGACCTGAAAACTACATAGGAAGCCAGGCCACTTATGTACCCCAACGTGGAATTGGTGCCCCATGCCCAAGGGGCCCAGGAGACACTGCCACATGTTTACATGATCCTCTTTCTTTCCAGAGAAGGAAATAGGACACATAGGGGGGCAATAAACAGGCTACTCTGATTGAAATGCAACTTATTCTGGGGTATAGAGGATAGAAAAGAATTCATTAGGTAATTATGATTTTGGAATGTGAATAAAATCACTGGAAATGGAAAAGCCAACTCATACTTGCAAGACAGTAATACATATACAGGCAGTCCTTGGGTTACGACAGACTCAACATACGTCGTTTTGTGGTTACATTGCCATCTCCCATTTATTTATATATAAAAAAAAGTTCTGTCATTTCGATGTATGTACACATGTGCTTTATGTTTTTTATTATTTATTTACCACAAGGTCAGGAATTGTTATCTTTCTTTTAATTTTTTTTTACTGTTTCACTTCATTACTGCTGTGTATGTGCTCCATGTGAGTGATGTAGGTGCTTATATAAGTGGGTTCCGACTTATGGTGAAAATCGCATTATGTCGCCCCGTAGGAATGGATCTCCGATGTAACCCGAGGACCTACTGTAATATTTCATGAATAACTATATCCATATTCATGCACTAATGTATAGAAATATACATCCATCCATATATACATATATGCAGTGATATACACTGAGTGGCCATATTATTATGATCTCTGAATGCATAATAATCTGTCCACTCGGTGTACTTCTCTTGAGTACCTCATTTATTTGGTATCAAAGATAATATAAATCATGCACCTGATCAGTATCCCCTTTGCACTGGCTGATAAAAGCTCAGGGCAAATAGGTGGTTGATCTCCAGCAAAAGTCTAGAATACTTTTGGTACCCATTTGAGATACAAATACACTGAGTGGCCAGATTATTATGCTTTCAGAGATCATAATAATCTGGCCACTCAGTGTATACATATACACATGCTCACAGAACAATTTATATTTTCTTAAATATAAACATACATATACTGTATGTGTGTGTGTATATATATATGTGTGTGTGTGTGTGTGTATATATATATATATATATATATATATATATATATATTTCATTATATAATAAAACTAGAGGCCCGATGCATGAATTTGTGTATGGGTAGGGTCCCTCAGGGTGGCCTGTAAGGATTGGGGCCCCAGATCATGCCCCCAGCCCTGCAGTCCCACCTGGCACCCTGCTGTGGTCTGGCACTGCCTCCTTACCTGCTCCACCCACCATCCTGTGGGGGCAAACGATC
Organism: Corynorhinus townsendii; assembly: GCA_026230045.1. Lineage (NCBI taxonomy): Eukaryota > Metazoa > Chordata > Mammalia > Chiroptera > Vespertilionidae > Corynorhinus > Corynorhinus townsendii. The sequence continues at coordinate 165,854,303 of JAPDVU010000002.1, read as the reverse complement.
GAGGCTGGCCCCTCCTCTCCCCCCCCCCCCCCCCCCCCCCGCTGCTGCCGCTGGTCACTGTCTGTGGGGTGATTGGCGGGGAAATTGGGCCCTGCTTGCACCCACCTTGGCCTGGCGCCACCTGCTCACCTACTCCACCTTCCCGCCACAGTCCCGCTCTCATCGGGGCCTACATGGGCCAGCAGTTCCTCTACTGCTGCCCACTGCCAGCACTGTGTTACAGATGCCCGCCATGTTACATGCTGCCCCCTGGTGGCCAGTGCACATCATAGCAAGTGGTCAAACTTCCGGTCCAACTCATGGTAGAACAATGTGCCTATTAGGCTTTTATTTTAAATGATGGTTAACGTGTAATTAGCCAGTAAGGTATATATAGTGCCTCTTATGCTTGCCTACTCTCCACCACCCCTTTATTACAGAAACAGTCCCTTCCTTCATGACCATAGGGGTGTGCAGAAGATTCAGGCTAGTGATTGGCCAAACGAGGGATTGGTCAAGAGGTAGATGCATGGACCAAAATGGGCCATTCTGAACCCTTCCCAGATTTTATTGTTCTAAGTAATGCTGTGGGGAAAGATCCTCTTTTCTTTGGTAGTAGTGTGTTGAGATGTGGATCTCTGAGTGTCAGTGGCCTTGGGGAGAATGAGACCAAAACATTGAGAGAGGCACTAGCCAGGAGCAGAGCTAAAGTGAGAGCCTGGAGAATTCTCTAGTGCCCAGCTGTTCTTGAAGGCACTCTGCCTCCCCTGTTCTGGGAATATAAGCCAGTGTTCTTCTTTTTCATGTCTTCTGGTTTGAACTATATTTTGGTCACTTGTAACCAAATGAGTCCTAGCTGATATGTACATTATTCATTATAGTTATTTTACAACAACCACCACAAAACATGCTGAAACTCATCTTTCAATAAGGTGCTGGCTGGGAGAGCCATCTTTCCAAATCCATACCTGAAAGCTTCTGGGAAGTGGAGCAGGAGGTCACATCTGTCAGTCCATCAGTTGACCCAGGTATCCACAGAGATGCGTGTTCTATATCTTCCTGCTTAGGGACATATGTGTAGGAAATGAGCTTATCTTTTGAAAAAGGGAAGTAAAGGTCACACTTTTCCAAAGTCATAAAGCCAGAAAATGGCTGGACAAGACTGATGACTACTAAATTTCTAATCCTACGCAAATGATAGATCACATACTTTTCATTTTAATTATTCAGAAGAAATCTTCCCTATTGCTATGAGGCATCATCAGTCAAAATAGATTGATTTTCACTTTACAAATCACATCTGTTATTGATGAAAGATCCATTATCATAGTTTTCAATGTTTCAATTGGTTCCCCTGGAAAATATAAGAGGACTTGATTCATTGCAGAACCTTAGGTAGAAAAATGCCCTTTTACTAACTGTCATCTTAATACATTTCACAGGAGCCTGTTAGAAATTCAAATATCAAATTGCCTTACCTGAGATAAGCAAAGTAAAGCAAAACAGAGCACCCAACAAAGAGTACCCTGATTTGATAGTTGAAAAAGATGATAGAACTAGCTGTCCCCCATGGTAAGAGTTTTTGTTCAGCATTTCTCAAGTTCCAGTTAAATAACCTGACAGAGTAGGTAGAAAAGAAAACAAACAAAAAAATTCACCAAGTGGCAGTTAGTTTTAACCATTAGTCAGTCATCAAATACTTAAGTGTTCATTCTGTCCCAGATAAAGTACTAAGGCTCAGCAATGAACCCCACTTTAAAGAAAAATTAAAATTGGGGTTCACCGAGGAAGAGAATAAGACAGACTGGCTTGCAATTATCCTAGAAAATACCACCCAGGGGGCATAGACATTTCAGCATAACAGATTCATTATTTTGCTGGTAAGAATAGTGAACATTCAAGTAACTTCAATTAAACAATTGTATTCAGTGTCTGGCAGATAATTTGCCACTAAGTAGATGGCATCAAATTGTGATTTCTCATTTCCCAAAGTAGACTTACAAAGGTTTACTTACAAATGAAAAATATTCATTAAAGACTTTTTTACCTCAAAATTAGCAAAATGACTCCTATATTAAATGTTATCCCACAAGGCTTTGAAAATTGTATACCTGGTTACTCGAGTAATCTGGCTTATAGAAACGTTTTAAGTAGTAAAAGGAAAATGAAATTGAGTTCTGATATGGCAATATAGTGGTCTAAGATAGCATGACAGTTGTACTGCTGTATAATACCAGGGCCTGCTGGATAAGATAGGATACATTATTTAATGCCCAGATGGCCTTGCACGAAAGAAGGGAAATCTGCAGGCACCAGCAACTGAGAAGGTATGGAAAGAGCCTTAAGCATGAAAGCTGATAGTGTGGTTTCCTGGAGGGTTATCAGTATCAATCAAAACTAAGGGGATGGATAATATCAACCCTGCAAGACAGAATGCGAGCCTGGGTTCAGCAGAAGCAGAGACTGAGATATGCTGGCGCTGTCTGGCCCGTGCTATCCCTCCCCCTCAACCAATCAGACTGAAAGCTGTGACTTGACCAGCTCTGCCCTAATAAAAGGCTAGGCTAGGAAACAAACAAATAAACACATGAAAACTGGCACAGAGAACAGATGAGGAAGCTTATTTATATCTTTAGTCTTTGAATAACAAAAATTTACTCCTGGAGATTAATTTTAGACTTTGAGTAAGGCTGATTATCCTCCATAATGTGGGTGGGTCTTAACCAATCAGTGTAAGGCCAAATGGAATCCCCCCAAAATATGTACTTTAACATATTCCTTTTTAATTTATTTTTTATGATGGAAACAGCTCTGGATTATTTCACAGATAATATTGCTTAAAAACTAAAGTACTTAATTCTAGTAATTGATTTAAGTAACAAATGCAATATATACTCATTGTAGAAAAACTGGAAAACATGTTTAAGGAAAAAGTCACCTAAAATGTACCACCCAAATATAGCCCATGACACTTAATATCTTTAGCTATTGTCTCTAAACCTTCTGTCTCTGTCTACATTTAGAGTTGACATAATCCTCTACATATGCTTCTCTATCTCACTTATTACCATTTAACATTATGAAAAAATGTTCTGTACTTTAGGACAAAAAAGTATTTTCTTCTTTGCAATTACAAAGCATTGCCTTGTGCCCAGCATATAGTGGATTCAACATGTATGATCCAATGAACTTTATGACTTGAACTGACAACCCCTCCGTGAAACCACTTACTGGAACTTGCTGACCAATGCAATTTCAGTATCTTCTGTTGCCCTCACAGGACAACTAAAATCACTGGCAAAGAGTCACTGATCTCAGGCCTTGGAAAATTAGTTAAATCATTAAAATAGTATGCAGGCTGTAAGGACTGAAAGAGAAAATGTCATGTGGAGTGCTTAAGCACACAGGTTCACTATCCCTTATCCCAAATCCTTTGGGCCAGTTACATTTTGGAATTTGGAATTCTCCCTTTGAGGATGAGAATGGTCATAGAATATTTAGTCATTTAGATATGCAGTGGTGTCACCTCATCCATGGGAGGAGATGAACAAGCTCATGGTTCCATGTCACAAAGAATGATTACTTGTTAATGATCAGTGAATTCTGGTCTGAGAAAGGAGTGGGTGTTTTCTACAGCTTCTGAGGAGAAGCTTATTCTCTCCTTAAGGGAAAATTAAGCAGGTAAACCAATACCTTCAGATGAGCAGCATATTATGAAACACCATAACTGGGTACAGGTCAACACATTGCAATCAAACAGTAATAGTGAAGCATTTTTATAGCAAGTCCTGTGAATAACGACAATAAGTAGACCCTCTCCTTGTGCTTTACAACTGTTCATGATGCATTATCTGAATCCCTTGTGTCAGGTTGTGGAAACACCCCCCAGAGGAGTTTCAATCCTTTTACCTCGAGCTGAGGACCAGATTTTTGGTTGATTTCCCAGCTTGCAGGGTTCCTAGAAAATGCAAGTAGTAAAATTCAAGCTGACCCACTAGGGTCCAGAAAACAGCTTCGTAGACAACCTCCAGAATAATGTTTGACCAAATAAATACCTGGGCATTATGGCCTGGTCAAGTTGACAAGTAAATGGAATGTGACAGTGTATAAGGCTTTTAATGAATCATTGAAATGTTCTCACAAGTACTCTCTAGGTTTGAAATGTTCTCACAAGTACTCTCTAGGTTATGTAAAGTCATCTTCCCATATTGTAGACGAGGAAATTGAGACTAGGACAGGTTATACAACTCGCTCCGAGTCATGCTTGCTCAAACAGGCAGAACTGAATCTTGAAATCCAGATGTCAGAGCCCCAGATTTTAGTCATATGGTCAAAGAAAGAGCATCCAATGTGTTGACACATTATTTTCTATATTGGCCCTGCTTACTTTGCACAGTTAAACTGCCTGTATCTCCTATACGTAACTTAATCTTGATGGCTTTTGTTGAGTTGGGTGCCAAATATTAGAGTTGAGATTTTACTTAGTGCTTGTTCTGAGCTGCTGTAAGTCAATTGTCTCGTTGCAGCCTATATCTGGACAGAGGACAATCACGCAGCTCGCCCCACGACCTTTTACTCTATTGTACTGATAGGCATGACAACCTCAGCATTACCATTCTTGCTATCTTGTTGATGAACTAACTTCATGTTTCTGTCTTTAAATTTTTCAAAAGATACAGTGCTTTTTAGGGGTTACTTAAGCCGTGTTCCCAAAGCAGAATGGTTGATAACTGTGTTTCATCCCTGGCTGCCCTGCATTCTTGAAATATGTACTTTCATACAGGATGTGTTGAGGACAGCCTTTCAGAGGGAAATGTTGACTTTCCCAGATTAAAGAACAGGTTAAAATACAGTCTCTTGATTTTAAGTTAGGTAAAAATTAATATTGGTTGTCAGAAATCCACTAAGGATGAAAATGAGGCAGAGTTTTAGGTACTGAGGTAGGTGACAAATAGCCCTTGTGTTGTTTTTGTTAATCCTCACCCAAGGATATTTTCCCATTGATTTTCAGAGAGAGTGGAAGGGAGGGGGAGAGACACACAAAGAGAGAAATATTGATGTGAGAGGGACACATTCATTGGTTGCCCCCTGCACCAGGGCAGGGCATCGAGCCTGCAACCGAGGTTTGTGCCCTTGACAGGACTCGAACCCAGGACCCTTCAGTCCTCTGGCTGATGCTCTAGCCACTAAGCCCGTGTTTGGCAAACTGTGGCTTGCAAGGCACACGCGGCTCTTTGGCCCCTTGAGTGAGGCTCTTCCACAAAATACCATGGCCTGGGCGAGTCTATTTTGAAGAAGTGGCATTAGAAGAAGTTTAAGTTTAAAAAAGTTGGCTCTCAAAAGAAATTTCAATCATTGTACTGTTGATATTTGGCTCTGTTGACTAATGAGTTTGCCGACCACTGCACTAAGCTAAACTGGCTAGGGTTTGTGTTTCTTTCTTGAACATCTACTTCAAAGAAACAACTGTCTTTGATATCTCTGGGAGCCACATGAATATGACTTGACTCCAATTGCCCTCATCATCTTAAGAGTTTACTTATTTATTTAGTGCATGGGTCAGTGATCATTTTGCTTATTTATTTCTCAAAACTGGCATGATCATTGTATTTTCCCTTTTCATTAAATAACTCACTCTCAGGCTGTTGTTATTATTCCAACTTAGAGTTTTGGAATGGAGTCACCTAATATAAGGTCCATCAGCCCTTTGGTGAGTGGTGTGCGTGTGTTAAAATTTCTTTGGCTGACAAAAGCACGGGAATCATGGCAATGGAATAATGTTCACCATCCGAGCCACCTTGACATTTTCCTGCTAGTAGGAAACTTTCTTTTTTTCTATTTTGCTTTTAACATAGAAGAATGCATTTTAAATTCTGTAGCCTACATAATCATGCCCACGAGCTTTCTCTTTTCAATGCATCTTGCCCCCATAACTAGTTTTCTCTGTAAGTGATGTTAAGTATGCAGAAAGCCAATTAGGAGATTCCACTTAGGATTCCTTCTCTTAACTGTATCTCAAAACTTATGTGGTATAACTGCTAGCAAAAAGACACGAGAAGAAGAATAATGTATTCTATATTGGCCCTTCAATTTCTCAACTTTATGCCTCAGTTCAAACTGGCAAGTTTCTCTCTGCTGTCTCTAGGTAGAAAAATCTACCCATTCCTCAAAGCCCAGTTTCCTTCGTGCTGATTTGCATAATTCTCCTTAGAAGTCACAGCTCCTTCCTATGAACCCTTTCAACATTTTTTATGGTAACTAATAATGGCAAATACTTGTATTATGCTTTGCAAAATTTATGGACATATTCCATTTGGGAAACAGAGAGGCTAAGGAATTTGTTTTATGCCACAGAGCTGTCCTCTGTCTGTACCATCAAATCTCTTTCTTTGCCAGTTATATCCTGTTGGATTCCAACCATCAGCATCATCTTAGCCAACCCTATTGAAGACTCCTGTTTGTCAGGCATACTTCTAAATTGTTCTTATGCAGCAGTAATACCTGACACCTCCTTGCTAGATACTCAGTTTTCAAAGTAACTGTGTACAATAGGTATCATTATTATCCTGGTATTTACAAAGGAGTCATCGAAGAGTTGGAGAAGTTAAGTAACTTCTTCAGGGTCAAATAACCCCTGGGAGCATTACTGTCTTTCTGTATCACAAATCTGGTCAATAGTCAGTGAAAATGCTGCAAATCTCACAACTGCCAGTCGCCACCCTTCAGCCACCATTGCTACAGGAAGACTGAGCACCATCTCCTTCTGCACTTAACAGTATTTCATGAATGTATTCCATTGGCAGAATCTAAATAACATCTGGCACTATAGTGGCAAGGAAGTTTGGGAAATGTAGTTAGCTTTCTAGCCCCTGCTACACGGGATGGGGAAAAAAACACACAGAAGAAGGTAAGAATGGATACTGAATACCAATGGATGATATCAGCATCACTATGATAATGATGTGAGACTATTGGCCACTCCTTTTGAGTAAGAGCCTGGTAAGATGGTCATAGAATATTTAGTCATTTAGATGTGCAGTGGTGTCACCTCATCCATGGGAGGAGATGAACAAGCTCATGGTTCCATGTCACAAACAATGATTACTTGTTAATGATCAGTGAATTCTGGTCTGAGAAAGGAATGAATGTTTTCTACAGCTTCTGAGGAGAAGCTTATTCTCTCCTTAATGGAAAATTAAGCAGGTAAACCAATACCCATAGGTTATCCAGATGTGTTCCTATTGGCAGCCACTCAATGGATATGTAGCTATCAAATACTTCCTTAATCCTTCAACCCTAGATCATGACAGGGAAGAACCTCTGCTCCCCCTTTCCTGCTCAAATGTTATCCCATTACTTCTTGTCCAGACCAGTTCTGCAACTTATCTATTTAAATACTGGAGAAATTGTCCTCAATTTCTCACCTGACCAATAGCTTGCAAGTTCCCATTCTAGTAATGGCCCTAGCATAGAAATAAATGCCCATTGTGGTATTTTTCCCACTACTTCCAATTGATTAGGGGAGAGTTTGCTCTGATGAGTATCTATCTCAGGTGGGCTTTTGTTTGAAAAAAGTATCAACACCCATTTCATGAGGAATAAATGTAAATGCTGGCATTCATTTACCAAACAGTGTGATTACTGAAAACTTACTAGCTAATAATCACCCTATTTGTCATTAATTGTATCTTTTCCAATTATCCTTCTCTTTTTGTAAAGAGACCTGCTTAGAGTATCTCATGGATTTTTCTCCCTCAAGTGTGCTTTCCGGAAGTTTTCTGCAGGATTGATTGGAACACAAGGATTTCAGTTCGTGGCATCCTGTTAATCAGCTCAGATTTGTTAAAGTCATTAGAGTTATAAATTTTCTTGAACTCACAATTTTCCTTACCCAGGGTTAATTCTGTGACAGTGTGTTAGTGTGGGCAGGGAATCTTCCACCAACTCTGTGTTCTTAATGGAGCTTCCCCAGGTTAATGACGGTGAGGATCCCCATAGGGAAAACAAGGCATTTGGTTCAGACAACGTATGGGAGCTGAACCTGCTAGAATGCTCTTCTGGGGGTTTCCTTACTGATCTGTCAACAACTGGTGCCTGCAGCCCATCAATTCCTCTTCACTGAAGCCTTGCCACACGGTGCACTTTGCTTATCCCGTCATTTCCTTTTTCTTGTTTTCTGATTCATGAAAAAGACCCAAAAACATTTGGAAAAATTGGGACTCGGCAAATTGTAAGATTATGTTAGTCCCCGTAATCTTCAGATTGCGATAAAGGTACTTAACTTCACTGAGCTCTCTGTTGCCTCCTGTAGAACAGTCAGTTGATACTACTTCCTTGGAAAGAGGTCAGACTATGACGAGTCAGGTTTACACCATGTTGAGGCTGTGCCACATGTTTCAGAGCTAATGGCACTCCTTGAGGTAGTGGATGAGGTGGTTACAAGGTTAGAGCTTGTGTTAGCAATCGATCCAGGTAAGTCTTTACGACCATTCTATCTACAGTCTCTGACATCAGCCCATCTCTCGGCTCATCACTCATTGCATCCTACTCCCCGTGGTGCCCAATGCTTCGGCCATGCTGCATCAGTTTGAATTTCAAAATAACGATATATTTTATACCTTTCTGAATTTTCAAATGCTTGCCCCTCCTCTCATTTGCCTGGTGATCTGTTCACCTTCCAGGCCTTTTCTGATGACCTCTTTATGCTTTGTGTTCCTAGTGTAGCTTCTACCTGTTTCTGTCAGAGCACCTATGACATTTATTCCCATTACTGTGTACAGAGCTGACTTCCACTATAAACTGTATGTTCCAAGTCCTTTACATTTCCTTCCTGCCAGTAGTGGTGCCTTCACTCAGAGAGAAGGACATTGACAATATTTTAAAATGTGGGAATTTTAGTGTAGTATTTATTTCAACTCTTTAACAAATACAAATTAGTTTGTTCAGAAACATGGCTCTTCTCAATTATAATATAATCAGTAGGTAAGAATACTCAGCAAGATTTAGCCTACCTAATAAAAGAGTAATATGCAAATTGACTGCCACTAAAGACACAAGATGGCTGCCCCCATGTGGACACAAGATGGCCGCCACAAGATGGCCAGCAGGGAGGGCAGTTAGGGGTGACCGGGCCAGCAGAGGAAGGCAGTTGGGGGAGACCAAGCCAGCAGGGGAAGGCAGTTGTGGGGGACCAGGCCTACAGGGGAGGGCAGTTGGAGGGGGACCAGGCCTGCAGGGGAGAGCAGTTAGGGGTGACCGGGCCAGCAGGGGAGGGCAGTTGGAGGCGACCAGGCCTATAGGGGAGGACAGTTAGGGATGACCAGACTGGCAGGGGAGGGCAGTTAGGGGTGACCAGGCCAGCAGGAGAAGGCAGTTAAGGACAATCGGGCCAACCAGGGAGCAGTTAGGCATTGATCAGGTTGGCAGGAGAGTGGTTAGTGGTGATCAGGCTGGCAGGTAGAAGCGGTTAGGGGCAATCAGGCAGAGGCAGGCGAGTGGTTGGGAGCCAGCAGTCCTGGATTGTGAGAGGGGTGTCCACCGGGATCGGGCCTAAACAGGTGGTTGGACATTCCTCAAGGGGTCCCAGAATGGAGAAGGTGCAGGCTGGGCTGAGGGACACCCCCCCCCCTCACTCCGTGCATGAATTTTGTGTACTGGGCCTCTAGTATTTTATAAAATCACAGGAAGGAAGACCAGTAAATTAGAAGGTATGAGGCAGATTTGAACTCAGTATGAATAATAACTTGCTGGGCATTAAAACTGTTCAAAATTGGAATGTGCTATCTTGTCAAATAATGAGGTTTCAATGACGAAAGTAGTCATACCAAGACACACAGGGAGGTTATTAAATATAGATTCTTAAATTGGTTTGGAGTAGGTGCTAGCCAAGATCCTTTCTAATCTTAGATTCTATTTTTATCTCGCTAACTCAGTTCAAATATCATCAACTTTTTATAATTGCCAATTATGGATTCAATATATATCAAGTTATCTCAACCTTTATTTAAATATTTTTATTAATCAAAGTCAATGAAAAAATTTACCTTCTGCCTCACCCCCTAATGCATCTAGCTGTCCTTGTTTACCCATATTTTCTTTCACTCCTTGTCTATCCTATATAATAAAAGGGTAATATGAACATTGACCCTAACTTGCAGAACGACCCATAATGACTGGTCACTATGATGCACACTGACCACCAGGGCAGACGCTCAACTAAGTACCTGCCTCCTGGTGGTCACTGTGCTCCCACCGGGGGAGTGCTGCTCAGCCAGAAGCCGGCTCATTGCTGGCCAGTGCAGCGGCGGTGGTGGGAGCCTCTCCCGCTTCCGTGGCAGTGCTAAGGATGTACAACTAATGGCTTAGGCCCAGTCCCCACAGGGAATGGGCCTAACCATTAGTCAGACATCCCCCAAGGGCTCCCAGGCTGCCAGAGGGATGTCTGACTGCCAGCTTAGGCCCAGTCCCCTGGGGAGTGGGCCTCAGCCAACAGGTGGACATCCCCCAAGGGATCCTGGACTGTGAGAGAGTGTAAGTTGGGCTGAAGGGGACCCCCCATGCACAAATTTTCATGCATCGGGCCCCTAGTATGTATCATAAAATTCCTAAGAGTTTTACAAATATCTTTCAACTTAAACCAATCAGTACTTAAATGATAGGCCATATGTAGAAGGAGATACAAAGAAGACATCATGATTGTGGTAGCTAACATTTATCAAGTGTTTACTAGCATTTTACATATATGCACAACAATGCCATGTGGTAGGTACTATTTTCCTATTTTGTAGGTGAGAATACTGAGGCACAGAGAGGTTAATTTGCCCAAGATCATATACTAGTAGCTACTAGGTTGAAGAACCTAAGCAAACTGATCTAAAATCTGACCCTACAACAATAAAGCATTACTGACTCTTGGTGAATAAATTTAATAAGATACTATATCTTACCTTCAAAGATGACTTTACAAAAAAAAGATGACATTACCTGGTAGAATTACATGCATTTGCTTTACGTGGACAAGGTTGTTCTTGCTTTTACTTTCCTAAAGATTTCCTCTTTCAAGTTTCTCTTTATTGTTGTTGCTTTATGGTATTCTGGCATTGGCCAATTAAATCCATGTATATCTAATCAATACCATTTCTGATTTTCTAAACTTCCCATATATATTTAGTTTGAACTCATAGGGATATGATTCTGTCTCCATGATTGTGTTAATTATCCTCCCCTGAGAATCCTTTATTCATGTTTTGCTTTTGTGGGAACCACAATAGTATACAATAATCCAGTGACAAATTAACTTCTTCTATAAGCATACACGAGTCCCTGGAAAGTATAATTTAGAGAAACAGTTTTCAAATATTAACATGCATCAGAGTCACATGAAAGATTAGGTATAACACCAATTTCTGGGCCAATGGATATGAAGTCAGTTTCAAAAGTCTGCTTTTGTTCCATGTTCCCAGTTCATAGTGATGCTTCTGGTCCTGGGACCACACTTTGAAAGGCTAGGCGTTTTAGAGGTTGAGCTGGGGCACGGGTATCACATGTATTTTTAGAAAGCTTCACAGGTTATTCCAATGCATACCCAGGAGTTACACATATTCATAGTATTACTCCAAGTCTTTCAAAAAGCTTGAGCTGATACCATTCAGTCCTCTACTGACTTTGTTCTAGAATACTCTATTTTTCACTATTTGATAAAATGTCCACACCTAACTTGCCTCAAAAGATCATTTGGGAATAGAACTTTCCTTGAAGCATACCTCAGTACAGATCAAGTAAGTAAGTAATTGTGGCTTTTAATAACTCCTTTTCCAATTTATGTTTTCCAATTGCCATACATAGTCCAGCACATAGTAGATGCTCAAGAAATTTTTTAAAATGAAAGAATATTTCACTAGGCTAGATTGACTGACCACATATCTCTAACCATGCCAGAATACCTTTTTCTGATAAAAAAAAATTAGTAATTTTATTGATCCAAAAGAAGCATGTCAAATTGTTTTCCTCTTCCTGCTATTTTCAATTTTTCCAATTTGGGCTCAGCCAGCAGTGCCACCACTAAATGGGCTGCATGGATTTTAATAAGGACTCCTATTCCTGGGGAGGATAATAGGCAAGTCTGGAGGGCAGGGTCACACTCTCAAAGACTGCCTGACAAGAGGCAAAGATTAAAACGCAAGGGCAGGTGGAGAAGGCTGGAAGGAAGCTGCAGTTTCCCACTGGATTTCCTCAGAGAGTCATTAGCTCACCAAGAACACAGGGTAGATTGCATTTGCATGAGGGAAGCAAGGTAGAGCTCGATTCTCCTAATTTAGTTTTTTTGGCATTATTTCAATTGCTTGTTGCAATAATAGAACTTTGATCCAAAATATGTTTCTTAGTATTGTATTTCTTAGCATTGCAAGGCACGGAATATTTTCTGTTTTTCCCTAATGATCGTCATGGATGACCCTTGAACTTATTGTGTTAAATAGATCCCAAGGCAGTAGTATAGAGATCTCCAATTCCAAACAGTGGTGCTTCGTGGTGGTCTAAATGAGGCTCTTGTAGCCTTTTCATCAGGATACAGTCAATCGTGGGCCTCAGCACATTAGGCAGTTTACAATGCAGTCCTATTCTAACTGGATCTTCACTAGAAATTTGTGAGGTGGTTATTGGGATATTAACCCCAGCCTCTACAAATTTGTTAAAAATGAAACAGCCAATGACTGATGAGGGCTGTGATGACATCTCAGGCTTTCTCTCCCCCAGCTTCATGCCTAATTCCAGACACTGTACTGCCCAATACCTCTGTGAAGGAGCTCCTTTTATTCCCACTTGTCTGATGGGGAAAGTGAGTGCATTCGTCAAGGTCAAAGGCAAGGGTAAGATCTGCTTCTGGAATCACATCTCCTGGATCAAGGCAGAAATGCACCCCATTCCTCCATACCGAATGGATCCCTTTGTTATTCCCCCTTCCCATTGGTCTGCTGCATGTTTGTGAATAGCAGCTGCCTGGAGCACGTAGCTAGGGCTTCCTCCAGATGAGCTGATATGCTGCCAGAGTGGAGGCTAGCAGGGCTTACTTCACAGGCCAAGAGGACATCTGCATTTGCCTCTCAGCCCCAATTATTCAAATCTGCTCACAGCTGGAGGGATGAGAGGTCCACAGAGAGGCCAGTTTCTGATCCCCAGACTCGCTTTCACCCAGACGTGCCCCTCCTGTTGCTTAAGCAGAGGCCAGGATGAGCTCCCTTGGATGCAGAGCACAGTAATTCCCAGAGTCCCCAGGCACCCTCTGGCTGCTGTGTCAGCAACTGGCTGCTTGCCCGGGCTCTGCAGGGCTCTGGAGTCTGGAGCCTGCTGGCCCTGAGGCAAGAGGGCTGCCAGATGTGCGTGCTAACAAATGGCAGGAGCTACTGTGCGATTATAGCGGCACAGAAATAAGTCGGGAAATGATCTCTCCCACTGGGCTTGGAATCCAGGGTAACTGAGGCAGCAAACAAACTTGTCTGTGTGTGTGAGATGGAACTGGTGTTCTTCTGTTCAGCGTTGTTTTCTTCCCAAAATGAGACCTTTGTGAGCTGTCTACAGGCTGAGAGGTTTAAAAGCAGGTTGTCTAGTCCTTGATACCTAAAGTGTGGGCTGAAGCCCCCATCACTTGGGTGCTGGTTGGAAAGGTGGCATCCAGGAACCAGTCCAGAACTACTGAATTACAATCTGCATTTTAACAAGCTCTGCAGAGGGTTTTGCTCGTGTGTGTGAGGAGCCCTGACCTAAACAATACTCAGGAGCCTGGGGAGGATCTTAGGGACATGCGAGATACTTCCTCTGTACTTATGTAGCATAACTTGATCTCACGGAATGGGGTTCTACCTCAGGTACAGGAGATAGGGTGAAATTAATCCTCCTGTCTTCTCTGGCCTGGAGCGGCATTTCCAAAGGGCTGTGTGAAGTGGTACACATCCAGACAGGGGATTTGCAGCTGCACGAGCACCACAGGCTTTCTCCTGGCAGTCTTCAGACCATGTGGCCCTCTGTGGAGTAGCTACTCACTACATTGCACCCTAGGGACAGAAAAGCCCACAGCTGCCCCGTGCAGGGGAGCCGTGCAACTAATGGAGGAGCAGCATACTGAAAATGAGGTTGTGGCTATTAACATTTTTATGGGTGGACTGCTTTGCAAAGCCGAGGAAAAGTATTACTCTTCTAGGATTAATATATTTAACAAAAAGTCTGCCAGGAGAAGAGGCTTCTGTTGATAAATAGGATTATGCTGTTGATTTATCTAGTAATGGAGACTTGAAATTACAGGAATCGATGTGTATGTGAAAGCCATTGTCGTCTGGTTAATTATGTTTTGCCAGCATTATGGGGAAGCACTTTATGCTCAGGGCAGCCAAATGTATTTCAGCCAGGAACCTGCATTATAAGTGATGGGCCGAAATGTAGATAAAGACAAAGCCACCTACAATTCCAGGTTCCTGGACACTTGATGTCTCCAGAGGCCTGCCTTCCCCACCCCCTGCATCAGAGCTGTGGCATTTAGGTCTGTTTCCTCTAGTACCATGGTTTTTAATGGTGGTGATTTTGCAACATCCCACTACCTCCATGGGCCATTCATGAATATCTGGAGACATTTTGGTTGTTGTAACAGGTAGGGAGGTGGTGTGGGTAGAGGCCAGGGATGATGCTGATGCTAAATATCTTATAATGCACAGGACAGTTCTCACTCTAACCCCAACAAAAGATTATTTGGCCCCGAGTATCAGTAGTGTGAAGGTTGGGAAACTCTAGAGCATTCCTGCTTGTGATTCTGACCCAAAGAATTGGGACCAAGTTCATATCTTGTTTGTCAGTAGATATAGAAGTTAGGTCTTTGGGAATTATAGTCATCTGGAATTGTCTGCCAGAACAGACACCTAGGATGGAATCTAGCTGAATATACAGTTGGAGATGCTGAAATGGTTCCCAGGGCATTGCCACCTGTCTATCATTGGTAGTGATGCTGTTTTCAGAGTCATTCACAGCTTTCTTTTTCCTTTTTTTAAAATTGATTTTAGAGAGGGAACAAGGTATGGATGGGTGGATGGATGGAAGGAAGAAGGGAGGGAGAGAGAGAAACATCCATGTGAGAGATACACACATCGGTTGCCTCCTGTATGTGCCCCTAGGGGGATCAAACCTGCAACCTAAGTATATGCCTATATGCCCTGACCAGGGATCAAACCCACAACCTCTTGGTACACGGGAGGACACTCCAACCAACTGAGCCACACCAGCCAGGACTTAGCTTTCCTTTTTCTTCTTTGTGATGAATCAGCCATTGGTTTGGAAGGCCTAACCTGCACATAGTTTCAGCTCTGCTATTTGCTGAGTGACCTTGAGTGTGGGAGTAGAATAATGGCCTGCACATATTTCATGGAACCGTGAATACATTACTTTACATGCATAACAAAGGCCACTGGCAGATGTGATTAAGTCAAGGGCCTTGCAAGGAGGAGATTACCCTGGAATATGGGAGTGGGCCCAATGTGATCATGAGGGTACTCTTAAGTGAAAGATGGAGATGGGGGAATCAGGGTCAGAGATTTCAAGATGCTATGCCACTAATTTTGAAGATGAAGTAAAGTGGAAAGAAGGGACCATGAGGAAAGTGGGCCACTTCCAGAAGCTGGAAAAGGCAAGGAATCGGATTCTCCTCTGGAGCCTCCAGAAGGAACATACCCTGCCAATACTTTGATTATAGCCCAGCAAGGCTGGTTTGGACAAGTGACCTCCATAACTGTAAGATAATGAAAATGTGTTGTTTTAAGGTACAAAGTTTGTGGTAATTTGTTATAACAGTGACAGGAAACTAATATATTGAGTCAGACATTTTCCCTCTTTATGTCCCACTCTAAAATGGGCCTTCATTCATTCATTCATTCATTCAGCATTACTTATCAATTGCCTCTTATGTGTCAAGCACTCTTCTAAGCACTTGGGATAGAGCAGTGAACAACAGAGACAAGCCCTACTCTAACATAGTGACAGGAGAGCAACAAACAAACAAAAAATGTGACTGTATAAATGGTATATAAGTGATAAGTGCTCTGAAGGAAAATTAAAGCAGTCAAAGCAACTGGAGTTCCTGGCTATTTCTTAGGAGGTGTTCAGGGAAGGATTTTGCGATAAGGTGATATTCAACAGAAATCTCAAGGAGCTGAAGGAGAAAACCATGCAGACATCTGAAGGATGTTCACAGCAGAAGAGAAGTGAGAACATGTGCCCTGAGCTAGAAGCTTTAGGGAGCTAAAGTACAGGGAAGGGCCAGTGTGGATAATGATAATAATTACTTTACAGCCTGTTGTGAGAATTCTGGGCAACATACACAAAACCCCTTGGTTTACTTAAAAGCACTTTGCAAATATCAGCTATTATCATTGCTGTGATCCCTGAGAGTACATTTGTGGGGTTGCCAAGTGACCCCGAGGGTGACCTTCATTTTTTTGTTTGTATGAAAGTGATGAGGAAACATCTGTTGGCTCAAAGCCCTAGAAATGGTACACAGAGGTCCAGAAATAGGATTATTTTCTTATCATGGAGCTGATAGTGATTCTATGTGTGCCTTCCAGATTGGTAACCCTTTTGGGGATGGTGAGGACAGGTAAGATGGATGGGAGATCAGTGTCACTTTTGCTAGCCTCACCCCTTATGCCTGTGTGGTCCAGGAGGCCCACAGGCCAGATGGGGCCTGGAACACTCAAGTTGTCTCTCACTTGAGTGCACACCATCCTGAGAGAGAAATCACAGAGGAATTTACAGACGGTGAACCTGCCTGGCTGGGGCCTCTGACAGCCCAGCCTTATGGGCAACTAATCCCTCAGGAGGAAGCCAGCTCTATCAAAGAATGAAATGGAAATATTTGAAATATAATTCAGTTTCTTCTTTTTCCAAGGTAGGTGGTGAAAAAGTCTAGTTTTTAGAAAGAGCTGAGAAAATGAAACTGCTGAAATGCTGCACATGGCATTGTGTTGGGAGTAGGGATTTCTTCTGTGCCGCTGGGAGTGGGGTGTTGGAGAAAGATCAGGTGGGAGGCACCCAGAAGGCTCTCAGAGTCTAAAGCTGGCCTGTGCGCCTGCCCATTAAAATCTCTGGTTTAAGGGCTTTTTCCCCCCAATGCATATTTTATCTCTAATCTGGTAATGACCAAGGCAAGGTCACAGATGAACTGTGTGTATTACACTCTTCTTTATGCTGAATAATCCACTTGTAGCTGAAAGGCATTTCAATCATTAATTTGATTATCCTGTTAGATGTTTTCTTTTTTCTCTAAATGAGTTTCTCTAAGCTGTCTTTCCCTGCTTTCTGATAGATAAATGAAATAGCTTACAACCAAAAGATTAATGTGTGTGCTTTATCACCAGAGTGGGGGAGCTTTCTCTTTTTAGAGACATAATCACAAAAATAAAGGGGCCGTCTCCAGGGGCAGAGTCTCCTTTATAAAACCTGCGCTTGGACATGTGTGTTCTGCAGTCCGGAGGGGCTGTCAGAGGAAAGGTAGAGGAAGGCTAAGCAAGACAAGCAACTCCAACTCAGGAAATGAAGCTAAAAGGAGGGCGAGATCAGCCTGTGTTCTCAGTTCTGTGGAAGCTGAGTCTGTGTCCTCGAAAGCTCGGGGATGGAGTCCAAAACAGACAGAAACTAGGCAAGCAGCCAGGTGCACAGCTAGAAGAACTCAGAGGAGCCAGGGCCGGTCAGCCACTGGTGTGCAGGCAGTTTCCTCTGTCCTCAAGGTCAGAGCAAATTCCTCTCTTACTCCTCCCTTCTCATGCTCAACATCTAAAGAACACCCCCACCGAATACAGAGGAGAAATGAAGACCAAACACATCCTTCTGGCTTTGAAGTGCTTTGATAGTTTGTGCCTTTTATTTTCTTAAAGTCTCGGTGGCATGTTCATGTCATGGAATAGCGCGAGTCCCTTGTATTATAGGATAAATGTGCTGGTGAAAAGTAATTGTAAAGCAAATTTTTCCTGAAGCGTTAAGGCCACCGATGAGAATCGCTTCAAGTGGCATATTCATTCATTTATTCAGGGAAGAGTTGTAGTGCTCATAAGATGTCAAGCCCTGAGCAAAGCATTGGACATGGGGCAGGTGTGGGACAAGTCCTCATCCCAGGCCTCCAGAATCATAATATAAATGATGGAGAAACAGGCATGCACATATGCAATTAAATGACACACTATCTGAAGTGTTATGAAAGAAACAGAGAGGATATTATGCTAGGGGTTATGATGGGCAGGTAAAGGACCAGGGATCCAACTTTGAGTAGCCAAGGATAGCCTTCTTGAGGTTTCTCTGAGGCCTGCGTGATAAAAAGGAGCCAGGTATATTGTTCCAGGCCAGGAATGGAAATGATTTCCGTGCCAGCTATTCTGGGAAGATGGGAAAGCTTGTGTTTACACAGGGAGATTATAATTTATAGTCACCAGGACTAAGAGGAGCCTGCTACTCGTATGCTTCTAAGGAGAACTTCCCTGGTCCCCCTTCCCACCCACCTCCTGCCTTCTGAACTTCATATTCCCTTTATCTGCATTACGTTTTCTCCCTAGCTCTTACCAATACCTGACATACTCTCTAGTTTTCCCTGGTTTATTTCCTTTCTCCCCCACTAGAATATGAGCTCCCTAAGAACCTGCATTTTGTCAATTTTATTCACAATGTGTGTGTCTCCAGTGCCTAGAAGAGTAGCTGGGTGTTCAGTGAACACTGTTTTCACTGCTCTAAGCTATTTCTTTTTGCCCCTGGTGGGGAGTGTAGCATAGAAGGCAGATCAAGAATTTTGAAAACTGCCAGGTGTGGAATAATGTGCTATATTTTAAATGTGAAAATGTGCATTAAAAACGAGTTCCATGCTGGTGTGTAATAAGGACTTAGTGAATATTCTCTTGTGAGATTTATCAACTTTGTGAAGTAGGAGATGGTAATATCTACTGATTCTCTGTTCCCTTGGGTTCCCCTAGTCTCCTTCAGTGACTCTCTCTGTTACATGCTATACCCAACTCTAGCCTTCTATCATGCCCTATCCAGTCCTATCTGTTTGTTGTTCGAGGCCCTTGGGATCCTTGGCTTTGTTTTACAAGGGAACAGCTATTAAGTCTGCAACAGATTCATGCTTTTTCATGTACCTATGATTAAGTTTAATTTATAGGCATAGTAAGATATTAACAACAGAAACTAATAAAGTAGAACAAATGCAACATTATAATAATATACTGTAATAAAAATTATGTGAATGTGCTCTCTCATTACTAGAGGGAAAGGACGGTGGGAGGAGGTAAAAGGGTGAGAAACAGAAATGGAAGGAGACTTGACTTGGGGTGGTAAACACCCAATACAATATACAGATGATGTATTATAGAGTTGTACACCTGGAACCTATATAATTTTATTAACCAATGTCACCCTAATAAATTCATTAAAAATTAAAAAAATATCCTGTTCTGCAGTCACACTTCTTCCTGTGATGATGTGAGACACAGTGCCTACATGATGAAAAGAAGAGACAGGCATTGTGAGATAGCATTAAGCTAATATAAGTATTATGTTAGCACTAGACCTGTGATGCCACGGCAGTCCATCTGATAACTGAGACAGCTACTAAGTGGGCGGGTAGTGTATACAGTGTGGATACACTGGACAAAGGGATGATTCACATCCAGAGGAAGATGGAGGGGACACAGAGAGATTTTATTATGCTACTCAGAATGACACACAATATGAAACTTAAGCATTTGTTTATTTCTGGAATTTTCCATTTAACATTTTCAGACTGCATTTGTTTGCAGGTAACTGAAGCTGAGGTAAGTCAACTTGTGGATGAGGGGGACTACTGGTGTACAGAAGAAGTGAGAAAGCAAGGCTAGAGATCAGACACATAGAGAGAGGACATATTGTAAAGAGGAAAGGGAGGAGAGAGGAGAAGAAAGGAGATAAGAGAATGAATGAAAGAGCAAAGAAGAATAGAGGCAGTGGGTAAACAAGCCTGTTAAATGTTGGCATATCTTATAGCCATAGAACAGATGTTAACACCAAGGTCTGTGAAAATCCTAACAGGGTAGTACCTCTACCTTAGAATACTATATCCAACGATAAAAGTGATAATGCAATAACATTTATTAAACACCTGCATGTTCCTTCAGCTGAAAGGAAATCCTGTCATGCCTATGCTCAGAATTTTCAAACAGGTCTCATGTTACTCAGAGTAAAAACCAACAGCTTTATGGGATCCTCTCCTCAACCCCACATCCCAGTATGATCCACTTCCCACCCCCAACTCTGAAAGTATTTCCTCTCACCCTTGTTCCCCCATTTTGTTGACATTCGCTTTCTTGCTATTGTTGTTCAAACTAATTGTTCTGCTTCAGGGCCTTTGCACTGGTCTTATTTTGCCTAGACCAGTCATCTCCTAGGTCCTTGTGATTTTCTCTTTGGTTCCTTTGGAGTTCTTCTTTCTTCACATTCTAAGCAAAAGTTCCCAGTGACAACCCCCTATAAAATGTCAACTTCGCACTGCCATTACTTCCTTATGCTAAGCATCCTCTCCCCTTTGCTTTTGTTTTCTCTATACTACTTACCATCACCTATCATATTATATTCTTTTGTGTCAATCTGTTTTCTTTTTAACACTAGACTATGAATATAGGGACTATGTCAGCTTTCTTCTTGATTCATAGCAGACTCATGAGTGCTGTATCCTCATCATAGCCATAGGTGGGTACAAAAGAGAAATATTAACTTCTATCAGCTAAGTACGTTTTTAAAGGTCTAGATAGAAGGTAGTAAAGCCAGATTTGAAATAGAGATCTGCCAGTGTCCAGGGCCAATGCTCTTAACCACTGTGCTAAGTGGTTCCCAGGGGGAATTTCCTATTGTCAGGGCACATGCCCCATAGGGTAGATTAGCACAGTCCCTGGCTCATGGTGAGAGTTCAATATGCACTCAAGAAATTACTATTATCATAATCATTATGGAGTCTATTTACTACATATATATTACAGAGGAAGTTTTGGTTGACATGTTACTATTTTTAAAGAAAGAACACCTATCTAAATTTGGAGATGAGGAAAAATCATGACTGTATGTCCTTTCCCTGTCGTACCAGAGCATCATCTAACATGCTCTCTAAGGATTGTCTGACTTTGCCAAACAATATAATCTTGTCTAGCTTAATATTTACCATTGATCACAGTCAAGTCTCTATAAAGTTTATGTATGTAGACAACTTGGAAGATGAAAATCACTACTGTCCAATAGACAGGCAAATGATTTCTAAGTAGAGAAGATAACCCCCAAATATCAGTGGTTTACTGCTCTCTAGACCATTATGCAGTTTAGAGTATATATCTTGGAAATATTATTTCAGAAATTTTTGCCCATCCATTCATCTACCTACCTACCTACTACCCAGCTGTCAGGTTTTTTTAATATTCTCTTTTAAATCAGCTTTATTGTCTTGCTGATTCCTGCATCAGTGATTTTTATATAACTTTGAAGCGTGCCCCTTATGTATTTGTATGACAATAATTATATCATGTATATTTTACAATGGAATAAAAAGACTGGTAATAAGATATAATATGTTCTCCTAGCAAGGAATTGGTGGTATCTACACTATTTAAATCCTACCAGCTGTCTAGTCCCTATGCTACTACCCCTGATGAAATCAACTGCTTATAATAAAATTTACTGTACTTTTGCTTACTAGATATGAGAAAGGTATATCATAGTGGTTAGGAACCAGGGGTCTGGGTCAGGCTGCCAGGGTCCAAGCTCTTGCTCTGCTGCGTATTAGCTCTGTGATTGTGATGGTTAATTTTATGTCAACTTGACTGGGCCATGAGATCCCCAGATATTTGGTGAAACACTGTTTTGGGTATGTCGGTGAGGACATGTGTTTCTGGATGAGATTAAACATTTGAATCAGTAAGCTGAGTAAAGCAGATTGCTCTCCCTAATGTTGGTGGGCCTCATCTAATTTGTCGAAGACCTGAATAGAATAAAAGGCTAGCCCTATATGGTTTGGCTCAATGGATAGAGCATCGGCCTGCAGACTGAAGGGTCCCAGGTTTGATTGCAGTCAAGGGCACATGCCCAGATTGAGGGCTCGATCCCTAGTGGGCAGCATGCAGGAGGCAGCCAATCAATGATTCTCTCTCATCATTGATGTTTCAATCTCTCTCTCCTTCTCCCTTCCTCTCTCTGAAATCAATAAAAGTATATTTAAAAAAAATAATAAAAGGCTAGATAAGAATTCTTTCTCTCTGCCAGTTTTTGACCTAAAACATTGGTCTTTTTCTGCATTTGGACTTAGACTCAGACTGGAACTTATACCATTACCTCTTCTGTGTCTGCAGCTTACTGACTATAGATCTTAAACTTCTCACCCAAAATAATCATGTGAGCTAATTCCTTATAATAAGTCAATTTCTCTCTCTCTCTCTCTCAATATGTGTGTGTGTGTGTGTGTATCTATTTATTCAAATGTAGGTCTATCTGTCTACCTATCTATCCATCTGTTCTTCTGGAGAACTCAGACTAATACAGTGATCTTGGACAAATTCTTAACCATACCAAAAAAAATGGTGCTTATTAGTACCTTTAGTCTCAGAAGGTATTTAGAGGAGGAAATGAAGTAATGTATATAAAATGCTTATCATGATATCTGGTACATAATGTTCAACAAATTTTATTTATTAATATTAATTAATAGTAATATTAGTTGTGATTGGTATTTAATTTTCATTTTAGAAACTTAGTAAAGAAAATGGGACTTTACAAATCTATCAACAGTGTTTAATTTTAATTTTCTCTCTGCAACTTATGGCAGTAATTAGACAACTTTCTTCCTGTTTTTTCCTAGAAGCCTATCACAAGTGTTTTCACTAGAGGACATTTTATTTTTAGAGAACCCTACAAATTAAAACAACCATGCTGACTGTATTTGAAAAGTGGCCTCTTACGTATTTTCTAACTTTCTACACTGTGTTACAGACAGAGATAACTTACTGTTTAGCACCGACAGTCCAGTCTGTAGTTTCATTATCTTGTGCACTTCTGACCCTATTGATTTACACAAAAAGTGCAATTTAGAATGAGAGACCACCTGTGATGTTTGTACATTTCAGAATGTGGAAGTGTCTTTCCCAGCAACTATTGCATTCTGATTTCTTTTGCACATGAGAGTTGATATGCAAAAGGCCACTAAACAGAGGTTGGCAGCCTCTCAGAAGTGCTATGCCAAGTCTCTCTGTATCACTCTAACTTACAGTTTTCTGTGCCAGGAAGAACCTTCTCTCCTCCAAACCATTGGAGACTGAGAACTGCCAAGACAGAGTGAGACTACAGAAATGGAAATTATCATTACCTGATAGCTTTGTCACTGCTTTTTCTTTCCTAAAAAACAAGAACTTTGAAAAACTTGATGCACATTTTCTGCAATCCAGGCATGATGTTCATATTATGTAATGAGATGATCAGTGGACAAGACTTGAGTTCTGAAACTTTTTGTGGCTTTTCATGCAATGTGTTAATTTATGTAAGCACAGCTCTGGACATGCAGTGTGCATTCATTTAGTAGTCCATTCATTAAATCAATATTGAGCCCTGACTTTACATAGAAATACTTAAATTTTTTGAAGAATAAGTAAGAGAATGTATTTGAAATTCCTAATATAAAGCCTGGCTCGTAGTAGGTATTCAGTAATGAAAGCCATTAGTTTTAATCTTCTCTTTTAAAATGTTACAAGAGCAATAATGTACCAGTAAAGAATCATGCAGAAGAGTTGAAATAAAAAGCAATTATTCATGCTGCTTCTGTTCTTCTGTCATATTATTCAGAGCCCTAATTTAAAAAAAAAAAAATCAGTTCTTGTGATAATTGCTTGTATAACATTAAATAATACAGGTACCAGTGGTGATGCATCTGCCACTGTACTCTCACAGGGAAATTCCCTGCTGGGTACACTCACCTTGGTCTGGGGCAGTGGTCAGCAAACTGCGGCTCATGAGCCACGTGCAGCTCACGAGCCGCAGTTTGCTGCTCTGTTGACTAATGAGTTTGCCAAACACTGGTCTGGGGCAGTGTGTCCTCTTACCCTTTACAGGGGGTCCTACAAGTGTCCTTAATTGTTGAATGCCAGACCCATTGTCCAGGGGATGAACTGATCTGAGGGAGTCCACAGCTGAGGACAGCTCATCTTCCGGATCCCTTCTGCATGATTTCCAGACCTCTGGGCTGGTTGGTTTGTTTTCTGTCCCTCCAGGATATCTTCCTTTCCTTCTCTTCCCTTTCCCTTTCCCTTTCCCTTTCCCTTTCCCTTTCCCTTTCCCTTTCCTTCCCCCTTCCCCTTTCCTTTCCCCTTCCCCTCCCCCTCCTCCTCCCCTCTCTTCTCACCTTTCCCCTCCCCCTCTCCTTCCCTTCCTTTGTCACCCCTTTTGCCTTCTCTCACACTTTTCTCCCTGTCCAATCTTTACAGCCTCTATAAGAAGAAAAACTCTGCAAACCTTAATCTGCCTCTTTGAATCTGTTTTCCACTGTAGTGTTGACTGGGGCAAAGTGTGGAAGGAAGACAATAGCTAGAAGGGACAAATGAAGCAAAAGTTCTGGAGGGAAATGCACTGAGGGCCACTAGATTCATACTTTGAGATAGAACCATCTTGCCTTATTTCCTTATTTTACCGTTCCTTGACTTATCAACATTAGACATTATTTATTGACTTCCCTCTATGAAGAAGGGGGATTTAGCTCATCTCTTCTCCTTATCTTTTTCTATCCTTCCCCTCCTAAAGTTTGAGGGTTAAGTTAGTATTGTGCTTCTTCTGGCAGTTTTCTTTTTAATTTTAAATTGTCAGACTTCCGGTTTTTGTTCCATCACCTATAGAGAGCCTCTCTTATCTATCCACCAAGATAAACAATTAGCTCCCCTCCCTTCTCTCTTCTTTTATGTTGTCAAGGTTGCCAATGTTCTATATTTAAAGTTTCCAAGTTTAATTCAAAGCTTGATGATAAAAAAGTTAATAGCTATCTGGCTACAGTTTTTATGTTATAATGTTGATTAACAAGATTTGAAAATCAACTGTATATTAGAGAATAGTATTGTTGCACTATTAGATTTCCTGAATTTGGTAGTTAGATTGTGCTTCATAAGGGACTATCGTATGTGCAATATACATGCTGAAGGACCACATAAATTGGCTTATACAAATAGTTTAGCAAAAAATATATAATAATCATCCTAATATATAAAAACCCAGGGTCTGTAACATCAAAAATGTCTGAAGGCTCAACCAAACAGAAGTCAGTGCTGGGTCGCCCAGCACTGCCCGCCACTGTGGGCACCATCATCCAGCACTGACTGCTGAGGGGGCTGCGGATCAGGACCAGAGAGAGGCCCAGGGAGAGAGAAGCAGGGTCTGATCCATAGCCTTCGTGGCACCTGTTGATTAGCCCTTGCCTCTCTCTTTCTCTCCGGGCCTGGCCAGCAGCCACACCTCTCTTTCTCTTGGGCCTCTGCTGGAGCTGCTGATCAGCCCTGCCTCTCTGATCAGGCCTCGTTGATAGGCCCAGAGATGCTGACTGACATAGAAACCAACCAATCAGAACCAAATCTGGGTGAAGTGCAAGGAACCAATGGCAGCCTAGGAGGTGGAGCTTTTGACGCTGACTGGCATAAAAACCAACCAATCAGAACCTAATCTGGGTGAAATGCCATGGCAGAACCTAATCTGGGGGCTGAGGAGGGATTTTAAGGGCAACAGCTGTTTGGCGTGAGGTGTAAGAAAGTGGTTCAATTTTTTAATGACTGGTTTGGCAGTATAGTGCATATGGCTGGCTATTAGTCCAGATATTGGGATTATGTATTTTTGTCTGCCAAGACCATCTCCTCTTGATGAAAAAGACTCCCCTCATATTAAGCAATCCTATCCTATATAATCTACCTATACTACTATGCTAATTAGACCGGGTCGACCAGCCATCTTCCAGATGTCCAACTTCTTTCCAGACAAAGCCATGGTGGTGGGGGCCAAAGCAGAGGCCATTAGGGGTGATCAGGCCAGCAGGGGAGGGCAGTTGGGGGTGAGATCAGGCCTGCAGAGGAGCACAGTTGGGGACAAGATCAGGCCAGCAGGGGGGAGTAGTTGGGGGCGAGATCAGGCCTGCAGGGGAGGGCAGCTAGGGGCAATCAGGCAGGCAGGCAGAGAGTTTAGGGGCGATCAGGCAGGTAGGCAGAGAGTTTAGGAGCCATCAGGTAGGCAGGCAGAGAGTTTAGGGGTGATCAGATAGGCAGGCAGAGGCATTAGGGGTGATCAGGCAGGCAGGTGAGTGGTTAGGAGCCAGTGGTCCCAGACTGCCAGTCTGGGCTGAGGGAACCCCCCCCCCCCCATGCACCGGGCCACTAGTAATAATAATAAAAGCATAATATGCTAATTAAACCAGACAGCTAAACGACCTTCCAGAGGTCCTTCTGTACATCCTTCCAGAAGACCTTCTGGGTGAAGGTGGGGCTGTGAAGGCCGAGCCTCTTGCACAAATTATTTGTGTATTGGGCCTTAGTGTGTGTGTGTGTGTGTGTGTGTGTGTGTGTGTGTGTGTGTGTATAAGAGGGGGGGGGGGGTAGAGAGAGCCAGATAAAGACATAAAATGTGGCAAGATGTGAACAACTGCTGAGTCCAGATGAAGGGGATACATGTTCATTTCCTTGTTCATTTAAGTTTTCTGTTGGCTTAAATTTTTTCAAAATTTGAGGAAAAAATTACTAGTCCATTTTCAAAGTCCAGAAATTTGAACAAGTTTAAAGCAGATTAATATATTGTATGCTTACAAAACACCCCTCAAAAAATATACCAAGCACTGAATTAAAAAAGGGAATTTAAGCTTCAATTTTTTAAGGTCTAAGTACTAAGAGTTAATAAGATTAAGAAAAACATGAAAATGTCCTTTGAGTGACACATGTTAAAAGCATTAGTTTTGAATCAGGTTTCTTTAGCTCAAGTGCAATTAATAGTCTAATAAAAGAATCATCAATAAGGTGAGTAAATCTGTAAATCAGCTCTTAGATTTTTAAATCAAGACAGGTTGAAAATAAACACATTTTCCAGCTTCTTAGATGAGCTTTTTATTATGCCAACTCTGTGACATGGATTAAAATTATGATAATGGAGTAAAAGTATTATTTTATCTCATCTAAAAATGAAATATTAGTGTCATAAAGTCTTTTAGTACTTACAGTAATATAGGGGCTGACAGTTGTAAAGCAAACACTAGGTTACTGAAGCTCTCCCAAGCATTATTATTCTGATATATGATCACACTATTTTAAACACCACATCTCAATTTCCTGACACATTTTTTACTTTTATAGTTCTAAGGATTTGCAGCATTACATTCTTCTCTCACTCCCTGCTCATGGGACTAAGAAAAGTGTTACACTAAGTATGAAAGCTCAGAGTATAACTTAGCGTCAAGATTTTGTCCTGAATGGTGCATACTAATCAATTTGCAATGATAAATTAATTTGCTAGTATTTTTTCTGGGTGCTCATGTCTATATTCATACGTGAGATTCCTTTTTTTGTGTATTAACTGTCAAGTTTTGTTATTAGGTTTATACTACCTTTATAAAATGAATTGGATGACTTCCTACCATTTTATTCAGCTTGGGGACAGATTATGTAGCATATCTTTTAAGTATTTTTTGAAGATTTCAAATAATTTTTTCCAAAGAAATGTATTGCCTGAATTTCATCTTGGAAATATTTCATTAATAACATTTTAAGTTTCATTAAATACTACTTGCATACTGTTTTTTTAAGTTTTTCTTAAACCCATTAAAATTTTTATACATTCCCAGAAATTTATTTTTTTTGTTTATATTTTCCAATATGAAAATTTATTCTGGGCAAGTTCAGGAGGGACAAAAGTTCTTTGATATAGTAATGTTTTGTGGCCATCCAAAGGGCCACAGTACATAGATAATATACAGTCTATCTATAGTATTAAAATTTCATGGGAGTGGGATTGCAAAGAAGAAAAACTTGTCTAAACAGGCTACTTATAAAGACAACAATGAAAAAAAGGTTAAGAAACATTTTAAAGCTATTTGAATAGTGCCATTAGATTATTTTCCTTCCTTTTTTTGACTTACTTTTTCAGGTGTTTTATAATTTGAAAGTGATTGTGACTTTTGTTTAAATAATAAGTTATATATTCAGTACTAAAATGCTCTTGTTGCATCATTTGTGACATCAGTGTTGTCATAGTTTTTCTGTCCTTGCCCTTGGCTGACCTCACCACTCAACATCTGATTCAACTTCCTCCTTCCCACAGCCAGAATGGTATGGGTCTCACAGGATTGTGTGAACTGACAGTGAAGTGCTCAGAACTGGTTTTTCCTCTGTCTCACTGGGTGTTTTCAGACTCTGCTGAATTTCTAATTATTAGAATGTAAAAGCTGAGCATGGGTCCTCATTTCTTCTCTACATTTTATTCTCAGTTTCTCCATTCCATTGCTGGAAATTTTCTTGTATAATTTTATAACTCCAGCCCTGATGCATTTCATGATTTTCTAACCTGTTTATCCCATTGCCTGCTTGATACTTCCATGTGTCTATATAGTAGTTATCTCAATTAGATGCGTGTTCAAAATAGAGTTTTCTCCCTCTTTACACCTGGTTTTTCCCATTTCTCCACAACTCAGCAAATGATATAGCAATCCACTCAGTTTCATTAGTCAAAAACCTCAGAGGCATCCTAGAGGTTTAACTGCCTCACCTACCTCCAATTCCCATCTGTCAGTATGCCAGCCAGTAATAGCTCCAAACCTATCCACTTCTCTTGATTTCCCCGTTACTCTCTAATCCATGCCAACACTAACTTTCGCCACAGAGCTGCCAAACAGAGCTCTTAAAAATGTAAATCAGATTACTTGACTCCTCTCCTTAAAAATCTCTTTTGGCCTTTTATTGTTGTCACAATAAAGACCAACTCCTTATCATGTCCAATGAGGGACCCTGTCCGCATCTCCCCTCCACCATCTGGCCTCCTTCTATTGCCAGAACATGCTGCACATGTTTCCCCCCAGGGTTGCTTGCTGGTTCCTCTGTCGGGACACTTTCCAGGCCTTGGTATTCATGTGGTTGCCCATTTTTGTCTGAGAAATCTCAGCTCAGTTGTTACTCCCTCAGGCCTTCCTGTCTGGCACGATACCTAACGGTTGTCTCTCTCCTGTAGTGACTATTAAGTCACCCAGGCAAATTCTGTTTGTTTATTTTGAACCAGAATTATTCTTCCAGATGGTGGCCAAGGTTCCATTGGTTAGATCCATCTGATTTTGGGCTGGCCCCTGATCAAGACTGGGCAGGCGAGACAAGAAGGGGTAGAAGGAGGGCATCTGCCTATGGACCTCAGAGCTTACAAGATGATGTTGGGCACCAGGTGGCAGAGGAGGCCTGTACCTTGGGCTTCATGTCCAGAGCCTTTACCACACCATCATCTGTCACCATGTAGAAACTCTTAAAGCATTTGTCTCCAAAGAGTGCCCAAACAGAATTTTCTATTAATAAATCTGTCTCCTTCCTGAAGGACTCCGTGGGGCCTGCCGGGAGTTGAACTTTGTCTTCCAAATCGTGGGCTCATTCCCACGATTACCAGTCACAGAGACACTGATAGTCAGACATGGGCTGGGGCGTACTTGGCCTTACCAGCCTCATCTGGCTCCACAAACCCCACCATGTGGTTCTCGGGACATCCCAGGGTAGAGGTACCTTCTTGACCTTTGCTTTGCCAGGTTCACCTGTTTGAAGGCTTCCTTCACACAGTACCCAGGCCAGAGTGGCATCTCCCTTTGACAGGGGCTGTGTGCTGCTGAAATGTGGGTCCTCCCAACCGTTCACCCTTCTGCTGCTTCTGTAGCCATCCTGCTCCTGCTGCTGCCACTGCTGCAGACGCACAGAGGCTGCCCAGTGGGTGCCAGGCCAGTTTGACAGTCCCAGGCTGCTGATTGGTCCCACCCGTCCCAGTTCTGGCCCTGAGGCCTCAATCACCCCGCCTACCCATGGAGCTGCTTCCTTTCTTCTACAGTGGTCTTCGAGTTTATTCTAGTTCTGAGTACAGCTCTTTCCTGCCAGCCTTCCTCTTGTGTCTTGTCAGCCCCATGAAAGAAGGAACAGTGTCATTCCACTTATAGTGCATATAGCTGGAACAGCACCTGTCTGTCAATAGGTATTTGTGTGTAATGGACTTGTGGCTTAATTTTCATAGATCAAATGATGAATCTTAAATTATGAACGCTGAGGACATGCTGTATTTAGAAGTTTTGTTGATATTGGTTGGTTTTACTAGTAAAATCAAATCAGGTTTTATGTATGTGAAATTTTATGGATTTTGGTGAGGTGTGTACCTGAGTACATTGGTATATAGGGAAAAGGTTTCTTTTTAATTTCCTTTCAAATGAGTAAATATGCTTTCCCATTGTTGTTCCAGAACGTCCGTGAATATTGGTTTGGGGTATGTAGCTAGTACTGATGATCCTACATTTATCCATAGCTCTCAGCTTGGTTATTTAGTCCTGATAGCTTTGCTGGTATTTTGTTTTTTATTATGGTCCTTTAAGACAAAGTAAAGCAAAACAAAATAAGTTTTTGTAGACTCGTACTGAGATAAGAAGAGAAAATTTGAGATGTAAATATTAATTTATTTGAAATGACTTTACTGACTAAAACAGAATTTTAAAGTATAAAATAATTTAATATAGTTAGTATCTCATTAGCGTGATTAGAATTGCCTACACTTTGGTTGTTTCCAAAACAATCATGCAGATTTTTTTTCTTTGGCTTAATCTCAAAATGATTTGGGGTGATATAAAAAAAAATTCTCTTACTCCCTACCACCTGATTATTTAGTGGAGGTGCCATGCTGTGGACATTACTGCCAAGAAGCCTTTGAGCAATGATCAGTCTTTTAGAGAAACCTTTGATTTATTCTTTTCCTAATTAAAGCATAATATATATTTATTGTAAAGAAATAAAATGTAAATTATGCATACTCCAAAGACAATTTCCAGTTTAGTGTATTTTCTTTTCAGCGCTTTTTCTGATACATGGTCTTTTTTCTCTTCCACTGTGAGCTCTGCATTGTGATTTCCCTTTGTGATAAAGAGAATGAATCTGCTGGCTCATTTCCTTTTATAGACTTCCACCTTCTCCACCAACCAAGAAAAAGTGTATTCCGGATTTTGCTTGGGTTGCAGCAGTTTATGATAGAAGAATTGTAAAATGTGGAATCTGTAATCCAAATTTGGCCTACCCTGTATGAGAAAAGAATAGCTCCCACCACAGGCAGAGAGGAAACTTTGCGTATCACCCAGAGAGCCAGTGCTCTTGATACATATTTCATGATCACAGCTGAGGCGTCTCCAAGCTCAGATTGCTGTATCATTCATTTATTCTTTTACACTACAAGATTATTTTTGGCTCTTTGTGTTGGCACGTAGAATTTCCCGTTACTGATCTGCATGAACCATTTATCAAGTCAAGGGTTTAATCTATCAAAGTCAGAATTTCTTTGTTCTGCCTCTCTCTGTCTTGCCTTCCCTTATGGTATTGTCTCCTATGCGTATATTGTTGGATTAAAGAAGGTTATTTGGATTGCAAGGATTAATCATATTTCTCTGTTTTTTTTTAAATATATTATGGAGCAAAGTAATATTTTATAGGAAATGATAATTATACTGTAAATCAGTTTCTACATTAGATTAATCTCCAAACTTAATTCTTTGCTAGCATTCCTATTATTGCCAGTAGCATCTACTTTTCCTTCCCACTCATTCTGAAAACCTGAATCTTCTTTGATTTCCTTCTCTCCCTTTTTCCAAACATTTATTGAATTGTCCAATTCTTTGGATTCCTGGATATTTCTTGAGTCCATCCTTAATCCTGGCTGTTGTCTTCTAAGAAGCAAGGCAATCTGTTTAGAGAGTTTTGATAGGATCCAGATAGAAAGAGCAAAACTCAATAATACTGAGTACCTGCCATGTACCAAACAACTTTTTAAGCTCTGGAGATACAGCAGTGAACAACAGAGTAAAATTTATTTTTCATAAAGTGAACATTCTAGTGGGAAATATGGGAGAGAGCCAAAAATAAGTATGTTGGATATTGTTAAGTGCTATGAAGAATAGTAAAGCTGGGATGGACAAGGAAGGCATAGATATAAAGCAGGTGATAGAGATGATAATAAAAGTTAACTAAAACTTCAAAGAGCATCACAAACGAAAGCTATACAGCAAAAGCCTTTCTAATTTTAACTGTTTCTTGAATTTCCTAGTTATGATGCCAAACCATAGTGATAACCTGTGCCTGAGCAATATTCCATAAGAGCTATTGCAGTAGCTATGGTCCCTCTCTCTGAGCCATCCCTGTCCCAGCCAGTACTTTTAGTGAAACATTATTAAGATCTAAATATCGGAATTGTACTGACAATAAAAAGAAGGAGGGAAGGAAGGAATTGTATCTGAGAGAAAGTGGTAAGGTTGATCCAAAGAGGCATGGCCACAATAGGTGACTCAAGGGACACAAGATGGGACTTCCAGGGGCTAGAGTGTGACACAAATAGGAATCATGAATAATGCTTAATGAACCTTTACTGTCAATAGGAAAAAATCTAAAATCTCTAGCCTGTTACTCACAGACATTCCCCAACTAGTTTCCAACTTTTTTCCGAGTGCTTCCTTCACATTTTCCAACACCAGTTTTCTAATTTATTTCCTTGCTGCTTTTACTTGTTTATTTGTTAGTGGGAGATCTTTCTCTGCCATCACATTAAGTGTCTAAATTCTATCCAACCTACTCGACTGAGCTCAAATGTTTCTTTTTCTATAAAAAAATAAAAATAATTATCCCCTCTTCTGAATGTTAATAACAAATTCTTTTGGGGACATTTTGCATTACATTTACTTATTTATGAGTGTGCCTCCACACTTCTGTTAGACTTAAAGCTCTTTGAGAGTAATCTTCTGCTCTGACTGATCTTTTATCCTTCCCCATGCCCAACAAGTGTCCTTCAAGGGTGAGGGAATGACTAACAAAAGTGCACAGTGGCAAGAAGAGATTTAGAGATGTGTCCTGAGCCTTGTCCCGGAGCAGATAGAAAGAACAGCTGAGGGTTGTACGGGAAATGTTTGTTGGTGAGTTGAGGGACAGTTATACTCCAGGAGACGGTGGGGGACTGTTGGACAGGGCTCCCCTGACTGGGTAGCCCCCAATGCTGCTGGGTTCCCTCCCAGAGCAACTGGCTGGGATGCAGAGACCACGCCATCTTGAAGGGGAAAGTGGATGTTATCGGATGCCTGAAAATCTACAACTGCAGCACCCACCAAGCAGCTGCAAACCCTAGAGCACTGGTCCCCAATTGGCACAAGCACATGGATTCAGAGGAGCTCTACACTCCACCATGGAAAGAACAGATTTCGCCTGGGATAAGGTGAGGTCTCTGCTCCTGGCAGGAGAGAGAAATGCGTGCCCTGTGGGAGCTGGAGGACCGGGGGAAGTCTGTGCCTAGAAAAATCGTGGCTGTTGGGGTTGGCATGATCCGTGAATGTGGAAGGGTCCTCAGAGCTGCTAACAGAAAGGAACTCTTAAAAGCAACCCATTTTGATCTGACATAAAAGGACAGCCTAAAAATTTTAAAAGTGTGCTGGCTGCTTAGACCCAAGGGGGGAAAAACGACTGCACAGACTTGTGCGCAGCCCTGGAGTTCGCACACTTATGCTAGCTCTTTTTTGTTTGTTTGTTTTGTGTTTTTTCTTTTTCCTTTAAATCCTTGCTTCTGATTACAAAGCCCAATACATAGGATCACCCAATTGGGGACACCCTAAGAGACCTCAGGGGAAAGTTGTTTTTCTGGAACCTGGGGATCTGAGTGGGGAATAACCATCAGAGAACCAGCTCTGGGTCAACCCTCTCCCACAAACCGGTATTGAATGCCACAGGGAAAGCAGAATCTAAGCACTGGCTAGAGAGGACCTATAGACCTGGAGGTCAATCCAGAAACACTGCCACCCAGGGGTTGAATCACAAATTGACTCTTGTGTAAACACAAATAAAGGAATATAAGAAATTAAGACACACTGCCTGCTTAAAAATCAGAACTGGCTTACAACACTGAGGAGCAGTGGAATGCAGGGAACTGCAATACTGTCCTGACCAGGAAACAGGCATGCCAAACAGAACAGTAGAGGAAGCAAATGACCTTCACTACTGCACATTTTTTTTTTCATTTTTTACTTAAGAAACTAAATTTTTTTCTTTTTTTCCTCACTTGATTTTACCTTTTTAATTATTACATTTTTATTTTCAATCAGTATTATTACTACTACTATTTTACCTTTTTTTAAAAAAATAGTATCATTTTATTTTCTCTTTATTTTACTTTGGGATTAGTGTTCTACATTCTATTTTCATCTTTCTTTTAGCATCATTTTACTCTATCTCAAGTTTACTTTTATGCCATCACTCTCTTCCTGACTTTTCCCCTTTTGTTGTCCTGTTTCTCTTACCCTTTACCTGCTTTAGATTTTCCCTATTCTTTCTTTTTACACCCCCATAAAATTTAACCCTATTTATATATCTAATTTCCAGTCAACTGCTCCAAGTCCATACACACCACTCTCTTCTCTGTCTTCACTATCCAAAAAGTTGTTTTTCTCTCTGTCCTTTTGTTGTTGTTTGCTTGGTTGTTGATTATATCGATTTTTTATTCTTGTTTGTGAGATTGTTTTGATTATTCTTTTTGTTTGTTTTTTTTGTTTTGTTAGTTTTTTGCTTTTGTTTTCCCTTGCCTCACTAGATATTAGTTGTTGTTTGTAGTTTGTATTCATCTCCAGGTACTTGTTGCTGGCATTTGTTGGGATTAGTGGCTGTTCTATTGGAGTTTTCTCCCCATATATATAGTTTATTCCCCTCTTCTTTCATATTCTCTTTCTTTTCTCTCTTATTTTTTTCCTTTTCCCAATTTCATTTTTGCACTCTTTTCTTTCTTTCTTTCTTTCTTTCTTTCTTTCTTTCTTTCTTTCTTTCTTTCTTTCTTTCTTTCTTCTTTTTTCTCTCCTATCCTCTAATTTGTGTTTCTCTGGTGGTCACCTTTATTTGGGGTTATTAATATCATGAATACATTTCTGTTCAGTGCCTTGTGCGCTGTACCTGGTCATGTTGTATTTTGTGCCTTTAAATCAAGTCAGGAGAGAGGGAACTACATAACCAGACACCCAGAGAAGAGAGACCCTGGGGAGACAAAGAAACAGCCCGCATATGAAAGAAAAGCAGGCATCACCAGAAAAGGAATTAAATGAAATGGAGGCAAGCAACCTGCCAGAGAAAGAATTCAGAGAAATGGTCATAAGGTGGCAGAAAAGAATGGAAGACAAATTCAACAATATGTGTAAGAACAAAGAAGAAATGAAGAAGAACCAAGAAGAAATGAAAAATGACATCGCTGCTGTAAAGAACTCAATAGAAAGCATCAAGTGTAGACTAGAAGAAGCAGAGGACCACATCAGTGAGCTAGAAGACAAGGTAGGAAAAAATACCCAAGTAGAGCAGCTTCTAGGAAAAAAAATTTAAAAGCAGGAAGAGAGCCTAAGGGAACTGTGGGACAACATGAAACAAAACAACATTCACATAATAGGGGTTCCAGAAGGAGAGGAAACTGAGCAAAGAATAGAAAACCTGTTTGAAGAAATAGTGACAGAAAACTTCCCTGATATGGGGAAGAAAAAACCCACACAAATCCAAGAAGCTCACAAAGTCCCAAGCAAAATGAACCCCAAAAGACCGACGCCAAGCCACATTATAATTAAACTGGCAAACACCAATGACAAAGTAAGAATCTTAAAAGCAGCCAGAGTGAGACAGAAAGTTACCTACAAAGGAACCCCCATCAGACTAGCAACTGATTTCTCAACAGAAATTCATCAGGCCAGAAGGGAATGGAATGAAATATACAAAGTCATGCAAAGGAAGGGTCTGAATCCAAGAATTCTGTACCCAGCAAAGCTATCAATCAAAATTGAAGGTGAAATCAGGAGCTTCACAGACAAAAAAGGACTAAGGGAATTTATTACCACCAAACCAGCAATGCAAGAAATGCCAAAGGGTCTGCTGTAAAAAGAAGAAATAGTAAGTAAAGAAGGAACACAGGGGTAAAGAATAACAATGGCGACAAATAAGCACCTATCAATAATAACTTTAAATATAAATGGTGTAAATGCCCCAATCAAAAGACATAGGGTAATGGATTAGATAAGAACAGCAAAAGAAACGACCAACAAAACAACAGAAAGCCCACTGTATGGGAGAACATATTTGCAAATGTTATCACTGATAAAGGTTTAATCTCCAATACCTATAGGGAACTTATACAACTTAGTAAAAGGAAGATAAATGATCCATTAAAAAAAAATGGGCAACGGACCTAAATAGAATTTTTTCGAAAGAAGACAGAAGGAAGGCCAAGAGACATATGAAAACCTGCTCAAAGTCACTAATTATCTGAGAGATGAAAATCAAAAGGACAATGCAGTACAATTTCACACCTGTTAGAATGGCAACCATCAACAAATCAACAAACAAGTGCTGGCGAGGATGTGGAAAAAAAGGAACCCTCATGCACTGCTGGTGGCAATGCAGACTCGTACAGCCACTGTGGAGAACAGTATGGAGTTTCCTCAAAAAACTAAAATTGGAACTCCCATTTGACCCAGTAATCCCACTTCTAGGAATGTATCCCAAGAAACTAGAAACACCAACCAGAAAGGATATATGCACCCCTATGTTCATAGCAGCAAAATTCACCATAGCTAAGATTTGGAAACAGCCTAAATGCCCATCAGCAGATGAGTGGATTAAAAAACTATGGTACATCTACACAATGGAATACTACACTGCTATAAAAAAGAAGGAATTCTTACCATTTGCAGCAGCATGGATGGACCTGGAGAACATTATGTTAAGTGAAATAAACCAGGCAATGAAAGAAAAATACCACATGATCTCACTCATTTATGGAAAATAACATTATAACCTGATGAATAAAAAGATAGATACAGAGGTAGTAAAGCACCGAACAGACTGTCAAATTACAGCGGGAAGGCTGGGGAGTGTTGAGGAGGGAGGGAAATAGATCAACCAAAGGACTTGTGTGCATGCATATAAGCACCCCAATGGACACAAGACACTGGGGCTGGGGGGTGGGATGAGGGCATGCGACAGGGGATAGGGGAGGCTGGGGGAAGGTCAATAATAAAGGAGATATATGTACTAATATATGTTATATTTTAAACAATAAAAAAAGAAAAAAAAGTGCATAGTGCCATATTCAAGGAAAATATTGTCATACTAGAGTGCCTCCTGTTGAAGTCCTGGAAATGAAAATTGAACTATTGTGATAGAATTAGGAGGCCTATAGAATGGAAATTGAACTATTGTGATAGAATTAGGAGGCCTGTGGAGAACAGGTCCCTACTCCAATACGACCAGTGTCCTTTTTTTAAAATATGCCATGTGGAGAGAGAGACATGCACACCTGGAGGATACCATGTGGAGATTGAAGTTATGCTGCTATAAGCCAAGGAGCCACCAGAAGTTAAGAGAGACACCTGGACCAGACCCTTCCCTAGCTCCTTCAGTGGGAGAGGGCTGTTATCTCACCTTAAAACTACCACATTGATTTCACACTTCCAGCCTATAGAACTGAAAGCCTGTAAATTTCTGTTAAGTCACTCAGTTTGTGTAACTTTGTTACAGCCAATCTAAAAAAAAAAAAAAAACAAATGTGAGGATAAACCTGGCTGCATCATGGAGAATTGTTTGGACATGTGTAAAACTGGATATGGGGAGACAACTTGAGGCTATTAAAATCAGAGATGATAAGTACTGTGGGAAAGATTAGATAAATAATTTGAAAGTAGAACCATGTAGGGTGGGTGAATGATTGGACTTGGATTATCCAGAGAAGAGATGGAAGGCTTGTGAAATTATGGAGGATTTCAAGTCCCAATGATTGGTTGGTGACTCCCAAATGTGCATCTTTAGCTAGGCTTCTCTCCAGTCTTCCAGATCCTCATATTCAAATGGCTGAGTGGTTGAGCTTTGATCTATGAACCAGGAGGTCGCAGTTCGATTCCTGGTCAGGGCATATGCCCTGGGTTGCGGGCTCGATCCTCATTGTGGGACATGCAGGAGGCAGCTTATCAGTGATTCTCTCTCATCATTGATATTTCTCTCTCTCTCTCCCTCTCCCTTCATCTCTGAAATTAATTTAAAAATACATTAAAATTTTTAAAAATGCTACCTCAGTTCCACTGAATTGTCCACAGCCACCTGGATGTTTAAATGAAATAAATGAATTAATTACTAATAATGAATAGGTTTACCATGTAAATGAAAGAAGAGAGACTTAATATGTTACTCCTCCAAATAATTGTATGCTAAAGGGAGACATACTTTCATTTTACCAAAGAAATAATTTTTAATCAACCAGAACTCCCCAAAATGGAATGGATGGATACTGGTGGGAGGCAAATTTTTATCTCTGATGTCTTGAAGCAAGGGCTAAATGACCATAAGTCTATGACTTCAGGCTATTTTTCTTCTCTCATATTGTTCTCCTTAAACTCTAATTATATGAGGCCTAGCTATAGTCCTCATTTTGCTATGAGATCTCTAGGAGCAAAGACTATGCTTGGTTCAATTTGCCAGTACCTGTAGCCTAGCACTGAGCTGTATAACTTCGTAACTGCTGCTTTGTTGAGAAAGAACAAGTTTGGGTCTGATTTTAAATATTCTCTATCCCAGCTAGTTCTTTCCATAGTTTAGTAATAAATACACTTGTCTATTTTCTTGCTTACTAATAAAAATGCAAAGTGTTGAGGTGAAATATTTCTGGTAGCTAATCAATATTTCAGTTATCAATTATCCATGCTAGATTATGTTAGGCATTAATTTGATCCCATGCTCTGCAGTGTATGGTATGTATGTTGTGCAAAGGCGTAATTGCTTGTGTTCATACATAATAAGTAGGTTGGGGAATTTGCCTGATGGTATATCTTAGTTATTAATAGTGATCGTCAGGTGTACATTTCAAGTTTAGAGCCTCTTTGGCCTTTTGGGAGTCAGCATCTCAATTTCAAGGAAATATTAAACCTTTCCTTTCATGTACTCTTGTTCATTTAATCCTGTCAAAATAAGAGCTTTTGTGTCTGAGGAAAAAGTTAGGTGCTAATTAAAGGAGTCATAGCAAGGGTTTCATGGCTCTGATTTAATCTGCAAATGAGTGATGAATTACATGTAAACAAGTCAGAAACATACCTGAGGGTTTTTTTTAATTATGGCAAAATATACATAACATAAAACTTACCATTTTCAAGTGTACAGTTCAGTAGTAAAAGTCTTCACGTTATTGTACAACAGCTCTCCAGAACGTTTTTATCTTGCAAAACTGAGACTATGCCAGCCAGACAGCAACTCCCCTTTCTTCCCCTCACTTCAGCCCCTGGTGTCCACCACTCTACTTTCTGTTTCTATGAATTTGACTATTTTAGACATCTCATGTAAGTAGAATCATACATTGTTTGCTTTTTGTGACTGGCTATTTCACTTAACATCATGCCCTCTGCATTCGTCCATGTTATAGCATGTGAAAAGATTTCCTTTTTAAGGTTGAATAATAGTCCATTATATGCATAAACCAGTTTTGTTTATCCATTCATCTGTCAATGGATATTTGGATTGCTTCTACCTCTTGGCTGCTGTGATGTTTTTACACTTTAAAATATTAAGTTCTTAGATCAGATCTGTTTTTAATATTCCCTCTAAAAAATAAAGGAAGAATATTTTAATACACTTAAAGTTTTCTCAAAAATTTTTTTCACTTAAGCCTCCTTATTCTAGATTGTGATTATCTAACAATAATGGTATCAAGTATTTCTTTAAGTAGAAAAAGATTGTGAAACACAGTTTTAAAACTCTAAAAACTGATATTGTATGTTTTGTCTAATAGGTAAATAAATATAGAAATGAATGACTCTTGAAACTACTGAAGGTTCAAGACTTTATACAGAATTAAGATAAACCATTACTTTAAAACACTCTTTAAAAATTAAATCCCTTTCCACATTTACTGAAGATAAAGCTATTTTTTTAACTCTCTAGTAAGTAGAATCTTCTGTGATATCTTAACTAATTCCAGGACCTGAGACTGTGGCTCAGAGGTTTGTGCCAATGAAAAGCGAGGTGTCATCCACATAATTAAGATCTTTTCGAAAACGGGTTTTAAAGAGCTTTGAGTATGTACGTAAAAATAGGCCCTAGAATTCTTTTAAAATAATGACAAGCATAGTCTCTTCATTTTTCCATGTCGTGAAAATTGATAAACTAACTCTCTCTAATTTTCTGAAGATTAAATTCATTAGTTTAATTCATGCTTATCATTCTTGTGTCAACTGCACAGATGTATGCATCTGTAAATATAATCTTCTACTTTTACTACCTTTCAAGTCCTTTTATTATCCACAATCCCTGGCAAAACATTATGTGTTGGGTGTGAAATTACGGAATTGCCAGCAGCAGAAAAAGCTATTGCCTTACTACTTCAGATTGAGTCTCTACTGTTTCTCTTTTCACATTGGATGGTGTCTTTATTTCTAATTAACTTCTTGAATTCTTTTTCTCTAAGCTGATTCGTAATCCATTTCATAGTCCCTTACCCTTATGTCATGTTTTCTTTATAAATCCATCTGTGTGTGAAATACTCAGTTTTTAACCCAGCTTAAATGTATCCAATGCACCTTTTTTTGTTGCTGTTCTCAAAGCTGGCAAGAAATCTGTAAACTCAAGTCCATAATTGTCTTTTAAAAACCTAATATGACTGACTCTTCCAAAATTCTTTTTCCTGACTTTTAATTTAGCTTATATAATAAATTATCAACTATTTATATTGTTAGACATTTGAAAGTAGTTCTTAAGTGCAAAAATATGTGCATAGTCAATTATAGTTGATTCCTGCGTTTGGTGAAACGTCACCTGTTTGCCTTTGTCCCCATGAATTATCTACTTACCAAAAGAGGTAAATAATAAGAATAAGAAGAAATATAAGGATACAGGTTGCAAAATGACCACCATATATCATGATCTTATCCCCATTTTGAACAGCTTACTTCACTGAGAAGTTCTAGGTCCTTTCTATTTGGCTTGATTTCTTCTATGTGTGATTGTGGATATAAAATGACTAAACAGAAAGTTCCCACCTGGCAAGTATCAAGGTACCCCGATGTCACAACTTGAAATCAATCAGAGATCACTTTTTCTTTTGGTAAAAACTGCCCCCTATCACCCTGGCTTGGAAGAAAATGCAAGTGTTGGAACTATAGCAGATAAATGGTACCATTACTAGGCGCAAGATTTGGAAGCCAGCAGTTTGCAGGGAAGATAGAAATACAAAGCTCCATAAAAATACAATAGTTAATTCAATGTCTATTACATGAAAGATCAAGAAATCTTCATAGGAAAGGGTTAAAAATTCTGACATAAGGAAGCAACCATTCTGGCAGATCAATATTAGAAAACAAAAGTGTATTTTTCCAAGGCAGGGTATCAGTGAGATGGCAAAATCTGGACACAGAAAGGCAAAACAGTCCTATATAATAAAAGCCTAATACGCAAATTGTTCCCTTGGGCAGTCATTCGACTGCTCGCTATGATGTGCGCTGACCACCAGGGGGTGGTACGGAACATGGCAGACATCAGTGATGCAGAGCCAGCAGTGAGCAGTGGTGGAGGTGCTTCCGGCCCTGATGGGCCACGACAGGAGCGGCACAGTGGTGGGATGGTGGAGCAGGTGAGTGGGCAGCACCAGGCCAAGGTGGGTGAAAGCAGGAGTCCAATTGCCCCACTGATCGCCCCGCAGACAGCAACTAGTGGTAGCGGTGGGGGGCGGGGCCGCTGCCCAGCTCCCTGGCACTGAGGGAGCCAGGTCGGGGGCCCAGCCACAATCAATTGCCTTGCAAGAGGGATGGTGGAACAGGTGAGGGGGCAGCGCTAGGCCACAGCGGGGTTCCAGGTGGGGCTTTGAGCCTGGGGATGCAAGCTGGGGCCCAATTTCCGCAGGCCATCCATGCATGAATTTGTGCACCTGGCATCTAGTCTATATATATATAAAAGCCAAATGACTGGAACAAACAGAACAACCAGTTGCTATGACATGCACTGCAGCTGGCCAACCAGCCTGATGGGGGTGGGGCTGGCTGGCCAACCTCTTGCGGCCCCACCCTCCAGCCAGCCTGGCCTCTGCTCTGCCCTCCCCACTCCAATTGGGGGTGGGACTGGGCAGCCAACCTCCCATGGCCCCTCCCCCAGCCGGCCCTGTCCCTGATTGGCTCCCCCAACCCTGATTGGGGGTGGGTCTGGCGACCAACCTCCTATGTCCCCTCTCCCCGGCTGGCCAGACCCCACCCATGCACGAATTCGTGCACCAGGCCTCAAATACATAAATAAACTCCACCAGGAAGGAGAACATCCTGTGAGTGATACCTGACTAATTCCTTAGTGTGAATGAAATGGGCATTGATATCAGAAAAACAGGGCTCATTATTCATATAATGATGCTTCTTAATTACAGAGTAACTATATAAAATTCTCACTCTATAATATTAATACAGTCATTATTAGCTTTTTTCTTTTCATGTATATGTTACATAACTAATTGAGGGCCTACACATGTCTCAGGCACTGACTTATAATGATGAAAAGGACACAGCGTTGTCCTCAAGAATCTTACAGAAATAGAATAGACAGCAGGCAAGAAAGGATAACTGTGTGGTAAGCACAGTGCACTACTGGAACAGGAAGTGGGGGTATTTATCTCAATCCTCACGGGAAAAGGAAAGAAAATTACCAAGAACAAAGGGTAGGAAGATTAAAGGAGGGTAGTGGGTTTGGCTCCAGGCAGAAGCATGTACTAAATTTTAAATGGAGCAAAAGTTCAGTGAAGCCTTTGTTGTCATAAGGGATCCCCTGCTTATCTATTGTATATAGCTCTCTGAACTGGATGAATGTCACCTATGATTTCAGTCAGGAACTGATGGTGTGGCCAGCCTGGGGGTGCCACCCCTGCAGCATTTCCTTGAAGAGGGCTTGTCCTATAGCTTGCAGATGCTGTAGTTATTCTTCACGTTGCTGGAAATGTAGAAACATAGTTTTGACCTCTTCCTTTTATAGTGCCACAGGGGCGACTGCTGCGTGTTTGACCGGAGAAGTGCACAGAAAAGAGTACCTGTCGACTCATGCCATTTTGCTTTGTACTAGGAGTGTCCAATCCAAAACCAGAATAAAGCTGAAGGAGTGTCACCGGGAGAGTGCTCGCCACTTTGCCAGTGCTCCCTACGACCTAGTCCAGGGGTTGGCACACCTTTTCAGCAAAGGTTCAGATAATACATATTATAAGCTTTGAAGACCATATAGTCTCTGTCACAACCAAACTCTGCCATAGGTAGCATGAAACCAGCTCTGGGCAATATACAAATGAATGGACTTGGCTCTGTTTCAATAAAATTTGATTCGCAAACACAGGTGGTGGCCTGTAGGCTGTAGTCTGCTGACCTGCTTCAAACAATTCTCTAAGCTACGGTGCCTAGACCCTTCCACATATGATTGCTGTGCTTGGAATGTTCCTGTCCCTCTCTCCCCCGGGCTGGATTTTAGTTACTCTTCAGCTCTCAGCATAAGAGGTCATTTCTTCAAGAAGAAGCCCTCACTGCTAGACATCCAGGGTGTATGTTCCTCAGGTGCTCCCACAGCACTGCACACCTTCCCCTCCAGAGCAAACCTGATTTCTAGTTGCCTGGAGACTTGTCTGTCCACTCCAGTCCACTCCAGCCTGTGAGTTCCAAGAGGGTGAAAACTGCTTGCTTCTTATTCGCTTTGTATCCTTAGCACCTAACATACAGTGCCTGGGACATAGGAGGGGCTTAATAAATATTTGTTAAATGATCATTGAATAAAATCACTTACTCCTTCCCTGACTTTGTTAGAATCATA
Organism: Corynorhinus townsendii; assembly: GCA_026230045.1. Taxonomy (NCBI): domain Eukaryota; kingdom Metazoa; phylum Chordata; class Mammalia; order Chiroptera; family Vespertilionidae; genus Corynorhinus; species Corynorhinus townsendii. Next base: position 165,810,213 of record JAPDVU010000002.1, on the reverse strand, counting down.
AGTCTAGCAGGTGAAATTTATTTATGGCTTTATAGCTTATGAGTCATGTCACCATCTTTAGCAACCATATTGTAATACAGCAATAGTCTATATCTTGGTTCCAGTAGCATTCGGCAGGCTGTGGAAATCAATAGTTTTAGCCCTGTTAGCTAGGTGCCACTTGGGCAGACGGTGACCACCAAAAGTTTTGTACCCCATTCTTTCCTCCCCCTAACTGCTGCTCCATTTGAAGAGAAAGCTAGCACCTCTCTGTTCCCTCAGTGTCTTACATTCTCTTTTGAGGGGGTCCCAGAACCGTGCTGTCTGTTCTCCCAGTGTTTTAGAGAATTTTTAGTAAAATACCCCTTTTCTTTTTAATATAGCTTATTATCTCCCTAGAACCAAAGTAATCTATTTGACTTATAAGACTAGCCTGGAGTCACATCAGATGTAATCAGAATAACTCCAGACCAAGGCTTGTTACTGGGTCCAAATGGTGGGGCTCAGCCCTTGGAAAAATTATTTTCTAGGAAGCTCCTCAGTTCCTTATAGACACACATCAAGGGGCCTGCTAGTCCCCACCTCCACCCCCATTTGTCAGCCTGCCCATGCATCTCTTTGAGTCCTAGCCAGAGCAAGCTGGGGTCTTGCCCACAGAATCTCTTTTTTTCCTCAACTTGCAGGAAGAACAACTAATAGCAATACTTCTAAGGAGCTCATTATGCACCAGGCATTTATAATCTGTTAGCTGTTTGCAAAATAGTAACTTATTTAACCTTGGTGATTTTATTTTACCAAAGAAGAAACTGTAGCACAGAGAAAATAGCTGCGTTGCTCAACAGAAAATAGCTGCATTGCTCCAAGTCACAGAGCTGGTAATTGTGGAGTTAGGAGTTGAACTTGGACAATCTGATATCAATATATTAAATCATTTCACTGATGCTATGATCACTCACCTCCCACCCCCTACTCCACCCTTACCCCTTGCCCTGTTACTTCCTGTAACATATGCAGCCTCCATCCTATCCTCTTCCTTCTTAGAATCTCAGAAAATAGGAATGAAGGAGAGGCAGGAAACAAATAAGAGTGCATGACTTATGGAAGAGGCTGGGACTGGAGTGGAAATGTCTAGAAACTACATCAGGTATTAAGCAATACTATCTCTGCATAAGGAAAGAATTCCAAATCCAGAATACTGTGAGCCTTGAAAATCATGAGAATTGAAAATGCCCTTGCATGGCTGTGCTGCCCTTTCTCTTTTCAAAGACCTAGCTTGGGACATTGAGAAGATGTTCTTATTCATTAAGTGTTTTTTCAGAGTCTGAAGTAGAGTTTTAGACACAAATAGGTGTTTTCCTTAAAACTGAAATGAATTTGTGCTATAATGTAGAGAACATGCCTGATGCGGTTTTTCCCAGTGACAATGCAGCAGACACCAAGCAGGAGGAACGTGGCCACCCCGTTGGGCAGGTACTTACTCCATCTCTAGAATGCTGTCACATGAAATGATTCTCACCAGTACATACTGCAAATAAAAATTAATAAATTAATAATAATAGTAAGGTTCCTTGTGACACAGGTGCTGGCTACTATGGGTCTGAAGATATCAGATCTCAATTGTTTTGTGAAAGCTGGCTTCATTCCAGCGTTGATTAAATTGGTATAAACATAACTTGGATATGTTTTAAAGTATAATTTTTTCTGCTTTCCTTCTAAACTTTTGCTTTTTCATAGTTTCATATTCAATGGTTAATTTTTATTTGAAAAAAATCATTATTTTTATAGGAGTATTCATAGACTAAAACATGCTGTATTTGACCCAAAGAAACTGTTTCTTCATAAACTCATTCGCATTAAAATATTTTTTTTGCAAGGTCACCAAAAGTGATTTGTTTGAGAACACCTGAAGTTAATATAGAGGTACATTGAGAAATCAGATTCTCTGTTCTCTGTTTTCTGTGGATAAGCTGAACCATCACTTTTTAGCTTCAGAAACTAATTTACATAGAGGATAAAAATGTTTTTGGAAAGTTTTTTACCATTCACAAAGCCAGTGTTTTACTATGTAAAATGAATTAATTCATCCATCCATTCACCCACTCACTCATCTATTCACCCAATCATCTACTCATCTGTCCAGTCTAAATTTTCAACCATTCTGACCCATTTTATCTTTCTACTATTCTTTACTTTTCCTCTTTGCACTTGTAACCTTATTCTATACAATTTACTTATTTTGTTTATTGTCTGTTCCATGCTCTAGAATGTAAATTCTATTAGGACAGAAATGCTAGTCTACTTTGGTCATAGTATATCCCCAGACTTAGAATGGTGCCTGGCTATAAGTAATAATACATATGGAACATTGATTGAATTTTTATTAGATAGATACTTATTTAGCATCTACTACTTTTCATTGTACTAGACCGTGAACCAAAAAGTATCTAACATACAACAGATATGACTCTTATTCTCAAGGAGATTCCAGACTAAAAAAGCCATTATGGAAATATATCCTTAATAGTTGGAAATAGTTGTTTCCATATGAGAAATGAAACAGAAGTTTTATTTATACTTCTCTCTAAGAGAATGGCTTCCCCGAGGAAGTGAAATACATGATAGACATTGACCAAAGGGAAGGATTTGGAAATGTGGAGTTGTGGTAGAAAGGCATTCTAGAAAATAGTGATAGTAGGAATTAACAAGTGAAGGTGGGAAAGAGGATATCTGAGATGGAAGAGCAATGTTTGCAGTTAGAGGAGTTTTGGAGACTTGGAAAATAGTAACAGAAGACTTACAGGGTGTCCCAAAAAGATGTATATACAGTTTGATTAATTACTAATTCCAATGGGTTAAATTTGACAAGAAAGAAACATTGGAATTAATAACTGTATATAATTTTTGTGGACACCCTATATTTGGAAAGAGTGATTGGAGAATTTTGATGTCACTTGTTGGCCTGGCTGAATCCAAGATTCCTTTTCTCTGGCATCTGAACCCTTTCATCTCTCCTCCATTATTACTTCCTAGTGACAATATTATGTGCTTCACATTTTGGGTTTCAAATTAGCAACTTGGCCAACCCAGTTTCCTGAGCCTGGAAGGAATCTTGTGTGAAATGCAGATTTAGTCTTTGATCTACATTTTGTAGGTCAACAAGCTCAATCACTAGGCAGTAATTACAGGGCTCACAAGGAGGATGTTCTTGAATAATTTACTTAAATATATTAGTAACAAACAAGCTTTCACCTCTGAGCATCTCCCTGCTTCTCCTCCTACTTTGCAGTAGGGAACTAGAAATTGTTCCCAGTTCTAAGACGTTGCTAGGAAGTTGATCTGGAATATGGATTTCTACCTTCGCAAGTGTTGCAGCCCTGGAGCTGTGTAATCACGGTATCATTTAGGGAGGACACTGTGTTTTTATCTTGGCCTGCGAGGCTGCCCAGTGTGTCCTTGTTCCATAATTGTCCTTTGGCACCTGGAAGCAGAGACAGCAGCTTTCAAGTGATGAGAAGCAGACTGATTAGAGGCCCTGCATGAGCAGACAGTACTAAAGCTGCTTGAATGGCCCTTGCCCAACAGTTTGGGGGTTTTAGTGGAAAAAATTTACAATTTTAGATGTTTTGGTAGAATTTTTATCATTTTCTTCTTTCCCAATTCCTTTTCCTCTAAGTTCCTCCTCTCTCAGTTAATGCCACCACTGTTCGATCTTTCCAGGTACTCAGATTTGAAACATCAGTGCCTTTAGGAAAACATGGTAATAACATATTTCATTTAAAATACATTTAAGCAACTTATTTATTTAAATGTTTTTCTTTAATTAGCTCCGACAGCCAGAGCTAATTTCCATGGCATGAGTATTTGTGCTTTTAGTTCGTTTTCTTCCATGTTTTCACCTCCTAACTCTTGAAAACACTCTGAAATGTGAATAATACCAAATGTTTTTCCATGAGTTGGTACTGAGTGTCCTTCTCACACGTTGCTGGATTGAGCAAAGCTACCTCTTCAGAAAAGCATCCGAAGTAATTTTCCCAATGACTTCCTGATCACCCTAGCCAGACATGCTTTGTGCCTTGTCTACCTTTCTATAATAATAAAAAATTCTAAAAGGAATGGCCTCATACTTATTTTGTACCACTCTCCCAGTTCTAATGACTATGGTTTTCAAGTGTTGTTTGTTGATAGAGCTCAGGTTTGTGACCAGGCAAACCTGGGCTCAAATTATGACTCTACTACATTCGTGATATCCTGGGGCATGTCCCTGGAAAGGACTAGGCCTGTTTTCCCACCTGTAAAATGGAGGTAATAATAATTGCCTTTCAGGATTGTTGTGGGGAGTAAATGAGATAATGAATGTAAGGCACAGAACATGGGGCCAATGGAAGTTGTTACCGTTGTTTCATTGAAAGTAAAAGGGAAGATTCTCAAGGACAGAGGCTGCATCTTGAATATCCTTGAAGGACAGCATTTTTGATAAACAAAGGGAAATTCGTGTGGGCTGGGGGTAAGGTGTGAGCCTTGAACTGTGAATGCTTTCTTTGCCTTTTGCCATTTATTTTAGAGGTCTTTCCTTAGTATTCTGCCTCCTGATAATGAGGACAGGGAGAAGACGACTCATCCATGTATTTGCTTCAGGCAAGTCATTTTTGTCTCTAGACCATGGTTATCTATTTGCAAGGATGCAGTCTGTGATAGCTCAATGTTGCTTTGTTTTCCAAAATCACACTAAGACAAACAAATATAGGTTTGAGGGCCAAAAGCCCTTTCAAGAAAGAGGGACCTGTAAGTGTTTTCATTTCCTGGAAAGCATTCTAGAGCCTGAAAAATGTGTTTCCTGATTATCCCCGGCATTCTTTGTTCTGGTGCCTGGAGAAGACTGAGTGAAGACAGGAAGGAGCACTCCAGGGTGCCCATTTGCCTGGGGTTCAGGGGCCACTGCTGAATTTCTAAGTTCTTTCTCTGGAGAAATATGTAGCCTATGGTTTGACTCCCACTGATAGAGAGAAGTGGAAAGCTTGCATGTTTTGCAGTGAGCCAAAGTAAAAAAGAACTCTTTTGTCAAGGTAATAATAACACTTAGCACTTACAGAGGGCTTTTTATCTTCAAAGGGCTTTCCAAACATTAGCTAATTAAGAAGTCTGCTCAATGTGCAGCAGCTGTTGAAAAAATAAATGGGATGCTTGGGTGTATTAAAAAAGAGAGCAAAAACATGAGGACATCCTATATCAAGCAGCTGTGGTGCTCTGTCTAATTTGTTTGCTTCACCTGGTGGAATAGATCAGACGCTACAACAGCCCTGCCTTGCAGAGTAATAATGGCTAGGGATGAGACAGAGCTTACGCATAATGGAATATTGCAAGGGCTACAGAATATTTACCTGAAGAGGGAAAGCTTCATCGACTAACTTTTATTAAACTCGCATAACCACAGGGACATGCAACAGGAATGAAATAGACATCTGACATGTAGACACAGATGCCCTAAGGAAAACCATTCACCTGCACAGGCATTCTCATTTATTCATTCAGATTCACTCAGCAAATACATATCAAGCACTTGCTAGACATTGGAGGTGCTCATTTAACAAGTACATGGGAACAATGTAAAAACAATTGTAGATATGTCCTGGTATGTCCTTTACCGACTGTACCTTAATTGTACACCAATAACAATGTGCATGTGCACGCATGCACACACATATTTGATTCAATTAGCACTGTCTTTGTTGACACATTGGCAGAAGTGAGCTATCATACCAGTGCATGAGCTGAGCTATGACTTTGGTAATGAAAACAAACTAACAAAAATATGCTTTTTGTGATTTTATGCAATAGGCTTTGGGAAGCAGCCAACTTTCCTTTTTCTCTTTCTTGATTTTCATAACAAAATCCATTCATCTAAACCTGCCATTCTGTTTAAAGTGTGTATTTGCGAGATTGCAAATTTTACAGAGGTGAGGGGAGGTCGTACGTGAAGAGAAAAGGGAGAGGGATCATAGGATGTCACAATATGAGTGCTTGCTTTCCCCTTAGCATAAACACCATGCTATTTATACATGTTTATACACCTGCAAGGCATATTTGAGTGCCTTAGTTCCATTGTATTCAAGGAGAAAGGGTAATTATCCTTGTTATTGAGCTGCTTGTCAAAATGGAGTTGTAAGGAAAATTATTTTCTCATTCAAGGAGGACTAGTCATGGAAGAGATGGCAGGGAGGTGAATAAAAAAGAGGCTGTTCTAGATATGGGAATGAATAGAGAGGGAACAGGTTCATAAAGTGGAGAAAAATGCCTTCCAAAAATTATTCATAGGTTTATTTTTGCTAAGGAAAAGTTATAAGCCTAGACTAGAGTAAAATAACAATGAGAAGATAAGCGATGCAAAGCCAGGGACATCGTCACCAAGATACATAAGCAGCTGGTCAGCATCTTCTGAGTTCGGGGCATAGCATTCTGTAAAGTGATTGGAAGGCCTAGGCCTGGATCCCAGGATCCAAGGTTTAGGGGTTGTTTTTCTTTTGTTGTTGTGTTGTTGTTTAAATTCATTGATTGATTTTAGAGAGAGAGAGGAAGGGAAAGAGAGAGAGGGAGAGGGAAACATCAATTTGCTGTTCCACTTATTTATGCATTCATTGGTTGATTCTTCTTTTAAAATATGTTTTTATGGATTTGAGAGAGAGGAAGGGAGAGGGACAGAGAGATAGAAACATCAATGATGAGAGAGAATCTTCAATCAGCTGCCTTCTGCACCCCCGCTACCAGGGATCAAACCTGCAACTTAGGGTTGTGCCCTGACGTGGGTCGATGCTCAGCCACCAAGTCACACCAGCAGGGCACACTGGTTGATTCTTGTATGTGCTCTAAGGATGAAATCTGTAACTTTGGCATATCAGGATGACACTCTAACCAACTGAATACCCATGCAGGGCCCCAAGGGTGTGTGTGTGTGTGTGTGTGTGTGTGTGTTTAAATATATTCTTATTGATTTTAGAGAGGAAGGGAGAGGGAGGAAGAGATAGAAACATTAATGATAAGAGAGAATAACTGATTGGCTGCCTCCTGCATGCCCCACATTGGGGATCAAGCCTGCAACTTGGGCGTGTATCCCGACGGAATCAAACAGTAACCTCTTGGTTCATAGGTGGATGCTGAACCACCGGCTGGGTGTGGCTATAAAAGAAATCCTTTTATAAAACAGCCCAAGGGTTGTTTTTTGAGGATGCATGCATGGCACAGGACTTGTTAGAAATGGTTAGAAAAAACCAATTCAGTGATCACTGGCTTCTCTTGGAGCACTGTTTGTAATAGGAACTACTTTGAAATAAATGAAATTTCTGGTTTTTCGTTGGATCATGTTATTCTGTAAAGAAAGGATTGGTTAAGTAAATAAGAATTTGTTGGTAGAATTGACTACTGTGCAGCTCTTAAAACAATAAGGATATGTAAGAAAATAGTCACAGTGGTTCTTCCTTGGGAAGAGAATGGAGGGATTGGGAGACAGAAGTAGATGGGAGACTCCCTACTCAGCGTATTTTGCCTCCTCCATTTTTTAAAAAACTTATTTTGAGATAATTGTAGATTCGTAGCAGTTCTAAGAAATAATACAGAGATCCTATATACCCTTTACCCAGATTCCTCCAATGGTAACATCTTTCTTTTGGAGAAATATAGTTTAATATCACAACCAGATCTTTACAATGATACAATCTATTGAGCTTATTCATATTTCACTGGCTTTACATGCATGTGTGTGTGTTTAGTTCTATGCAGTTTTATCACATATATAATTTTACATGATCAATACCATAGGCAAGAACAGTTACATCACAAGGATTTCTTTTATAGCCATAGCCACCTCCCTCCTTTTCTCCCCTCTTTACCCCTAGAAACCACTTATCTGTTTTCTATGTATATCATTTTGTCATTTTTTAAGAATGATGTATAAATGGAATCACGTTGTGTGTAACCTTTTGAGATTGGCTTTTTGAACTCAGTATAATTCTCTTGAGATTCATCTAGGTAATTTTATGTATCTATTGTTATAGATAACATATTGTTGGATTATTGTTTTATTCTATTTGAAAAAAATAATCCCTGACTTTTAGTTGGTGTTTTTAGACTATTTACATGTGAGGTAATTATTGATATGTTAGGGCTTGCGTCTGTCTTATTACCTGTTTTCTGTTTGTTTCCTCCACTTCTGGCCCTTCTGTTTGTGTTTTCTCATCTTCCTAAGGGTTACTTGAACATTTTTAGGATTTCATATTTATTATTCATGATGCTTTTGAGTATATCACATTGCATAATTTTCTTAGTGGTTGCTCTGGGTATTACAAGAAACATATAAGTTAGCAAAGCCTGTTATTATTATATTTCTCTTATAGCTTTTGGGTAACTTTTTATTACCTACAAGTTAATGTAATAAAATGAAATAAGATTACAAACCAAAGCATTTCCCCAATAAATTGGTTGTGGTATCAATTCCAAAGTGGAGGTGTGAATGGGGTTCCCACTCAACACCAAGCAGTTCTTGGACACCTTCTGAGTGTCCATGAAATCCACTCAATTCAGACACTCTCTACTGGGAGCTAGCATCCAATTCCACAGGATAAGAGTTTAGTCCTGCAGGATCCCAACCTCCACCCCCTCTTCAGAAGCCAGTAGCAAGCCCAGGTTGTTACCTGTACTTCTGACGATGGGCTATAGATTAGAGGTTCTTTGGAATACAAACATAAGTAGCAAATCCAACTTGTTACTTGTACTTCTGGCCAGCTATCTATAATTTCCCAATACCTTAAACTTGGGTTCAGTCAATTTGCTAGAATGGCTCACAGAACTCAGAGGAATATTTTACGTACTAGATTTCTGGCTTATAACTCAGGAATAGGCAGATGGAAAAGATATGTAGGGCAAGTTATGAGAAAAGGGCACCGAGTCCATGCCCTCACAGAGGGCGGTGTCCCACTCCCCACATGCTCTCAGAATCCTGTCCTCTGGGTTTTTATGGAGGCGTCATGATTGATTAAATAATTAGCCATCAGGATTGATGCAGCCTCCAGCCCCACGCTTCTCCCCAGAGGTCAAGTGTGGGACTGAAAGTTCTGACCCTCTAACCACATGGTTGGTTCTCCTGGCAACCAGCCCTCAGCCATAGGAGAGGTCTATATGTCACCTCATTAGCATAACAAGAGCTGCCTTTGTCACTCGTAACAAGGAGGGTTTTGGATGCTATGCCTCAGGAACCCTGGCAGAAGACCATATATGTATGAGAAATATAAATTTGGGCATTTGAGTGGCCAAATATATATTTTGCTTTTTAAAAACTCTTCACCCCAGCATAGGTTTTCATTGATTTTTAGAGAGAGAGGAAAAGAGTGAGGGAAGGAGGGAGAGAGAAACAGCCACATGAGAGAGAAGCATCAATCTGTTACTTTCCATATGCACCCTGACCAGGATGGAACCCGCAACCTAGGTATGGGCGATGACTGGGAATGAAACCCGCAACCTTTTGCTGTATGGGATGATACTTGATAACCATTTCAGCCACCGAGCTTGGGCTATATTTTTCTCATAAATCAAAATTTTACACTCACCCAAAACAAATAAAACAAAAATTTATCTGAGTATAGTCAGAATATTCTGAGTACAGTCACAATGTAGACCAGAAAAAAAGAAAGATCAAAGCACTTCAGATGAAATAACTCAAAGAAATCTTGAATAGGAAGAAAACAGTAAATCAAATGTTTGAAAGCATGCCTGAGACATTGAAAGTGAGGGGCTTGTCCAGGAACTCTGAAGCATGTAGCAGAGACAGCCACAGTGTTGAGTATCCAGCCTGTGAGTTTTTAGAGACCGCCACTCATCACCTGGGTGACCCTATCCCATTCCTTAAACTTTCTAAGTCCAGCTATAAGAGGAATTCACAATGGAACCTGTCTTAGAGAATCATGAGGATTTGCTGAGGAAATACTGTATATATGTCATGTTCTTAATGTTGTGTCTGGCATATGGCAACTCAAATTGTTGTATGATATAACTGAACTTGCCTCTGAGTGCTTACCTAGGTCCAGGGGTTCAGATGTATAGTGATATGGTGCCATTCTTCAGGATGAGAAGACTGTGTCCCATACATGCTTATGGATAGCACCCTCTTTCCACTTTCTCCACTAAGGCAAGATTTAATCAGATAACCATGTTTGGGGTAAAAGGGCTTAATCCAGGCATTTTGGCTAATTTCCCTACTACCCTTAGATTGATGGTCTTGGTATGTGGTAGTAATTGAATATGAAAGAAAATCAGAGTAAAAAAGTTGGATATTAATTCAGCTTCTCACTTTAGGGGGATGAGAGGAAAAGGTCAGAACTGATAGTATCATCCCTAGCAATAAGATACATAATCATGCTTTTCCAGCCTTCTATCCTATTCTTTGGATAGAATCTCTTGCAAACAATACATGCTGTTTACTTTCTTTATACAGGACCCAGAGTATCGCAAATGACCCTGAGAACTGCAGTTTGAGTGTTTTCTGTCCTACAAAAAGTGGTCCGGGTCTGTTGGATGGTGCTTCACACAGGCATAATTGTCATGTTAGGTTATCCTAACCAAGCAGAGGTCACTTCTTTTTATTTCCCTTATTCCTTACATGATAGTTAATTTTCATGGTGTAAAGAACTGACTTCATTTTCAGATCAACAGGAAAGTTATCAGTGTACCTAAGAATATTTTCCTTTCTTTGTGCCTCTTCCCTTTCTGGGTCCTGGTCCTTCGTTTATAAATAATTTCTATCCATAGATTTTCTTTCCAGGGCTTTTTTTTCCCCCTCTGCATCTTGCCAATATCTCTAACTCCCTCTCATCCTTCAGCAGACCTTGCTAAGTCTCCCACAGTGAATTTTATTCCCAGATTAAAAGTTTGGACCCATCTCCCATTCTTTTGAGAAAACTGCAAGGAGATTGAGACTAAGGACAGTTTAGAGTCAACAAGAACTGAATAAACTTGCAGCTGGTGGTACCATCTGTGCCTGTTAAACCATGGCCAAATAGCTTTCTATGGTGGAGAAGGATACGGAATCTAATAGCCTTTGGTTTGAGGTTACTGAGAAATGAGTCTGCCCTGGAGGACGATTAGGAGAGCTGGTAGGCAGCTTGTTCTTTTTGTATAATCAGGCTTCTTCTGGCAAACAGTCCAATTTGACATGCGGGACCTTAGAGCGGTCTCCTGTGTGTGTCCTTGCTTCCCTCGTCCATCTGCAGGATTCTGACTATGCCAGGTGCCCACCATGGCATAGGAGAGTCATAGAGTCATAAAAGCTAATTTAAAATAAACTCACAGAACTTATAAGAAACTTCTACAAAGTTTCGGGGCTTTAGTTGATGCAGAAACAGGACGATGGTAGAGAGTAGAGGCATGAGAGGAGGGGGAGGTCTCTGTGGGCTGCATCCCAGGCTCTCCTTTGTTGGGGAGAATCTGCTTATTGGGAGAAGCAAAGAGATAAGGAGAAAAATATGGCAGCTAAGCGACATCATTCACTATTAAGAAAAATAAGTGAGAATAAATGAGGAAATCAGGAGTGTGTCAGATTAGCCATTTGGGCTGGGGTGAGGGAGAGACTTCTGAGAGAAGAGGAGAAGCTCAGAAGGGGACATTCAGGAAATGTTCTTAAAATGGGCAGGAGAGTGGAACAGGCGCTTCACAAGACAGGATAGGGAAATGGGCAGTAAGCAAAAGGATACTCCACCTCATTACTAATCAGGATAATGCAAATGAAAACCACAATGAGATAAAAATATTAGCAGAATGGCTAAACCAAAAATGACTGACAAAACCAAGTACTGACAAGGATAGATAGGAATTGGAACTCTTTCCTACTGCTGGTGTAAAACCCTTGTGATAAACTATTTATCACTATCATTAAGATTGAACATATACATACCCTAAACCCTAGCAGTTCTTTTTCTAGGTATATACTAAAACAAAAGTATGAGTGTGTATATATATATATATATATATATATATATATATATATATGCACTGAACATCATGTGTATCAATGTCTGTAGCAGCTTATTCTTAATAGCCACATTTGTAAATAATAAAATGTCTATAAACATGGGAGTAGATAAACAAGTTGTATATTTATGTCATGGAATATTATAGCACTGAAAAAGGATGAAATGTGGGTGAGTCTCACAAAGGTAGCAACAAAAGAAATCAGATGTTAAAAACTAAATATGATTTTATTTATATAAGTTCAAAAGTGGACCAAGATAATTTATATGTGGGACAGTGATTGCCTTTGGGACATAGAGAGTAGTAATTGGGAAAGGGTATAAGGGGTTTCTGAGGTTCTTGTCACCTTCTATTTTATGATCAATCTGAAATAATCTATGGAGCTTTACATTTATGATTGCTGCTTATTCTGATGATATGTTTCAATTGAAGAGTTTCTTAAAAAGGAGGGTTGAATTATAAATTAGATCTTATATATTTATCAGTTTATCTACCTATTTGTTTACTTATCTATTTTTGAGAGATCACAGTCTGATTGGAATTGTTATTCAATAATTGCATTTGTTCAACTCTATTCCTTTTCATGTGACATTGTGTCCAAACAATAGCATATGGGGCTCAGGAGGGTAACCTTCCTGTGTAACATGTTTGGTTATTCATCTTTTCTCTTCCCCTTTTCCTACCCAGTGCTTTCATACTACATACTCCTTCTCTGTAGTTCTCTTCCAGCAGCAACACAGTCTGAGTGACATTTAGACCATCGGAGTCAGAATTGTCCTGGATTGTCTGAGAAACTCTGCTGCTTCATCTGATGCTTGTTTATTCTGGATGGTGAACAGGCACAGTACTTAGGCCATGGTGTGGTTTTAGTGCATTAGAGAGGACATATAATGATAACTTGAATTCTAGGGAGCACTCAAGAGGTGAATTTATATGTAAAAATCACCAGAAATGTTGGTTGAGCCATGCCAGGCTTTTTATAGTGAAATCCAAAGGGAATAAAATACTGGGCAATGTTTCCAAATTATGGTATAAATGCTTAAGGATTCTTTTGTTCTAAGAGCTGCAATGTCCAAATATTGTCCCCATGAAAGTATTTTTTAAATTGGGTTTCTCAGAACTTATTGGCTATAAGATTACATAACTCAGGAATGTTTGTCTGTCTATGTATGTATGTATGTATGTATGTATCTACCAATCTATCATCAATCACAGGGAGGGTTGAGATAAGAGAGAAAAAACAGGCAACTTTGGATCCATTTATTGGAAATTCACATGAGATCTTATTTGTAAGTAGCTTGGGCTACTTAAAAAAACAACAACAAACACTCCTTTAGAGAACTGTTAGTATGATGCTGAAGGAGTACCAGACACCAGGAACTTTCCATGCATAAGACTATGTAATGTAAAGGCAACATCTGTGTACTTGTAATGCCAGGCTTAAGTGTTGGAAGAAACAGCACTTGGAATTGGGAGTTTGGAATAAGGACTCCCAAGAACATTACAGTAAAAGATGCCCCAGAACTAAAAGTTAGCTAATATGTAGGAATAATAACAGTGGTAACTTTTTATTGAATAGATACTATTAATTAGTAATGTTACCTATTTTTAAGCATCACTTAATCCTCACAAGAGCACATTGCTTGAAGACATGATGGAATAGATGGTAACAGAACAACTCACTCACTAAGAAGCTATATAAATTACTACTTGAAGGCATCCGAGTGTTTCTAAAAAAGGGCTAGAATTTGAGCCATCCAGACACCTGGGAAAAGGAAATGCATTGAGGTGAGCAGGAGCTTCTTTGTGGCTATTCTCTGTGATGCATTTGCAATACATTAAAGGGTTATAGAGACGGAATAGAAAGTAGTAGTCTAGATCTTAGAGGAACTTTAGTAGAATTGGGAGACAAAAAATCATATTCAGAAATGCTTCTTAGCCATGATAATGAAGGACCAAGATCCCAGAGAAAAGGGAACCAGGAATATCTGAGCCAGCATTCTGCATGCGACTTCCCATGAGGAACCTGTTGGTTTCTACACTGTGCACAGAGAAGCCGAGAAGAGCACAGTGGTTGAGAGGCTTTCAGTAATCCCATAGAACTGAAAAGGCAGAAATTGTGATCCAGAGCCCCCAGGACCCAGAAAAAAAAGGCAAACTCTCACTTGAGACTAAGAATTAGCCTCTAAGAGCAAGGGCAAACCGGAATTAGACCATTTGCTACTAAATCAAGATAATGTTTGCATGCTCTGTCTTTCAGAGACAACAAAATCCTCAATGTTGGAAGATAACATCCAGAGCGTATATAACTCTTAGTTAAAATGTACAATAGTTAATAGGAAGCTACCAGGTATGTCATGAAACAGGACCAAATATTGGAATTTCAAGAGAAAATGGAAATAAACTGTATCTTATTGTTCTACCAAGATTATCAGATTTTAAAAGAAGTTATTAATATGCTTCAGAAAATATATGTACAAATTGATTATTTTACAACAGCAATCTATAGACAGGGGTCAACTGGAAATCCTAGAATTGAAAAACGTAAATTAAGAATTCTGGAAATGTCCTTAATATTCCATTTAAAGGCATAAACGTAACTTTATGTTCCTAAATAGACAAACTCAAATATCAAGACATAAAAATAGAAGAATGGAAAAAGAAATGCCATGTAAACACTGATCAAAAGGAAGCTGGTGAAGCTGTACTGATATTAGACATTGTAGATTTTAAAGAAAGAAATGATAATAAAAATGAAAGAAGACATATCAATAGTAATAAATGGGTAATTTGTCAAGGAATATCCAATAGTCTAAAATATATGCACTTCAAAACACAATGTTTAAAGTAAAAATGGACGAAATTAAAAAGACAAATGGACAATCTGACAATCACAGTTGGAGATTTTAATAGCACTCTCCCTCTTTAGCTGTTAGCATTAGCAGACAAAAATATGAGTAAATATATATATATATATATATATATATATATATATATATATATATATTAGATTTAAATAACAGTTAGCAAACTTGACCTACCTAAAGGACATATCTAGAACTCTGTACCCCAAATCTGTATATACATTCTTTTCAATTAAACATAAAACATTTAATACAATTGATTACATACTAGTCAATATAGTAAGTATTTAAAAATTCAGTGGATTGAAATCACATGTAGTATTTCCCTAATCACATTGTAATTCGATTATAAATCAATAACAAAAAGATAACAGTGTGTGTGTGTGTGTGTGTGTATATATATATATATATATATATATATATATATATATATATTCCAATTGCCCAGGAACTTCATTCCTGGATGCTTAACCCAAATAGGTGCATTTAGCAGGAAAGGAAATGTATGCTAATGTTCATGAAATTTAAAATAACTCTGTCTGTCAACTGTGGAATGGAAACATTATATGTTCTCTTTTCATATAATGGAATAATGAATGAACTGTTGCTATATACAATAACATGGATAAATCTCACAGATGGGATGATGAACAAAGCCAGAAACAAAGAATGTATACCATGTGATTCCATTTAAAAATCCCCAAACAGGTAAAAAATAAGCTATAGTGACACAAGTCAGCATAGTGTTTTGTTTTGTTACTGTGTACATGTTATATCTTATTTAAAATGTTTTTAAAAAAGAACAACAACAAAAAAGCTTAAGATAAAAAAAATGCAGACAAGCATTCTGGGTGAAAAAGGTGGGCAAACATTACAAACCCAATTCTTGGGTTCCAGTCTGTCTTCTCCATGAACCTTCCTCTAACTAGGAAAATCTTGCTTTTAAACTCCATTAACATCTTGCCCATTGTTTATTATGGAAATAAATAGAATAGCTAATGGTATTATTTAATTTTCTCAGATCTCTTTTTCTCCCCTATCGTGTAGGACATATGAGAGACAACATGATGTAGCGGTTAAAACACAGCCTTGGAGACAGACCACTTGGTTTAAATCCCAGTTTAACATTTGAGCAAATCACTTAAAAACCATGTTTAGTTACCTTATTGTAAAACCTAGGTAACAACAATAACTATGTCACGTGCTTTTTGGAGGATTAAATGAATCAGTAATTAAAACTAGGTCTATCCCCAAAGTCAGCACTGTATAAATGTTTGTGACTGTTACTGAAATCACCCTGGGGAGAATTGGACCGTTCCTTATATTTGTTTTAAATCCCTCTAATACCTAGACCTGAACTGAGCAATCAGAAGGATGGGGTTTCTGGAAAGCTGGAGGCAGAGATATTTTGGGAACTGACTCTGTGTTCTCTCTGTGGATGAAGATGTGCTTACACTGAGGACAAGTTTTGCTCTTGAACCATAAGCTTAAATTCAGCTGCCTATATTAGTGTATTAAAAATTAGACAGGAAAATGTTGTTTTCTCAACTCTGGCAGGACCCTACAATCCCAGAGAGTGGCTCAGCACTGTGCTGGGGCACCAAATGGTGAGTGCCAATCATGTGACATCAGCTCCTTCTCAGTGCAGTCACCAGTTTCCACTGCATTCTTCATTCATGAGTAATCTGGGGATTTTAGCAAGGGTATGTATATGTCATTTTCTGCAAATGTGTAAGCTACCTGAACTCTGAAAGCCCATATACACTGAGTGGCCAGATTATTATGATCTCTGAATACATAATAATCTGGCCACTCAGTGTATATCCTATATAATAAAAGGCTAATATGCAAATTGTCTCCTTGACCAGGAGTTTGATCAGTAGGCAGGCCAGCCAACCGCCCATGTCCCCTGCCCCTGGCCAGGCTGGCCGGACCCCACCCATGCACGAATTCATGCACTGGACCCCTCTAATATCCTATCTATTAAAAGAGGAATATGCAAATTGACCATCACTCGAACACACAAGATGGCCACCCCCATGTGGACACAAGATGGCTGCCACAAGATGGCCTGCAGGGGAGGGCATTTGGGGGCAATCAGGCCTGAAGAGGAGGCAGTAAGGGGTGACCAGGCTGGCAGAGGAGGGCAAGTGGGGGCGATCAGGCCTGCAGGGGAGGGCAATTGGGGGCAACCAGGTTGGCAGGCCAGTTAAGGGTGACCAGGCCAGCAGGGGAGGGCAGTTAGGGGCAACTAGGCTGGCAGGGGAGCAGTGAGGTGTCGATCAGGCTGGCAGGGGACTGGTTGGGAGCCAGCAGTCCTGGATTGTGAGAGGGATGTCCAACTGTCCGTTTAACATCCATTAAATGGACAGTCGGACATTTCTTGAGGGGTCCCAGATTGGAGAGGATGCAGGCTGGGCTGAGGGACACACACTCCCCCCCCCCTCCGCCCCCCCCCCCGTGCATGAATTTTGCGCACCGGGCCTCTAGTGTGTGTGTGTGTGTATACACACACTATATATATATATATATATATATATATATATATATATATATGCATATATATATATATATATGCATAATAATCTGTGTGTGTGTGTGTGTATATATATATGTATATATATACACACACACACACACACACATATATACATACTAGAGGCCTGGTGCATGAGATTTGTGCACGGGTGTGGTCCCTAGGCCTGGCCAGTGATCGAAGTGTGAGCATCTGGTGTGGAAAGGCAGGTCCCAGCTGACCTCTGGGCCCTGGGCAGCACCTGGGCCCCTGGGCCCCCACAAGCCCCCTTCTCCCTGAGTCACAGCACCCGAGTCCCCATGTGGAGATGTGGTGAGTGTGGCCACAAGTTGTGGGCCAGGGCACAGCGTCGGCCTCTGGGCCACCCAGCAGCACCACACAGAAGCCAGGCAGGCAGTGGCTCTCTCCCAGCTGGCCTCACAGACCAACTCCTGCGGGAACCCACAGGGAGCTTGACTGGCCCCTGTGGTCCCAGCGGCTGCGGCCTGGCTCACATGGAAGAGGCTGTGTGGGTGTGGGGCGGGCTCCTCATGGGCACCCAGCAACTGAGCATGGGACTTCCTCGGCACATGAGCCCTGTTGTCCCGGAGGAGGGTAGCAGGGGGAATGAGAGCAAGCTCAGTGGACACCCTGCATTCTCAGGGTACCTCCATCCCCATCATCCCCGCCCGTAGATAGCCAGCGAGAGGTCGCAGCCCCCCACCCCCAGTTTCCTGCCCCAATTGGGTGATGAGGGCCTGCCGGCCGCTGGTCATCCTCTGCAGGGCGATCATCTGCAGGGCAGTCGGTGGGGCGATCGGGCCCCTGCTCGCACCTGCCTTGACCTGGCACTGCCCACTCACCTGCTCCACCATCCCACCATGGTCCCGCTCTCCTGAAGTGCCTCCGCTGCCGTCCACTGCCAGCGCTTTGTTGCTGACACTCGCCATTTTCTGCGCTGCCCAATGGTGGTCAGCGCACATCATAGCGAGTGGTCGAACTCCCGGTCCATAGGACAATTTGCATATTCGGCTTTTACTATATAGGATAATTCCTTCTTGCTCTGTCTACATTCTTATCACCAGATAACCAGTGAGAGAGTATTCATCAACCCTATGTAGAGGATTCCTGAAAGACGGGTATTTCCCTAAAGTATCCTAAACAAGATGTACAAGAACATTTCATCTTTTCAGATGTGGTCATTAGATGATTGACACAGGGCAGAAGAGGTTTTTAAGAGATCTAGGAGGTTTGATATTGAAGTTTCATTTAAGGATGTGCCCTCGTGGACCCACATTTTCACTCTCCCACACTAGGGTTCATTTGAGCTTCAACCTCTCCCCAGAATGGCCTTTCATCCTGCTGTATTCTCCTCGCTCTTAGGTGGGCTTTTTCTGGTCCTCTGCCTCCCAGGCCGGAGATGATCATCTCACCCATGTTTGTTGCTCATTTCAAGGCACCAACTCAGTAATGATTTTTTTTTTTTTTTTTTTTTTTTTACATCAGCACTCAGGTTATCTTGAGGAAAATTTAAGTCAACAGCCAATGCACTTAATTTTAACTAAGGTGAATATAGGGCTGGAGGAGGTGTTCCGCCTCCCCTGTCAGCACTAAATGAAAGCTGCATGAGGACAGGGACTTGGTCTTCCTACAGAATCCCCCAGGGCATGGGGCAGTGCAGGTAGATGCTCATTACATACTTGCTGAATGAATGACTGATGCTGCAACTCAGAAATCCCTCACATTTTAGTTAATGTCATACCTTTGTTATCTCCTTTCCCATAAATCTCAGATTTTGGGTTACATTTCATTTAGATGTGTTTGAGTTTTGGTGGCTTGAATTACCTTGTGTTCTCGATAGATTTTAAACTTCCTGGATCCTTAGTAGTGTTTTCTGTCCATACCCTGGTCCAGATGTTTAGGACCATAAATTTACCTACTTTTTAAAAGCTGGATATTTGAAATAAATGAATTAAAAATAGTGATTATTTTGTCCTAATGAAATCCTAGCACTAAGTTACTTAGGAAATTTCAGTTGATTAAGGTTTTCTGTTTATTAAGGTCATAGGCTATTTGGCTTTTTGATCTGAGATGCTGTTTCCACTCTCATTGCCAGATTACATAGAATAGCATTTGCTATAATTAGTCATATTTGATTTTCCTTAATAGGACATTAGCCAGCCTTTTCTAACCACCCTCCAAAAAGCCATGAACAAACCAACCCTCCAACAATGAAATGTCAGCCAGCCTATGCTGGGCCTCTAGGCAGGTCTCTGGGGGACTCTGGACCCAAAATACAAGCTTCTTTAGACTCTGGGCCTGCCTGATGCTGCAGCGGGAGCAGGGGGAGGTTTGGTCTGCTTCCCTTCTATGCCAAGGCCTCCGGAGAAGCTTTTAATCCACTCTATTTCAAACAGTTGCAAGCAAAGAAAAAATGTCATGGGAATATCCAGATTTGGGCAGATAACAACCCTACTCTTTATAACCCACTTATTAATCCATAGGAAGGAAGGGGCGAAGCGGTCTTTGAATGGCCAGCTATCCATGTGCCGTAGTTGGATGCTGAGCCCTTTTCAAATGTACTCGGAATAAAAATGAAACCCTACTACTTGTTTTGCCCATTAGATAGCATTATCTCCATGGAACGCCAATTCATATCTCTTTGTGCTGTGTGTGGTTCTCACATATGGGATTTTAATAACCTCCATGCTGTGCTATGAATTTATAAGCAGGGCCGATAGAGGAAAAGCACCACAGGACTTTATTTTTTCATTATT
The DNA here is from genome assembly GCA_026230045.1 of Corynorhinus townsendii. NCBI lineage: Eukaryota > Metazoa > Chordata > Mammalia > Chiroptera > Vespertilionidae > Corynorhinus > Corynorhinus townsendii. The sequence continues at coordinate 165,790,069 of JAPDVU010000002.1, read as the reverse complement.
ACTCTTTTGAAAACAGGGTCTGCCTCATTTCTGTAAGGTTCCTCTGACAGCACTGGCAATGTTGCGGCTAGAGGTATAGCTGTTCCTCTGGAAAGGAATAAGCTCCTTATTTATTTGCTGTCTCTTTTTCCTACTCCCTTTCCCACCCGCATCCTGTCGTTAACCACCTCCATAACATCCTATGGCATTGTGCTTGCAGCTTCAGTGAACCAATTGCGCAGAAACAGATCCTGTTTTCCAGCTCTGAGGTTCATCTTACATTCTGCCTTTTTTCCTGAACATCCTTTTAAGTGTGGTCGCATTTCTCCTCCATCCAGTTCTGCATGTCCAGGGAGCCTGCATAGTGCAGTGGGTAGAAAAGCAGGCTCTGTGGTCAGCTAGTCCTATATGGGAATGTTAGCTTTGCCCTCTGATCCTGGAGAAATTATTTTGATTTTGTTAACTCCTTCACAAAATGCTTATGATAAACCTTCCTCCCATTTGGATGCAATGGTTAATTGTTATGTTATCTATGTGCTGTTTAGCACAATATTTGACAAAGTGTTAATAGAAGCGGCTATTATTGTTATTATTCATTCAACAAGCATTTACCGATTGCTTACTGGATGTCAGACACCATTCTGGATGCTGGAGTTATACAAAGAACAAAACCATTTCCTTGCTTTTATAAAATGTACTATCTAATTATGAAAGAATAATTCAAACTGCAGTTGAAAGTTTTACCTTGTACCTTAAAATTTGCATTTTTCTTTCCTCAATTAAATGTGGAGGTTTAATGTGATTTTATAATCTTATATGTAGCTGAATAATCCTACTGTACTTTTATGCTTCATTTTCTATGCTTTCAAATCCTTCTTCCATTTTTATGTTGCACCTATTTGGACTGACCTGCTTAAACAAGAAAAATCCTATGACCCAGGTTTCTCCAGCTATCATAATCTTTTAATTACAAATTCAAGTCTGTTTTAGATTTAGTCCCTCTAACTCAACATGGTACTTTATCTTAAATTTCATATTAGACCTCTTGGACGTTAAAGTAAAATGTAGGTTAAGAAAGCAATTTTTGAAAAGTTCAGAAGAAAGAACTCCGGGGTTAAATCTTCATATGTCTATGCCAGGATAGTCTGTCCAGCAGGGCCTCTGACTAGTAATCTGCTTGTGTATGTTTTGACACATGGGGACACATGTGCTCATGTACACATGGACATATATTTGTGTGATTTAGACACTGACTTCACTGAATATATTCCATATGGTTTCCCAGGTCAAAAGGAAATTGATAAATTATATGTCCCAATGGTACTGAGGTCTCCACCTTCTTGGAGATTCCTCTGAATTGACTGAAGTCAACCAAATTTAAGACTTATGCTCTAAAAATATAAGATGCTGTGCAAATAAAGTAGGACCCTATTTAACGTTGATGTTGAGTAATGGTACTAAAACTGCTATATCAGTAAACATCACAGCTAAGTCCTTTAACCAGTGGGATATTTATAGTTAATTGGAACCAAAAATATTTATTAACACCTGCTTTGGGCCAGGCAGCTTGTTAGTGTGGTTGGTATAGTGGATACTGGGGTATTCTCTTCCTCCAAGAAACATAGTGACTAGTGGGATAGACTGACAATGAATGAGTAAATGGGTTAATAAGTACACAATTATAATGAGGATAAGTGTCTCTGAAGGTCCAGCACTGTGTGCTATGTATGAATGGGCCTAATGGGATGAGTTACCTTGAGCTTGAGAGGGTGGTCAGGAAAACACTCTTTGAGAAGCTGATATTTAAGCTGGTTTCCGCATGAGGAGAAAGTACCTGCAAAAAATGGGAAGTAAAGTGGAGGGCAAAGTATCCTAGGAAAAAAACACCCAGAATGCTCCATGTCCCGAGGCTGAGGATACGGCATGGTCAAGAAACTTAAAGAAATTAAGTTTGCTGGCTGACTGTGACTGAGAGGGCCTGTGTCCAGGGTTCCTGAAGCCAGATGTAGGGTTTGGAGTTTCTTCTACACACAGGGGGAACTTTGTTGATTTGGGGTTAACAAAAGTTAACAAAGCAGCCTCCTTAAGATTTCTTCTCCCAAGTTATGCCAGGGGGCAATATGTAGTTAGTATTTTGATTCAATTACTTTTATGGACCTATACGCCTGGTGAGAGTATGAGATGTGGAAGCCAGAGCTTAGAATCTCCGTGTTTATTTTGAGCTAATTACCACAAATATGTTTTTAATTGGCAACTGTGTATCTTAGACACACTTCATTACATTTAACCTTTGAGATCACTTTTAATTCATCCTCTAAAAAAAAAAAAAAAGATTTTCTATTAAGAAAGGATGGTACACATTAACATTTTAATTACTTTCTTCTGGCAGATTTTGTGTGGACACAATTTATCTGTCAAGGAGGAAATGAAGAAATGGTCATACTTTGAGAAAACAATGCTCAAGTGTCAAACATCCTAATGCATTTAGTATTCTGCTTTTACAGAATACTGTTTAGATACCTTTTTGGTACCATTTATTAAGAATATATATGGTTTAATTTTTCATAATAGCCAACAGTTGAAAGCAGCTGGATATTTGCTTCCTCCCCTGTCAATAACCTGCTAACACTTTCCTGTCATTCTATCAGACTGACCTTTAACCCAGCCTTTACACACACACTTAGTCATGTGCATGATTCGTACTTTCCTGGGTTTTGATAGATTTCCCTATGCTCATTTATTTGTAAAATAAATTTATTATTCTACATTTATTATTTATGTTGTTTCTTGATGCTTTTATTTTTCTGTTTCATTTTGGTGGAGCCAGCTCATGTTCTAAAAAATATTTCTTCATTGGGTATACATGAATTTTAGGTAAGTTGTTCCATATTAAAAAAAGATCACAATTCTTTCTACCACTGTCTTCATCTAATATTATCTTTAGTTTCTAAGGTGTTTTGCTTCACTTTTGGAAGGGATTTGTTGAATTACTAGTAAATCAGCGATAATGCGAGGGACTGAGTTAACTAACAGAGCTGGCTGCCCCTCTCTGGCATCTACGTCATTGATATTTGTTGACCACTAAACTTCTATAGCACCAGTATCTTTCAAATTCTACAACTTTGCTAAGATTTGTTAAGGATCCTGCTACTGGTAGTCAACCTTTTAGCTAACGAAGCATACACTGAGTTTTTGCACAGAAGATGGTTCCCTCCCAAGAGCTTTTGGCTTCAAGGACTAAGTGTTGCCTTGCGGCCTTGGCAGGCCTCAGAGGAGCCTGGCTACTGGGAACTGAAATGCGTGGAGCTTGCCAACCCCAAACCACTGTGTTCCTCACAGCTCTCCGGTGCCAGGAGCTTGTTTGCCAAGGAAACAGAAACCCATGTAGAAAATAAACTGTTTTCTCTTGACTTTTCCTCTAGGAAGTCTAGAAGAGGTTGAACCTTGCAAGTTACAAAATGACTTAGGACTTTACGTTGGAAGTTGAATACTACAGTTTCATACAGAAAATAAAGTGGCACATTATTTGCGCACGCCCCCTAACCCCCATCATCTTATTCCCAATATTCAAAATGTGTATTGATTTTGTTAAGTGATCAGTAGAATTGTGGTGGTGGTGACAGTCTTTTTAGCTCTTGAGCTAAGGCTGTCTGCGTGTGTGAAAGGCTTCAAGTGAGAGTGTGTGGTGTGGGTGTGTGCTGGGGAGGGAGATTATCCCAGTTGGGTGCTTGTATATGAATGAATGTTGGTTATGGAGGCAGGTAATCTTGATGAGATCAGTAGAAAATAAATTCACAGACTAACAAAGCATTTTGTGGGATTCTATATTTTTGGACCTCTATAACACTGGAATTGCCTTTATTCACTTACATATAATCATTTCTATTGCTTCTTCTTATTTACCCTAGATTTGTTTTTCTATTCTTTCCTATTTCTCCTCCAGTACATCTTTTTCTCCATCCAGCTTTCATCAGAGGAAAAAAATATTATTTAATCTAGCACAAGGCTGAGATATGAATGTGGGATCCTATAAAATCAAGACTTGACCAACCTTTAGTACAACTAGTATTGCTCTAAGAAGTTAGACTCTTGTGAAAATTATATAAACTTGGAACACAGAAAAAATTAAATTCATAGCACTTATTTAGCCTGATTTCATAGACCTGTTGCCTAACTATTTATTAAAATCCCTTCATTCCTTTTAAACCTAAGTTTCTCAATATATTTTGGGCTGGATAATTCTTTGATGTGGATGACTTTACGGCTCTTTGAAGGATCTTTAGCAACATCCTTGGCTCCTACCCACTAGCCAGTGATACTCCCTAAACAACCAGAAATGTCTCTAGACATTGCCAAATGTCCCCAGGAGATTCCCAGTTGAGAACCACTATTTTAGATCCAGGTATTTGGACAAAGGATGTTATAAATCAATACATTAAATGTAATGCTTTTTCTAAAAATCTGCTTTTAAATACTGGATTTCCCTGTCTTAGCTCATTATTTCCAACAGCATTCAAATTCAAAAGCCATTGCCCAATGCTAGCCAAGTCAAATAGAAAGTAAACATCTTTCTTTTTATTAGATAAGATGTCCAGCAATGAAAATCGCTGTATTTAAAGAGCTTGTTAAGGTGTATTATGTCAGGTGAAAAGTGCTATTTTAATAAAGACCTTTTATTTTAGAAAAATGGATAATTAGCATTTTGGCTTATCACTTTCTATCCATGAATATGAATAACTTGATAGACAGAAAACCTAGAGAGACTTCATTAAATAATGGGTCTAATCAGTCTTGGACTAGAGTAAATTGGAAGTTAGATTTCTGGCTTGAGAGTTGGATCTCAGGGTTTAGTGGCAATGTCCTCTCATTTTTCCAGGATATTTTTGTTGATTCATCTAAAGTTTCAATAAAAAACCAGAGCACAGGTCAATTGGCTAGAAATAAAAGTCAAAACTCAGCTTAGAGCTGCATTTAACTTGCAGCTGGATAATTGCAAGAATACTTTCAAAGCATAACTACAAGTCCTATGGTGTTTGTACTTAGCAGCTTCAATTTCTAGATAATGGCCCATTATTCACATGGAAGTGTTAGAAATATCAGCCTGGAACCATTCCCCTTTGTATGCATTATATACTTACCTGCCCTCTGTGGTTATCCATAACACCTTACTAGTTTTCCAAAAAGGACTATCAGAAGCACTTTAGCACTTTATTTTTTTGAAAACAGTCTTTCTAATACCCAGCCAGGAAATCTGTTTTGAAATTAATTTTCTTTAAAAACTTTTAATGCAGTCTATACGTTCGTTTCTGAGACACAAAGCCCAATGCTGTGTTTGATTTGAAGCCATCTTACTGTCACTCAGAGGGGAAAGATAACCATCAGTGGAATTTTCCTGGCCTTGGTTATCTTTTGAAGCTTGCAGTGCAGTCTGAAGAAAGGATCATGATGATCACTTACTAGTAGACTTCCTCTGTGGGGCAGTGGGAGAACTTAGATCTGAGAGATTATTCTTATCATGAGATGGAGGAGTGATTTTATTCACAATTCATACTCTACATTCATGATCCAACCCATGCAGAAGCATTCACTCTGTGTATCCTTAAAGATACATCTGACATTTTACCTCCTGATGTTTACTAAGTCGCATTTTTCTACCAAGCCGACTTGTGTGAAAAAAGAAAATGAAGGTAACAGACGTATGATGCTTCTAAAACATATTTAACTCTATTACTAACATCTTCTAAGAGAAAAATAACAAAGAGCCAAAACAGAATGATTTTTCAAGTTCTGAAAGGAATCCTCACATGCTACAGTGCAGGAAATAAAAAGGTCTTATTTCCCTTTGTAAATTGTGTGTTTGAGTGAATTCATTTATTAATCACATCATTTGTTATTGATACATATCTAGTAACCCCTAAGATGGGGGGGATCCTGGTAACTAGAGTATTTAGAGGGCTGAGAGAGTGATAGTTGTGAGGATACAAGCTTGGATAAACCAGGAGGAATATACTGCTTTGTAAAGAAATGGAGAGAAATAATGAGTCTAGGATATGTCATTTGGAAGAAATGAAGATTTAGAATGGGAGGGCCCTCTTCCTTATCCCAATCCATCTTCTGCTAAATTTACATTGCCTACTAATGCTCTATGGGGTGGCTTTTTTTGTGTGGGGGGGGGGGGGGGGAAGGAGAAATAATGTTTAATTTTACTCACATTTGCCATAAGACAAAGACAGAGCTTGCTCATGGGAAAATGATGAGTTGCAGAAGTTAAGAAAATAGAGTCAAGAATTTGGGAAATCTATGCAAAAGCACAGCTAGAAAGTGGCAGAGAGGGATTTGAATGCAAGACTGATGACAAAGCCAATGCTTATTTGCATTCTATTATGCTGCTAGAACCTGCTTCTACTATCATTTTCTCAGAGCACCTTAAGTGCTTTCAGATGAGATGGAAGTGGAATATGATGAAATGAAGGTTGCTGGTATTGAAGTCACTTTATGCAATTATATATTTTTATATACAAAGTTTATATGTTAAATTTTCAGTGTCCTGATATTGATCAATTTTATTTTAAATTATGGCTTCATGGTTTAATCCATATTGGAAAATGTGATTTATTCTTTTGGCACCAAAATGATATAGAAATGATGTGGCCATGGTATGATAAACTTCTGGTCTCCTCTTACATGAAGTAAATGTTTAGTTGGAATGAGTCCTGTTTTTTGAAGTGTTACCTATGCTTTGCCTCAAATTAGCACTTGTTATTTATAGCTGTTACACACACACACACGTGAAAAGAGTGTAAATAAAATTTAGCACTGCAAAAATTATTTGGCTTTTCACAGCTCCCCCTCTACACTTTATCCCCCAGATGAATTATATGCTACCAAAGGTTATTTATTTTTATCGTCTGGCCGGTCAATAATATATTCATACATAATTCATTAGCTTGTTAATTAGGCCCATGTTTCACATTTATGGCTGCAGATCTGGCCCAGGTGTGAGGCAGGGAAGCTGCCATGACATCTGTGTCTCTGCTGCTGTGCATGGCCAGGACTCTTGCAAGGTTCAGATTTCTTCTTTTTAAGGAAAGAAGGAAACCCAATCTCTACATGGCATGTCGGTAATCCTATGTTACAAATGAGACAAAAATAACTATTGGTTTCCATTTTGGATTGGCTATGCTTTAACATTTTATGGCAATTGATCTAGTCCTAGTTAAGAGCTTTTGTTTTTAGCCTTAAAATATGTAAAGTAGCTGCAATATTTAGTATTTGAGATTTGTCCAAATTGCTCTTTAACAAAATGATCCCATGGAGAGTTCTAAAGTCTAGTTAAATAGAGTTTGAAGACGACACTAAGAAAGTCATAAAACGGTGGCTAAAATGCACTATAGTTTTTAATAAAGTGTTTTTGTGGGGAAGGAGAAATAACCATTCATCCTGTGAATCATTATTTATTCACGGTTGTTTTTTGATCTTCTGAGTGGAGCCTTCAGTTTCTCTAGTTTGTCTAGTTTCTGCAATCTTGAGTACTAGAAGGGTAGTAATTTTCTGTTTTAGCTAATTGCTATGCTTTGCATGGTCACAGGGACTGAGCATTTTAGAAAGCCACTTCATTAAAGCATTAAAATACTATGAGCTCAGTAATTTCATTTACTGGGTCAATAACCCATGATATCTGAAAGAAGATTTAAAATAGTTAAAAATAATTATTCAAACAAGAAAGGAATTTCAAACTATAATTACCATAGCAATAAAAGAAAGAGACTCCAAAGCAAGTATAAATATTACTGTGTATTTAAACCTTAATATTGAGTTTCTATAATTCAAAAGCTTTAGTTTGTCCATAGTAGGTCACAAGATCTTAGACATTAAATAAATTTCAGCAAGCATCTTATCTAGATGTAGAAATTCAAGTATTTTCCCCCCAAGCATTTTTCCCCTTAAGAACCACTTAAAAAAAAAAAAAAAAAAAAAAAGAACCGCTTACAATTTAATACCTGAATTGACAGGGTATTCCAGTTCATTCTTATATGAAGCACTCAGTTTTCTTAAAGCACTAGCAAATTTCTTATTTTCCCCCTTAGGTATTTTGCTTACTATTGTACATTAGATTTCTTTCTGTTGTAGATTCATTTTTTGCTGAGGTAATGTTGGGAATTTTGTATATCCACATTTCAGCTGGCTATCATTTTAAAATTCTTCTATTAGTTCTAATAGTTTTTCTATGGTTTGTTACGTTTGCAAGGAAGACTGTCATATCATCTGCAAAAAATGATGATTTTTTTTCTTCTATTATTAATAACTTGCTCCTCATCACATCTGGTCTCCAGTTATTACACTGAGTAAAACTTAAAGAACAATTGTGAAATAATAATGGAATCAGTCACTATTCATATCTTATTCCAAGTCCTAACAACACTATATCTGGTGCACAGTTTACAAACGATGTTTCCCAAGCCATTATCCCATAAGATATTAATCAATTACCTATAAAAAATGACAGTGAGGCTTCTAAATAATTTTCTGGAATACTGAATTAAATAGAATGGGACAGACTTAAGTGAATAACTTTTTATAGCCTTTTTTTTCTTTTTAATAAATCTTTATTGTTCAGATTATTACAATTGTTCCTCTTTTTCCCCCCATAGCTTCTCTCCACCTGGTTCCCACCCTGCTCACTGCCCATACCCTCCCCCCACACTGTCCTCATCCATAGGTGTATGATTTTTGTCCAATCTCTTCCCGCAACCTCCTCACCCCTTTCCCCCTGAGAATTGTCAATCCACTCCCTTTCTATGCCCCTGATTCTATTATATTCACCAGATTATTCTGTTCCTCAGGTTTTTAATTCACTTGATTTTTAGGTTCACTTGTTGATAGATACGTATTTGTTGTTCATAATTTTTATCTTTACCTTTTTCTTCTTCTTCCTCTTATTAAAGAATACCTTTCAGCATTTCATATAATACTGGTTTGGTGGTGATAAACTCCTTTAGCTTTTTCTTATCTATGAAGTTCTTTATCTGACCTTCAATTCTGAATAATAGCTTTGCTGGGTAGAGTAATGTTGATTGTAGGTTCTTACTGTTCATCACTTTGAATATTTCTTGCTACTTCCTTCTGCCCTGCATAGTTTCTGTTGAGAAATCAGCTAACAGTCACAGTCATATGGGTGCTCCCTTGTAGGTAACTAACTGTTTTTCTCTTGCTGCTTTTAATATTCTCTCTTTGTCTTTTGCTCTTGGCATTTTAATTATGATGTGTCTTGGTGTGGTCCTCTTTGGATTCCTTTTGTTTGGGGTTCTGTGCGCTTCCTAGACTTTTAATTCTATTTCTTTCACCAGGTGGGGGAAGTTTTCAGTCATTGTTTCTTCACATAGGTTTTGGTATCTTGCCCTTTCTCTTCTGGCACCCCCATAATTCTGATGTTGGTATGCTTGAGGTTGTCCCAGAGGCTCCTTACACTATCTTCAGATTTTTGGATTCTTTTTGCTTTTTCAGTTGGGTGTATTTTGCTTCTTCATATTTCAAATCTTTGACTTGATTCTTGCGATCCTCTAGTCTGCTGTTAGATCTCTGTATATTATTTTTTATTTCAGTCAGTGTATGCTTAATTTATAGCTGGTCCTTTTTCATATCCTTTAGGGTCTCGCTAAATTTATCGGCCTTTACTAGAAAATTCTTGAAAAACCTTATAATCATGGTTTTGAACTCTATATCCAGTTGTTTGCTTTCCTCCATTTCTTTCATTTGTGATCTGTTTCTTTGTCTCTGCATTTTGGCTGCTTCCCTGAGTTGATAGAGTGGCGTTGTGTGGTAGGTGTCCTATAAGCCCCAGTGGCTCAGCCTCCCCAGTTACCTGAGGTGGACACTCTTGGTGCACCCCCTTGTGGGCTATGTGCACAGTCTTGTTATAGTTAAGCCTTGATTGTTGTTGTTATCACTAGGAGGAATTGACCTCCAGGCCAATTGGCTGTGAGCATCAGCTGTGTCTACACTGGGAGAACTTCTCGCTTCAGTGGGGCTTTGGTGCTCACTGAGTCTGCCCCCTGAGTGTGTCCCTTATGGATCTGAGGAGTTGTAATCTGCATGGTCCCACTCTGACCCCTGGATACACTGTCTCTTGGATCTCCAAGGAGGTGCTAATTTAGCCTCTGCCTGAGGCCACCCAGCAGGAGCTATGGAGAGATCTGCAGATTCCTCTTCTTTGTTTGGGTTTTGGAGGTTCCCAGATGAAGCCCAGCTGTGAAACAATGCAAGCTGCTGTGGGGCCTTGGGCCTATCTTTTGGATGGTCTGTGTCTCACTGACTCAGCTGCAGTTTGTTAGGTAAGATTAGAATTCAAAGGACCCATTCATATGCAAAAGCCTCTGCTCTCAGTTTGGATGGGGCAGAGTCTCAGGGCAGAACAACCAGCAATGGCTTCATGGAGCAGGATCTCACAGCGGAGCAAACAGCTATGGCTTCCTGTCAGCTCTGCCCTAAGAGGCACCTGGGTCACAGTGTCCCACGGTAATCGGTGCATGCACCTCTGAGAGAAAGCTGCCCTCAAGTTTCACCTGCTGCTAGACAGTCCAGTTTCTCCCCGTATGAGTCTGGGTCCCTAGAGTCTCACCCGGAACTGGAGTTCAGAGAAGTCAGAAGCTTTTCTCTCCCTCCCAATTGAGAAAGCCAGCAGCGTACTCAGTTGGCAGCCCTCTCCAGGCAAGCGCCTCGGTACCCCTGCCTTCTGCAGGTCCTGTGAGTCTCAGTGTGCTTTTCTTTTTCCTTCTAGTTGTAGAATTTCTACTCAGCCAGCCTTCCTGTGGTTCTGGATGATGTCTGTTTTGTCTTTTAGTTATAGTTTTGAAATGCTTGTGCGAGGCAGCAATTTAGGTGTTTACCTATGCAACCATCTCGGTTTCTCTCTATTTATAGCCTTTAGTATTTAATATTCATTGGCAATCCCCAAGAGGTGATGAATGTACTAGTATATGACATTTCCCAACATATTTGTCCATAGGACACCATTTTTTAAGGAAACTTAATTATGATTTTACAATACAATATGTGAATGCCACTCTGGCAGAGCACTGGTAACTGTGATGTTTGTTTTAGTTTCAGAATGATAGCCCTTATGATGTTCAGAAATTACCCTAATAACTATTTTCTTCAAATAGGTTTTCAATAACTTTCTCTCTCTCTTCTCTTTCTGGCATCTCCATAATGTGAATGTTGGTACACTTGAAGTTGTCCCAGAGGCTCCTTAGACTATCTTCAAATTTTTGAGTTCCTTTTTCTTTTTTTTTGCTATTCTGATTGAGTGTTTTTTTACTTCCTCATATTCCAAATTGTTGATTTGATTCTTGGGATCCTCTACTCTACTGTTGAAACCCCATAAATTATTCTTTATTTCAGTCAGTGTATACTTAATTTCTGACTGGTCCTTTTTCATTTTATTTGATGTTCTCACTAATTTCCTTGAAATTTTCACACAATCCTTGAAATTCTAAGTCCCTTGAAGCTTTCATTAAGATCCATAACCATTGTTTTCAACTCTGTACTTGGTAGTTTGCTTGCTTCCATTTCATTTAGTTCTTTTTCTGGGGATTCCTTCTGTTCTTTCCTTTGTTTTTTGTTGTTTTTTTATTTTCTTTAACGATTAAGATATTACATATGTGTCCTTATCCTCTTATTGCCCCCCTCCACCTCCTCATTCATGCCCTCACCCCCCTGGTGTCTGTGTCCATTGGTTAGGCTTATATGCATGACATATATCTTTGTATTTTGGCTGCTTCCCTGTGTTTGTTTCTATGCATTAGGTAGAGCTGCTATGTCTTCTAGAAATGGTAGAGTGGCCTTGTGTAGTAGGTGTCCTGTAGGGCCCAGTGACTCAGCCTTCCCAGTTACCTGAACTCTAGGTAAACCTCTTTGTGGGATGTGTGCACTGTCTTATTGTTGTTGAGCCTTGATTGCCATTGGCATCAATAGGAGGAATTGACCTCCAGGCTAGTTGACTATGACAACCAGCTGAGACACAGCAGTGGAAGAGTTGCTGTGCGGGAGATACCCCTATGATGCAGGACTTGCTTCAATGGGGCTTTGGTGGTCATTGAGTCTTCCCCTTCAGTGTGTCACTTGTGGATGTGTATAGTTGTAACTGGTATGGTCTGAAGCTATCCACACTGGCTCTGGGGTTTCATAGGAGGTGCAAAGTCAGCCACTGCCCGGGGCCACCTGGCAGAAGATACAAAGCAATCTACAGATGTCTGCTACTTTTATTGGGTTTGGAAGTACCCAGGCAAAACCAAGCTATGAAGCAAGGCAGGCTGCTGCTAGTGCTGGGTCTTGGGCCACTTATTGATAATATGGGGCACATTGACACCAGCTGCTGATTGTATGAGAGATAATGACAGAAAACTTCCTCTACCTGGTGAAAGAAATAGACTTACAAGTCCAGGAAGTGCAGAGAGTCCCACTCAAGAGGAACCCAAACAGACCCACACTAAGACATATCATACTTAAAATGCCAAGGGCTAAAGACAAAGAGAGAATTTAAAAGCAGCAAGAGAAAAGCAGTTAGTTACCTACAAGGGAGCACCCATATGACTGTCAGCTGATTTCTCAACAGAAACTTTGCAAGCCAGAATGGAGTGGCAAGAAATATTCAAAGTGATGAATAGCAAGGACCTACAACGAAGATTACTCTACTCAGCAAACCTGTCATTTAGTGTTGAAGGTCAGATAAAGCTTCACGGATAAGAAAAAGCTAAAGGAGTTCATCACCACCAAACCAGTATTACATGAAATGATAAAGGGTATTCTTGGAGGAGTAGAAGAAGGGGAAGGGGAAGGAGGAGGAGAAGGAAGGAGAAGAGAAGAAGAAGAAGGAGAAGGGGAAGGAGGAGGAGGAGGAAGAGAAGGAGAAGGAGAAGAAAAAGAAATAAAAATATGAACAATAAAATGGCAAGCCTATCTAATAAAAGAGTAATATGCAAATTAACCATCACTCTGCTACACCCACAAGTCATGCTCACCAGCCAATCAGGAGCGAGTATGAAAATTAACCCAACCAAGATGGCTGCAGCCAAGGAGCGAGCAGGAGGCTTGAGTTTCCACGGCACTGGAGGTAGCCAAGCTTTCCACACACCCTGGCGGCCCCAGGCCTCCACACAAGTCTACAAAGTTTCAATTATAGAAGATAAATAAATCCCAGATCCCAGATCCTCTGCTTGGGTCGCTGGGGGGCATGGCCAACCTGCAAACCACCACAGGCCCCTCTCCCAGGATGCCCCACACCCCAAGGGAACCCCCACCCTGACCCAGGACACCCTTCAGTTGGCCCCACCCATGCACCAGGCCTCTATCCTATCTAATCCTCCTATCTAATAAAAGAATAATATGCAAATTGACCATCACTCCAACACACAAGATGGCTGCCCCCATCTAGTCAAAGATGACTGACCCCATGTGGACACAAGATGGCCACCACAAGCTGGCCAGCAGGGGAGGGCAGTTGGGAGGGACCAGACCTGCAAGGGAGGGCAGTTGGGGGGGTACCAGGTCTACAGGGGAGGGCAGTTAGGGGTGACCAGGCCTACAGGGGAGGGCAGTTAGGGGTGACCAGGCCTGTAGGGGAGGGCAGTTAGGGGCAAATAGGTTGGCAGGGCAGCAGTTAGGCATCAATCAGGCTGGCAGGGGAGTGTTAGGGGGTGATCAGGCTGGCAGGCAGAAGTGGTTAGGGGCAATCAGGAAGGCAGGCAGGCCAGCGCCAGCGGTTGGTAGCCAGCAGTCCTGGATTGTGAGAGGGATGTCTGACTGCCCATTTAGGCCCGATCCCAGCCTACCGGGATCGGGCCTAAACGGGCCATCGGACTTTCCTCGAGGAGACCCAGATTGGAGAGAGTGCAGGCTGGGCTGAGGGACACACACCCCAGTGCACAAATTTCATGCACTGGGCCTCTAGTAAATACATATCTATCAGCAATTGAATCTAAAAATCAAAATAAGCAAACAAGAATCTAACATTCAAAATAAATTGATGAATAAAATAGATCCAGACTGACAACCAGCTGAGAGACTACAATGGAAGAGTTGCTATGCAGGAGATACTCCTATGATGCAGGACTTGCTTCAGTGGGGCTTTGGTGGTCATTGAGTCTTCCCCTTTAATATGGAACGTATTGATGTATCTCAATGGGAATGGGGGAGAGTGGGGTGGGAAGAGATTAACCAAAGATCTTATGCATATGTCTATTACCTATGGGCACGGACAATAGGGTGGTGAAGGACTGAGCCAGGGCAGGACCCAGGTGGAGGCAGCTATTGGGGGACAAGGGCAACATCTGTAATACTCTCACCAATAAAGATTTTAAAAATCTGTTTATTACAAAAATTGTCGTATATGTATATTCAACAGTGCAGAATAATGTCTTAGTTTTCTGAAGTGTTAGTGCGAAGTTCACATTCCTATTAGTTATTACATGTAGTATGTTCTTTTTAACACTTGGTATTGCCAAACATTTTAATTTTTAGGCAACCTGGTAGGTGTACATAACATCTCATTGTTTTAGTTTGCATTTTTTCTGTTTATTAATGATAAGAATTTTTCTGATGCTTATTTGCCATTTGAATTTTTTCTTCTATATAATGACAATCTTTTGCCCATCATTCTATTGCTTTGACTGGCTGCTGTCTTTTATTGCTGATTTGTAAGTATTTGTTACATATTTTATATATTAACTCTTTCTAGGACACTCACTCTCTCTTTATTGTTAGTTCTTTTATGTCTTGTTTAATAAAAAATTTTCCTTGTCTGATTTTATGAAAGTTTTCTCCTATATTTTCTTCATAAAGCAGTCAGGCAGGCAAGCAATTAGAGGCAATTAGGCAGGCAGGTGAGTGGTTAGGGACAATCAGGCAGGCAGGCAGAGGCGATTGGGCAGGCAGGCAGAGTGGTTAGGAGCGATCAGGCAGCCAAGCCAGTGGTCCCAGATTGTGAGAGGGATATCTGCCTGCCAGTTTGGACATCCCCTGAGGGGTCCTGGATTGTGAGAAGGTGCAGGCCGGGCTGAGGGGTCCTTCCCCCCCTGCACAAATTTCATGCACCAGGCCTCTAGTTATAAATAATATACTTAGATTTTCATTGTTGCTGATATATCAAAATTGATTCAGATTTATATCTAGTAATCCTACTAACTCCAATGAAAATGATAACAAGTAATATGAGGATTACTATAGACCATCATATCATCTATGAATAATTGTTTACTACTTTTATGTATTTCATTCTTCCCCTTATTGTACTGGCTAGGATCTCAGAGCATTGAATAACAAGGGTGACAGTGGAAATCATTGTCTCATTCCCAATTTCAAAGTGACAGTTTCCAACATTTTACTATTAAGTGTGAAGTACTACAATGTTGTTGTATTTTTGTTTGCTTGTTTATTTTTACAATGTTTGACATAAAATTTTTGTCTTATAGAAATAATTTATTAGATTAAGAAAGCTCCCTGTTACTTTTCCTTAACTAAGAGCTTTTTATCATTAGTTGACATTGAATCATATCAATTTTTTTATACTTTCTGAACTGATCATATGATTATGTGATTTTACTTTTGAAATTATATGACTTTACTGTTATTGTTGCAAATATATTGATTTTTCCCAAAAACATTTTTATTTTATTATTTTTTAATTAAATTTATTGGGGTGATATTGGTTAACAAAATTATATAGGTTGCAAGTGTATAATTCTATGATACATATTCTGTACATTGTATTGTGTATTTAGCACCCAAAGTCAAATCTTCTTTTGTCACCATATGTTTGAACTTCTTTACCCTTTACTACCCAACTTCATTATTTTGAAAAATTTCATGAGTTCCAAGGTCATTGATCACCATTTTACTGGAAATAATCAACAGACAAATGATTACTATTTTTATTTCAATACTTCACAGACAGTTTCCTGAAAATGAATGAAGTGAGCCTGTAACTTAAAGAAAATAACAGTGTATTTCACTAGTGACAAAAATCAAGCTTTCAAGTAAAACTTAGCATGTACTTGACAAACTTGTATTTTCACCATCAACTTTCCAATTTTGCAAAATTTACAGGCTTCTCTGATTAGATCAGTGGTATTATCAATGAATGTGTTTAAAATATATAATGAAATTTTCAACATTTTGAATAACTCATTGGACTAACATTTTATAAATGACCAAAATGGGATGTTACAAACTCAGACATGAGTTAATGATCCATGCAAAGTACAAGATAGACCAATGAATTCTAATGTAACAGTAGAAAATCTTATTGATATAGTTTCAGATTTTATATTGCAAACAAACTTTAAGAAATTGCCACATGTCAAATTTGGTATAGATTCAAAGAAAAATATACACAATTATCTTCCTTTTCCCACTACATAACATTTTGAAACTGAATTCTTTTTCATTTACTTTAATCAAAATAGCCTATTGAGTAAAAGCAGAAACAGATGAGAATTTATCTATCTTCAATGAAAGAAATTTGCAAAAACAAAATATAAATAATGCCACTCTTTTCACTATTTTGTTGGGAAAAAGTTGGTTTTTATAAAAAATTTAATGTTAACATGAGGTGGGCATATTATTATTTTTAAATGAATTAATGAATATTTTTAAATTTTCTAATTTTCAGCTTCTAATATAATAATGATATATATTCAACTCACATAAGCAAAAGATTTTTGGAGTCCTCAATAATTATTTAGTATAAATGGGACCTTAGACCAAAAATTTAAGAACTACTGCCCTTGGGATAGCAGCAGGCATCCTAAGCTTATGAAGATATGATGTTATTTGGCACATTTACCCTCTTTTTGTGACAATGTAAGGAACTTACAATACTTCATCTCTCTTTACCCCCTCCAAATTACAGTTGAACTTTGAACACTGAAGGGGGTTAGGACACCAACCTTCCTCCCCTATCTAAAATCCACCTATAACTTAATTTGGCCCTCAGGATATGGGGATTCCTGATGAAAATACTGTTTTTGCTGTGGTTGGTTATTTATTTATTTATTGTTTTTTTAATATATATTTTATTGATTTTTTCATTCTGAACAGTTGCTTTTATCTTCTAGTCCACTAATCCTCTTTAGCTTTGTCTAAATTGCTATTAAATATATTCATTGATTTCCTTATTTCATGTGTTCTATTTACTATTTCTAGTTTCTAAGTGGCTCATTTGCATATACACTCCATCACTTTTTATAGTTTTCATTTCCCTGTCAACATTTTCAGTTGGCTTCTATCTTCTTGAACACAGTAAGATAGTGGTTTTGGTCTATGCCCTGTAATTCCATGTGTGGAGTTCCTAAGGGGCTGTTTCTGTTTGCTTTCTCAAATGGCGTTTTGTCCCTTCATATGTCTGGGTTTTAGATAGTGTGTTGGGTATTATACCTGAACACTTATTTGTAGCAATACTTAGAGACCTAGGATGATATGATCTTCCTCCAGAGAAGATTTATCTTTTCTTTCTGCACGTGTCTCAGGCCATTAGAAGTTCAGGACTCCATAATGTAATTTTCAGAATCGAAGTTTTCAGAGGCATCCTATTGATGTGAAAGAGGGTAATAGATTTTGCAAACTTGTTTATTTCAGACTTACCTTTAGAATACACTTTAGGAGTTCTAGTCCAAAGTCCATGTTGAATTACCCTTTTGGGACTCAACATTCAGATTTCTGTTCTCCTAGGCCCAGGAGGCTGCCAGAAGCAGAGCTCAGCTACTTCTTCCAGAGCTGCAGATGCCTCCAGAGCAAAAGCAGTTCTTAGTGTAGATGCACCTCCCTGAGTTCCAAACTTCTCCAGGCTGCCAGTTCTTCACTATCTTGTTAGGTCTTGGATGGTCTCAAAGAAATAGTTTTTATATTGTTCTCAGTTCTCAGTTATCTTCCATGGAAAGGTTGGTTGGGATTTTTCAAGTTAACATGTTGAAGCAGACATTCTCATGCCAGTACTTTCCCACAACAATGGATTTTCATATCTCTGTGCTTTGGTTTTGCATTTTCAACCTAGAAGGAAAGACATACTACAACTTCTTTCCTGAAACCTGTTGCAGTTGGAATCAGATCCTTAATTCAAAGCTTATATAAGCCACATTATTTTCTCCTTATTCTGAAGGTAAGCATGGTCTCAGGACATATAAGGCAAACATATGTCATCCAGTCTCCAATGAATGGGTATTACCCCATTGAGAGATATTCATTGCTTCCTTATCACTTTCACTTGCTCATTTTGCCATCGTTTCCTTTCACTTTCAGCTTGGAATTCATGTTACCAGTGCCCATAATTATTTCTCAACTTTGCACTTTCAGTACGCCACTTGCCACAACATCTAGTCCATGATCAAGGTGGCTAACATCTGTCTTTAGTCCTGCTTTGGTGCTCCTGAGCCATACTAGAAAGAATATATAAAATTGCAGTAGGTTAATCAAAAATCTAAATTCCAGCTGTGGCACAACTGGAAATCCTTTGTTGTTGTTGTTGTTGTTGTTATTGCTCAAAATACTCTCTCTCTTTTTTTAAAAATATATTTTATTGATTTTTTACAGAGAGGCAGGGAGAGAGAGAGAGAGAGTTACAAACATCAATGAGAGAGAAACATCGATCAGCTGCCTCCTGCACGCCCCCTACTGGGAATATGCCCGCAACGCAGGTACATGCCCTTGACCGGAATCGAACCTGGGACCCTTCAGTCCGCAGGCTGACGCTCTATCCACTGAGCCAAACCGGTTTCGGCTACTCTCTTTTTCAAAAGTTAGTCTCTCTCCTGAGGTTTGTTAACCTTACCTCTAAGTATCCCATCTCTCAATCAACCCTTACTACTGGAGAGAAATATAAGGAAATCCAGAGTGAACTTTAATTGCAGTTCTTTCTTTAAAGTTATCTGGTTTTCCTCTGATTCTTAATTCGTTTTTATTGTCTCATAGAAAGATCTCTCTCTACCTTCTCAAAGGCTACCTATCCAACACTATTCTTGTATTATTGACTTCTTCCTTCCCTTGGGTCTCACTATATTAGTGGGACATTCTTTTATATTCACAATCATTCCATCTCTACCACCCCTTCCGCTCAAAATAAAGCATCTTCCAGACTAAAAATAGGAAGATAAAAAATTATATTGAATGCATGTCAACAAAATGTTGAAATTACCATAACCTTTACAGGCTGGCAGAAATTCCTCATGACAATTAAGAAAATGTATAAGGTAACAAGATTTTCCTTGCTTCCAGAGCAAATTCTAGTTGGAACATAAAGACCTCTAATGCTATATAATCTATAATAACAAAAGGATAATATGCTAATTAGACCAGACAGCCAAACAACTTTCTGGATGTCATTCTGGACATCTCTTCTGGATGAAGCTGCCCCGGCGGGGGCCGAGGCAGAGGTGGGATCAGGCCTAAACTGGCAATCGGACATCCCCCTAGGGGTCCTGGATTGCGAGAGGATACAGGCTGGGCTGAGGGACCCCTCCCATGCACAAATTTCGTGCACTGGGCCTCTAGTTAACAATAATGTTGTGGGAAATAAAAGTTCTCAGGCTTGGTACTACATGCAAACTTCCAACATCATCTTCATTTACTCCTCAAGCTTCTGACATCTAGGACTAATTTCATTTTGTTGGGGAGAGGGAATTCCCCTTTCTACCCTTCTTCAGTTCTTGTGTCTGGGCTACTAATAAAATTGGCACAAGGCAGAAGAACAGGAGAAAATCCTGAGTTTTATTATATGTACACAGGAAAATTAAAAGAAGAGTTCTTTGTGAATGAAGTAGAGCAGGCCATTAATATATCTTTTAAATAAAGAAACAATAAATTTGTGAGGATTTAACAAGACAAAGAAATGTAGATTTAGGGGTACATAGTAAGAATTTAAGTAGAATGTTGGCTTAGGGCAGTAAATTTGTAAAATTAACAAGGGTTTGTTTATATAGGTTTCTCAGCTCTGGATTTTCAATATCCAGGATAAAGCTATCTCTTCCTTAGTTTGATTGATTGTTCCTTAGCCCTTTTATAGCAGGGAGGGCACTTTTCAAGGGAGATTTATTTTCTGCATTTAGAGAGACAGAGAAGAGTCAGCGAGCTCCTCCCATTCCTGCTGCTTCTCAAGTGGTTTTAATTAGAAATAGTCATTATGTCATGTGGGATATTTGGGGGCCACCCTGCCGTGGACCCCAAAGATGTGTAAGTGCAGCTTACCAAAGCAATGGTATTGAGGGGGTACCTGGAAAGATTTGCTACCCCAACATCTTTCTCACTTGAGCATCAAGAATACCGATTTACATTTTATCATTCATCCCTTTGATTAGGCATCTTGAGCTCCTTTTCGATTGCCACCAACTCCTCAAAGACAATGTTTCTGAGCCCTAAATGTTCATTGGAATCATGTGTGAAACATAGAAAAATACTTACGTGCAGGTTCCTTCCTCTTGAGTTGTCTGATTCATTTGGCCAGGTATGCATTCCAGCCATTATAATTTTGTAAACATTTTCCTGGTCATTGTAATGTGAAACCAATTGAGAACCATGTCCCTAGTTGGGTGCCATGTTAAGAAACTAATATCATGGCTTTCTCTCTAGATTTCTTTGTGTGACATACATGGATGGTATGTCAGCACTGGGTCCCGAACTCATCTTCCTTAAAGGAGAGGAAAATAATCCTGAGGAAGTCAGTCATAAATGAGTCCAATTTAATTATGATCTCATAGTGATAGTGAAATAAAATTACTTCTTTATCCAGTCCACAGGTGAAATCTCTCTCTTGGTTTGGGTAGACTTTTTTTTGCCTTCCAGTCCAGAGAAAGCAAGCTGCTTTTTGGGCATGCCTCCATGATTATACAGATCCAGTTCTCTCAAGGAACTTTCAAATAAAGAGAACACATTATCTATGGTAACTGAGAAGCATAGCTTTATGTTGCCTGTTTTAGAATTATTTCTTGACATTAACATTTTTATGCATCCCCATATTAAGTTTTATGCTTGGGTATAATGCCATCAGGCAGAAATCAAGGTAAATGCCATATCCCAAATCCACAGAGAGTCAGAGCCAAATCATGGGTTATCAAATCTCTCTTTTTATATGCCGTTACTCATAGTGTATGATTTATACACACTGCTTTCTACAGCTGCACCCACTGAAAGATGCCAGTTTGTGGAGGGGCAAAGAAATACGTAAGCTGGCTGAGTTGAACTGTGTTGATTTCTCTCAAGAACAGTCTTCACAGTTCTTTGCTCACAGTTAGAGGTCTGCTGAAAGTGACTTGTAGAGATGAAAACAGCTTGCTTAATCATTCCTGAAACACGGGGAAAATTAAAATACGTTTTTTTCCTTTGTCAAGCAATAAAAACAATGCCAGATTGTTAATGCCTCTTTTGTACCTTTCACTTGAAAGACCTCAAAAGAACATCAAGGAGAATAAAGGCAAAATCTATTCCCCAATGGCATCATTATACATGTTGACACCTCTAAAACTGAAACTCTAAAGACATTCAGAAAGAGCAGAGGAATAAATGACAGCAACTGAAGAGTGAGTCTCTGGAGCTCAGTTCAACCTGCTTTTTTTCAAATCCATACAAATTGAATGATGAAAAGCAAAGATCTCATTTGTTTCAACATTAAAGTAGTAAATTAGTGGGTGGTGAGTTGATTGTCCTATATTGTAATTAACATTCCAGGAGCACCCCATCTCCAATATTTTAAATTGAATTCTTATGGTCAAAATGAAAGCAACCACGAGGGTCATGTAAAACAATGCTTTTAATAATTTAAACTGGTTCGATTCAAATAGGATTTTTGTCCTGAAATATTTATCAAAGCTCCTGTTTTGATTTGAGATGAGCAAGTTTCATTTTAGACTTCAAGACATCAAATGGAAACTCATGTTCAATTCAGGTGCTCAAGTAGGGAGATAGATTAGCGTATCTAGTGTTGTGTTTCATCCCTGGCTGTTTCTGTTTGCTTCCAGGGTATAGCATTAACAGGTTTGGTTAAATTTTAGCTGAGTTTTTTGGCAACCTTTTCTAATCCTAGCTGTTTCATAATTTAATGTCTTGACCTTCGTTTTCCATAGAGCCACCTCAGTGATAAATGCAGAGATTTAATAACTAGCACTAGTTGACAGGTGACCTTTCGTACAGGGCCATTTCTCTTTGCTGGGAGAACTACATTGTTTTGCAAGTTTTAATTCACATATTTTAATTATCTGTTCTATTGTCTATAAGCTTATTCACGGAGTAAAAAGTAAAGGTTAAATATTTCATTCTTACTGATTAAAATGTAAAGTGCTTGGCAGTTGTCCCAATATATCATTCAAAAAGGATGGGGCCATTTGTCAAGTTCTTACCCTCAAAAGAGAGGAGAGGAATTTTCCAGAGTGGTTGGTAAGGAGAGGATGATAAAGTAGATAGGAGAGTGAGCTATCTCATCAGCTGGATGAAGGTAACCTTGTGTGTGTGTGTGTGTGTGTGTGTGTGTGTGTGTGTGGTCAAGTGTGTATTTGTGGATATGTGTGTGTATAGTAAATTTAAAGCCGAGAAACAAGAGTTCTTTAACTATATGTATATGAATTTGAAAAGTGACTATGACTCAACAAAAGCTAAAACTTGCCAACCAGAGTAAATACTAGTAATCTGTTAGCTTAGGTCATCCTTTCTTTTTCTAAATAAGGCAAGGATCAGTTGGGCATGTCATGATAAATTGGTTTCTAGGGTCTACATAAGTAATACTTAAACACATAAAAGTAAAGCTGACTATTAAAATATGGCAAACTCAAAAACCAATGAGAATAGACACATCTTTCTCATTCCCGCCCCCATAGTTATCACATTTTTCAGCATTTTTGCAAACAGAATTCATTCTGTGCCAAATAATCATACTTATAATAAAAATAAAAATCAGCATGACTGTAAGATGACCTATGTTACGAGCATAGTATCCCAGTTGGCTAGTACCCTGGAGTGTTCAGAAGTACGAAGGGGAGAACAATGCATGAGTTACAGAATGACTTGGCAGTTTTGAGCTAACTTTTATTCCCAAGGACTTGAAAACAGCTATGCTGGGTGTTTCTAAGGCGAATTTATGTCAAGGAGGTTTTCATGAAAGGAGGAGACCAGCTTATTGAAACATCATCTGCCAGAGCCTTTTTTTTCAGACATGGATTGTACCCATTTAATGCTTCAGAAAGACACACAACTCACTGCTGTTGTGAAAAAACATTGAAAAGCACATTGAGTAAGATGTGAAGGACCATTTTAAAGCTAATAAAATTGGGCATCATTAATTTATCTTAGACTGAAATTTCAGCCATATGACAAATTGAAAATATTTCGAAGAAAAAAAATCTATATATATAAAAGCCTAAGCAAACCTTACTACTGAATGACCAGCTAGTAGCTATGTCACACATTGACCACCAGGGGGCAGACGCTCAACGCAGGAGCTGCCCACTGGTGGTCAGTGCACTCCCACAACCAACTTCCCATGGTTCCTCCCCCAGCCGCCCCAGATCGCCTGCCAGGCTCAGGGACCCCACCCATGCACGAATTCGTGCACCAGGCCCCTAGTATATATATAATTTCTTATACCATGATAATGCCATTGCCAGAAGGGATAGGTAAATTCCACTCACATGTATAGTCTAACATTTCTGAGGAGGCTTTCATCAAGGTTAATTTTTTTTTTTCTTTTCTGGTGACATTCTTGGCTACCAGTATGTTTAAAATATTAAGCTATAATTTAATACAAATAATTTTAATATAATCCTTGGTGAGATTTGAGGTGTTTACTTCTCTGTATATTAGGAATAGTGAAAATGGTAATAAATATTTCTTTATTCTTTCTCACTTCTTAATAGTGATATGAATGTGTTTCATCAAAGGTAAAGTGCTCCTTTTTAACATGAACGATATCTGCTATCCACTGGATATTGTGTTCATGTCCACTTCCTCAACCCTATAATGGGAAATAAAAACAAACTAAGTTTTGAAGAATTTATTATGAGAATTAAGTGGGCTAATGTGAAAAAGTGCAAGGTAGGATGACTGGCCCACATTAAGTGCTCAATCATGTTTATATCAATGAATATAATACCCTATACTTACACATCTTTCTCACACTGTTGCTTCCCTTCCCCTCTCTTCCATGCTCTACCTGTGCTACAGACAGGAATTAAATTGGTTGGGTTTTTTTTTTGTAAGGAAGCAAATGTCAAGATTCATTTTAGCAGAGGAAAAAAACCTTAATTTTCAAGGCAATCTCTTCAGCCTTTGAAATAGTATATGAACGGAATCTTAGTTGATCATATACTGAGGTTAAATCTCACACTGATTAGGATTTTAAAATTATTTTACCCTTCACTTTGCACAGATTAGATAATAAGTAAAAAATTACTTGGTTGTTTAATAGATGTCATCAAATTCTTAATTTTCCCCAAGCTGAGTGTTTATAACCAGATATGTAAGTAAGAGCTAGTATAGTTTTGCAGAGAGAGAAAATACCCAAGTCAAATATAGTGATATTATTATAAAAATCAATATCTTAGATTTCAAATAATAGGAAGATTTTTACATTTGTGGTCTTTTAACAGGGACACTGTTGCTCAGACAGGCTTGGCTGTATATTTGCAGGGATCTCAGTTTATAGACACAACCCAAGCCTAACCAAAGTATTTGGCTTGATGATATTTTAAGTGTACAAGAGAAAAAGATAAAGAGGCCAGGTTTGTTTGTAGTGGGGGAAAAAAAACAACATGAAAAACACACACACATAAATAGGGACAAGTCAACAGAAAAGGAGAATTTAGAATAAAGAGAGGAGTTCATAAAGTAGAACCAGACAATTCTTTCCAAAGGTCTCAGAAAATCTAGAAAGAAACTGATTGCAGTGGTAGAAACTGAGTAAGTAGAGGCATATGCAATAAATTTTCAAACAAGTACCCCAAATCAAATAATATAAATGAGCTCAAGAAACAGCAGTGCATTTTAACAAAGAAAGTTGAGATCAAGCCAATAAAAGGAGCTGAGATAACCAGATAAAAACAGATCTTGGGTCAAACCATCCATTTGTGACTAGGTATTTCTTTCTTTTTATCATAACTTACTGTAGTTTGAAGGTGCCTTCAAAGGTATAAATGAGTCCTTTGGGCCTTAGCAAGCAAGCTCTTTGTGTTACCTGAAGCTTCTATTATGATGAAGAATGTTTCACTCATCTAACCCTGCACTTCTATCACACTATAAGGATGGTTCCTGCAACCAAGTGGTAAATAGAGCAGTCACCGTGTGCACACGTTTCCTGGTTCCTCATTCAGAAAGTCAGACAGCTACACAGGACTGTGACCAAGCAGAAGGGATATGTGGAAGTCTAAGACTCTGGCCATGGTGACAATACAGCCAAGTGATTAGGATAAAAGAAAGAGGCAATTTAAAAATTATCATCTACCCCCACAGGCATTGCATTCATAGCACTCTGCCCAATTACATACTTGTTACTTAAATAAGAGGCTGTTGTTCCCATTGTTTGCCCTCAAGTTGTTAGTCAGCTGGTGACCTCATAATCTGCACAGCTGCAGCATCCCGATATGCTGTCATGAAACAGATTGTGATGTCTTAATTGATCACTTTCAGGGGTTACAACTGTCAAGTGAAACCAGTATGCTGATTCTTATTAGTTAAATTAAGCCTTGTTACAGCAGAACTACCTAATTCGCTTTTGTGACTGGGAAATCCAATGCAAATTGCTGAATTTTGTGGATTAGAACATGTCTAAGGCATTTTCTTTATATCTTCCTTTTCCCTTTATAATATTTTTTTAAATTGTGAAGTCCATATCCTCCAAAATGCTTTTATTATACAATGTTTCTTGGAACAGTAAATTGAATATAACTTCCTCGCACCATATGCATCTTGGTGATAAGTTGGAGTGTGCCATATGACACACTTTATGTAAATCAGGCATTGATTTGCATGACTCTGAGTGACTTTGGAGAACTGAGCTAAGTGTAATGGATGTTGAACCCTACGGCAAGTCGCCTGGCAGAAAGAATATTGTGTTCTTCTTTATCACCCCAAAACTGTGGTTGGCAAACTGAGGCTCGTGAGCCACATGCGGCTCTTTGGCCTCTTGAGTGTGGCTCTTTCACAAAATACCACGGCCTGGGCGAGTCTATTTTGAAGAAGTGGCGTTAGAAGAAGTTTAAGTTTAAAAAAATTGGCTCTCAAAAGAAATTTCAGTCGTTGTACTGTTGATATTTGGCTCTGTTGACTAATGAGTTTGCCGACCATTGCTCCAAAAGATTTTGGGCTCCTAGATGCTTGATGATGAGTCTTAGATCAATGCCTGATCCTAAGAGACACCTTCTTGTGTCTCCATTTGGCCATTGGTGAAGTCTCCATTAAGGCACCGATCTTCAGAACCTCATTTTAAAGTGCATTAATATACTCATCTGCCTTGAGGGGACCTATTCTAACCTAGTGCCTGGACCACCTGCTGCCACCCCAGTTCAGAAATCTAACTGTAGCAGGAGTAATGGACAATCTCTTTGCTAGAAGTTTTAAGATACCTCATAAATGAACCTTTGTGGGCTCTACAAGTCAAGTTTCTTCAAAATTCTTAATTTTGACCTCTCAAATAGGTAGATGCCTTTGTCTACCTCGCATATTTTATAGGTCTACAATGAAAACTAAATCAAAGAAGTAAAGTTAAATTAGTGTATAACTGTTAGCATTCAAAATCCAATGGGAAGCACAAGTATGTTCATCAAAGCAGTTTTTTTAAATAATAAAAAAAAAATCAGATAATAACTAAATGCCCAGCAGTAGGCAAAAAGGTACATTGTGGTATACCGTGTAATGGAATATTGCATAGGCATTAAAAATATCTCTAAGGACTATTTATTGACATGAAAAGGCTTAGTGATATGAAATCAAATAAAAAACAAAGGTTGCCAAGTTGTATGAATGGTATTTTTCAACCTTCCTAAAATAATATATCTAGAAGGAGAAAAATACAAGAAAATATTGTAGCAATTGTTGAGTTGAAGAAATATGAAGATCTTTCATAGCCAGCCCTCTTCATTCAGATAATTCCTCACATATCGTTTTTCTCCTTTATTGATCACTCTACCAACACACACACACACACACACACACACACACACACACACACACACACACACCCCTGTCCTTGCTTTAATTTTCTCTACTTAGCACTTATCTCTTTCTAGCATATTTCAAGTCCTAAAACCTGGTGCTTAACCTCTGTGAGTCTCTGTTACCTCATTGGTTAGGAAAAGGGAGGGTTAGAATAGCCCAGAGACTGTCTCTGGACATGCTATCTATGAGTTCATAAAAGAAGCCTTTCCTTACCCATCCAGAATAAAGGTAAACCCAAAAGCCAGCCAACACAGGGATGCAAAGGAAGATTTTAAGGGTTTCTGTAATATTTTTGCTAGCCTGAGACTTGTATAAACAGTTTTCTGAAAACCTTTTTCAGAACCTTGTCATTTGCTGAATATTTCATATTTTCATCAACGTCTACATAACCATTCATGCATATAAGTAAAGTATAGAATTGATGCCTGGATAGCTCCCTTTTGCCTTATTTTTAGCCATCATCCTTATTAAAGAGATCAGATCTTTTTATATTTCCTTATTTCATTTGAAACTAACAGTTTTGAATGAAAAGTCACCATTTAGAGTGGAAAACACATGATAATTTGTCCACTAACTTTAAAACAATACAAGGGGATAGAAATTAAAATTATTACTTAACAATTTGTATTCCCTTTTTAAATGAAAGGATGGCCCTGGTTTGATAACCTGGCGTGGTCAGTATAGGAGTGGTATGTATATTTCAGAGATATTCCTACATTCAGCAGGTATGCATAATATCTGAATTTTCTGTTTTCCCAGAGAAACTTGTTTGGGTAGGTGGGCCTTACTAATTTATGTTTCTACCCTCGTTTTGTTTCTCCTTCTGTTTTTCAGCCTTTGCAGCTGGACTGCGACCTTTGTGCCATCGTGTCCAACTCAGGTCAGATGGTCGGCCAGAAGGTGGGGAATGAGATAGATCAGGCCTCCTGCATTTGGAGAATGAACAATGCCCCCACCAAGGGTTACGAAGAAGACGTTGGCCGCATGACAATGATTCGAGTTGTATCCCATACCAGCGTTCCTCTTTTGCTAAAAAACCCTGATTATTTTTTCAAGGAGGCAAACACCACTATTTATGTGATTTGGGGTCCTTTCCGCAACATGAGGAAAGATGGCAATGGCATTGTTTACAACATGTTGAAAAAGACTGTTGACATCTATCCAAGTGCCCAAATTTATGTCACCACAGAGAAGCGCATGAGTTACTGTGATGGAGTTTTTAAGAAGGAAACTGGGAAAGACAGGTGAGTCCTCTGAGAAGCAGTGTTACTGTCCTTTGTGTTGAATCTTTGCTGAGTCCTTTGTCAGCTATCAAATGAATGGAGAGATTTTTCAAACTGACTGTTACGTGCTTTTGACTATTATGATTACTTGATGAGCCAGCAACTCGGTCTCATTAATTCCACCTACACTACCTTCTGTTCTCTCCAATTTGATTGGCTTGAGGCTCCAAAAAATGCTGGATGCTTTCCCAGGATATCTTTCGATTTGTTCTTATTTAGCTCAATTTGCTATTGATTAAATTGGATTTTAGCCAAAAGTTCCTTAACATTTCAAAACAGAAATGTCAAGGAACTTTAGAATCTAAACTCCTTTGCAAGCAATGGCAAAAATTTACCTGAGACCACAAAACAAACAGGCTATTGATTCTCTAATAAGGTTGCATAGCTTCTTGCATGCAAATAGACCCTGTGATTGTGAACACCATCACTTGGTATCTAACATGTTAAGCAGAATATCAGATTGAAATTATACATTACTTAAAATCTTTAACAGTGGATTCTTGAAGAGAAATACGGTATAGATACTACTCACTCAATTATTTAAAAATCTATTTGCACTTTTCATTGCATCCATTTTTCTGCAGCATTCTATAAAACAGCCTTCCACTTCCTTTTTTTTTTTTTTGAGGCCTGCTCGCCTCATTTTTTCCCTACGCCTTACTTCTTCTGTTTCCTCCTTCTCTTTTCTCTTCATCCCCCTCATTTCCCACATAACTCTATTGCCTGCCATTTTTTCCCCCTCTCTTTAGAAAGGTAACAAGTATATAGGAGAGAAGTGGAATTCTAAATCAATAGCTCTTAGTTCATATATGCAGTTCTAGTAACGAACTGCTGAAAGAAAATACTGAAAGTAATTGCTAAGGTTTTAAATTATCATGAATTTTGCTTATTCATTCAATACAATGGATAAATTGACCATTGTCTCTAATTCCAATATTAACATTCTGATTCCTCAAAATGTGTACCTTTTACTCTTCAATATTATCAACATAACCTTATATGGGGGTATATTCTTGTAAGGGAGAAGTTTCTGATGTCTATGGGTATAATTTCAATGTTGCTAATTATTTTAAAACTGGAGTCCCAGTGCACAAAATTCATTCATGCACTCGGGGCGGGAGGGGGGGAATCATCTCAGCCCAGCCTGTGCTCTTTTGCAGTCTGGGATCCCTTGGGGGGGATGTCTGACTGATGGTGTGCCTAAGCCAGTAGTTGGACATTCTTAGCCCTACAGAGGAGAAGGGAGAGGATCCCGCCACTATCACTGTGCTCATGAGCCGTGAGCCTGGCTTCTGGCTGAGCGGTGCTCCCCCTGTGGGAGCGCACTGACCACCAGGGGGGCAGCTCCTGCATTGAGCAACTTCCCCCTGGTGGTCAGTGTGTGTCATAGCTACCGGTCATTCCGCGGTTCATTTGATTTGCATATTAGCCTTTTATTATATAGGATCTTATCTCCTACTTAGTGTTTTCTACTTCTGAGGGCCAAAAATGAACAGCTTATAATGAAATGCAAGACAGAAATAGCCATAATTCTGTCCCCTTGTACTGTTAGACTTACCAAGCAGAATCCCAATGGTTAGATTTGAATCAGTGTAGCATAAGCTATTGAAGGAGATAGGCAGTAGAGATAAGAAGAGTAAATAATCTCACATGTAGGACCGTTTCACATAAATATGACCATTCTCAAGGGGCTTTGGAAATGTTTTGTCTCTCACTACCCCAGAATAATGCAATTAATTAGAGGTCTTTTGTTGTTGATTAGTCACAGTTAGCACTTGGGGCATCCCCCAGTTATAACTATAAGCCCTTGAACCATTTTGAAGTATCAGGGAAGAATTTAGTATGCCATATGTTTCCATGTGTTTATATCACATTGCCTTTTGCTGTGAGCTTTCCATGAGACAGCACTGCCACAAATGTGTGGATTGTATAACGAGAACTGGGAGAGTATAGCTTTGGGAGATGCATTTCTCTACTGCCTGTGATGAGCGGAGCTGTTTGTATAGTGGGGAAAAACTCACCTGGTAAAGTTAATTTGCAGGTATCATTCAGTTGGTAGAGTTATCAAAATAAATGTAGGGGTAGTTAGCCAAAATAATTTTTTAATGCTTTCTTGCTGTTTTTTCTTTTTTCTTTTTACCAAGTCTAATCCTGTATTGTTGCTTCACCAAATACTACAACCAGAACAAAGAAGACAACTATGCTAGTGGTTTAGAAATGAGCAGAAGACATGGTTTAGGTAAAATCTGGTTGACAAGAATTGACCAAAATGACCTCAAAAGCTGCTGTCTCCACTCTGATTTAAATCTATATCCTAACTTTAGTTGTTTGGATTTTATTGTCTAAGGATTTCCTATAGTAACCTGATGCTCATTGCCAAATGTCAAACGAGCATTTTCAACCTTTTAATGAAAGAAAATGTCATACTTATAGAGACACTAATGGTGTAATGAACTTCTGTATACCCACTGCTCAGATTGAATAACTATTAATTCATGGCCAACCTTGTTTCATCTATTCCAGTACTCACTTTTCTCCTCTCTAATGATTATTTTGAAGCAAACGTCAGACATCATATTATTTCACTTATAAAACTTCAGCATGTATCACTAAAAGATTAAGATTCTTAAAAATAAACACAGTGCCATTGTTCTACATAAGAATCAACCAAATTTCCTTAATAATGTTATATATTTAGTGTTTTCAAACTTCTCCAATAATCTCATTAATATTTAATTTGAATAGTTAATTTGAATCAGGATTAACATTAAAGTCCATACATTGTTCAAATCAGGAGTGCATAAGGTCTGTACATTGCAATTAATTATGTCACCTGTATTTCTCTTAATCTAGAATTTCTCACCCTCTCTCTTGCTCTATTATTAAAACAAACAAACAAACAAACAAAACACACACACCAAAGTTCATTTGTTCTATAGAACTTCCCTCAATCTAGATTTTGCTGATTGTCCCTAGGATATTTCCTTTATGTTGGTATTTCTATACTGAAGCTTTATTAGGTTCAAGTTTGTTTTCCAAGACCATTGGACCATTGGGTGATACTTCTATCAAGAGGAATACTGTCCGCTTTTCTCTTTTTATGTTAGCTGTATTTAATGATCATTGTCTAGGTCCAATACTTCATTGGAGGTTGCAAAATAGTGCTATTTCATAATTTCTTTTTCCTTTATTTGCCGATAAGTTTTATAAAGAGAAACTTGCCTTCATTAGCCATTTGGTTACCATGAAAGAGAGTACCAATCCTTTTTCTTTATCACTTTTAAGATACTGCTTCCCTAACAGCATTCAAAAGTGACCAGTAAGTTTATTATTACTAATATTTACATGTTGACTTATATACTTACATATTTGAAATATTTCAGTTCATTAAAATTATATCCTTATGTTCAAATTATCCTATTTTGGGTTGTGGGAATCTCTTCAAATTGGCTTTTGAGTCCTTTCGACATGTCTTTAGTGGTCTGGATGGCTTCTTTGCTTCCTGGTATTATGCTTCACATTCTTCTTGTACATATCCTGGTGAAAACCTGGATTCAGATATTTCTCATTTTAGTATTTAAGAGAGCATAATGTTGGTGCTACAGGTGCTTGGCACAGGGTTGCTCTTTGTTTCCTGGTCTTTTCATTGGACAGAGCTAATATGTAAACAACATATATTGTGTATATCGTTTAAAGGTAAAATCATTATGAGTTCAAACTGGAACTTTCTATTCAAATTCAGAGCTACCAGGCTTTTATTATTTTATCCCATGAATCTTAGATCTGTTTATTTTTTTCTGCCATGTTGACAATCATAGGTCTTAGAGACATCAATGTAAATGCTCATCTGCTTTATCCCACAACATACCTACAGCAATCTTAGAGTAAGAATAACAGCACAACCAGAAATATTATTACAGTAAGCATTTTTAGATTATTTTGCATCAAAGAAGGAATTTTAATGGCAGGCATTCATGTGGGTTCATGCTCACAAACTGTGTGTCGGTTATGTCCTAACAAAAATTATAAATGTTTTTCTCCTAAGTGCATAAGAGTAAATGGTATACATCATTGCAGGCTAGAGGAAGTCAGGAATTAGGGATGTCCACTTAATTTAACATTAAATTAACAAAATAGTTGCAAAGCTATTTTGATTTGCCTGAGCTTAGTGGAACTTTTCAGCAAGTCCTCATTTTCTCATCAAGTTTTTAATGAAGAGATTATGTCACCATTATAATGCATAATTTATAGAATTTTTAAAAATTGTGTCCTTACTAGTTAAAGTGATGCATGATAGGTAAATGATTAAATGGAGTTTCTCAAAGAAAAATTTGCCTCTAAGCTACCTTCTTCAAATTGTCAAATCCTTTCTAAAAAAACAAGCCCCTCCCTCATTTATGCCGGGTGTCATTTTTATTTTTGTTTTAAGGGATTCCTCATTGAGAAAACATGAAGTGGTAGAAGAAATATGCATACAGTTAAATTTCTTGTTTTTTTAAAAAATATATTTTTATTGATTTCAGAGAGGAAAGCGGGGGGGGGGGGGGGAAGAGAGATAGACACATCAATGATGAGAGAGAATCATTGATCGGCTGCCTCCTGCAGGCCCCTGCTGGGGATCAAGCCTACAGCCTGGGCATGTGCCCTGACTGGAATCTAACCGGCACCTTTTTGGTACACTGGCTGATGCTCAACCAACTGAGCAACACCGGCCAGAGCTACTGTTAAATGTCTTAGAGTGAGTTCAGACCAACTCTTAAGTATATTGGAAAACCAAATGAAGTTTAATTTGCTTCTTATCAGTTACTTACTAAAATTATTTGACTTGTTAATTAGAAATGGTGACCTTGATGAAAAGACTTGGAGTAAGAAAGAGAAAGTTGTTTGTCCTTTCTGTCTTCATCTCCTGGGGGGCCTAGTTTCCATTGAGATTCTAGGTCCTTTGGACAGTGGTCACGTTTATATTTTCACTTACCAAATATTTTTCTGGGAGACAACAACCTTCAACAAACCAGAAACCTTTGGAATTAAAAGTCTCATGTTTAAAATAATATTGGCCAGAAAGGATTTCTTTTTTCCCTTTGATTGGTGAACATAAATAATACTAGCCTGCTGACATTTACATATTTGCATTAATACATACATCTAGAGGTGCCATAGGGCTGACAGTGTTACATGATGCCACACTCAACATTTAAAGAATATGATTATGTGCCTGGCCATGTACAGGTGCAATGTTCACTCTTCTGGAGAAGCAACCAAGAGTCAGCATGAGATATTCTGCTTACCTGTGGTTAGGTGGGCAGTTGTAGCTTGCATCCCACTTTAGAAATACATTGGCAAATGCATACCCATTATTTCATTAAGTAATAATTGAGAAAGCTTCCATCCCCATTAAAAGTGCAAAGCTAACACAGGGCTGATCAAGGCCTCTGAGCTGGGACCAATGTGGCTCCACCTGCAGGGATGGGTGAAATTGATGAAAGCAAGCAGCAAATACATCAGTGTTTCAAGATGTTACTGATGGAGAAACCAAGATGGCGACATAGGTAAACACCTAAACTGCTGCCTCACACAACAATTTCAAAACTACAACTAAAAGACAAACCGGACATCTTCCAGAACCACAGGAAGGCTGTCTGAGTGGAAATTCTACAACTAGAAGGAAAGAGAAAAGCACACTGAGACTCAGAGGAGCTGTAGGAGGCAGAGGTTCTGAGATGCGCATGTGGAGAGGACTAGCAACTGAGTGCGCCGCTGGCTTTCTTAAGTGGGAGGGAAACAAAAGCTCCTGACTGCACTGAACTCCAGTTCTGGGCGAGACTCTGGGGACCCAGACTCATTCGGGGAGAAACTGGACAGTCTGGCAGTGGGCAGAACTCGAGGGTGGCTTTCTCTCAGAGCTGCTTGCAGCGATTACCACGGAACACTGAGACACAGGGGCCTATTAGGGCAGTGCTGACAGGAAACCAATGCTGTCTGCTCCGCCCTGAGAATCTGCACCTTTCAAGCTGAGCACAGAGGCTTTTGCAAGTCTTTTCCCATAAGGGTGTCTCCAGCACAGAAGTTCTCCCAGTGTACACAAAGCTGATCCTCACAGCCAGTTGGCCTAGAGGTCAATTCCTCCCAGCGATACCAACAACAATCAAGGCTTAACTACAACAAGACTGTGCACACAGCCCACAAAGGGGTGCACCAAGAGTGTCCACCTCAGGTAACTGGGGAGGCTGAGCCACTGGGCCCTATAGAACACCTAGCACACAAAGCCACTCTATCAACTCAGGGAAGCAGCCAAAATGTGGAGACAAAGAAACAGGTCACAAATGAAAGAAATGGAGGAAAGCAAACGACTGGATATAGAGTTCAAAACCATAGTTATAAGGTTTTTCAAGAATTTTCTAGAAAAGTCTGATAAATTTAGTGAGACCCTCAATGATCTGGAAAAAAAAAAAAACAACTAGAAATAAAGCATACACTGACTGAAATGAAAAATATTATATAGAGATCTAACAGAGACTAGAGGATCACAAGAATCAAGTCAAAGATTTGAAATACAAAGAAGCAAAAAACACCCAACTGGAAAAGCAAAAAGAAAAAAGAATCCAAAAATATGAAGATAGTGTAAGGAGCCTCTGGGACAACTTCAAGCATACCAACATCAGAATTATGGGAGTGCCAGAAGAGAGAGAGCAAGATACTGAAAATCTATTTGAAGAAATAATGACAGGAAACTTCCCCCACCTGGTGAAAGAAATAGACTTACAAGTCCAGGAAACGCAGAGAACCCCAAACAAAAGGAATCCAAGGAGGACCACACCAAGAGACATCATAATTAAAATGCCAAGAGCAAAAGACCAAGAGAATATTAAAAGCAGCAAGAGAAAAACAGTTAGTTACCTACAAGGGGGCACCCATATGACTGTCAGCTGATTTCTCAACAGAAACTATGCAGGGCAGAAGGAAGTGGCAAGAAATATTCAAAGTGATGAATAGCAAGAACCTACAACCAAGATTACTCTACCCAGCAAAGCTCTGACTCAGAATTGAAGGGCAGATAAAGAGCTTCACAGATAAGAAAAAGCTAAAGGAGTTCATCACCACCAAACAAGTATTATATGCAATGCTGAAAGGTATTCTTTAAGAAGAGGGAGAAGAAGAAAAAGGTAAAGATAACAATTATGAACAACAAATACATATCTATCAACAAGTGAATCTAAAAATCAAGTGAATAAAACATCTGATGAACATTATAAACTGCTGAATATAATAGAATCAGGGGCACAGAAAGGGAGTGGACTGACAATTCTCAGGGGGAAAGGGGTGTGGGGGTTGCGGGAAGAGACTGGACAAAAATTGTACACCTATGGATGAGGACAATGGCGGGGGGGCAGTGTAAGGGCAGAGGTTGAGGTGGGAACTGGGTGGAGGGGAGCTATGGGGGGAAAAAGAGGAACAATTGTAATAATCTGAACAATAAAGATTTATTAAATTTAAAAAAAAGAAAAGATGTTACTGCCTTGGGTGCCGAGAATGAGAAGGGAGAGAGTTACTTTTAAGGATCATTCAGGAAAAAGGATACTCAAAAGTCAGTCTCAGAAAACACTGTCAAACTGGGTAAGTGATGGGTAAATACTGACATGGCTAATCTTTGGCTGCATCCTCCATCCATTCCCACTCAGTCTGAAGGAGAGAAAAAGAAATCAGTGTTGTGTCATTTCTCAGTGTTTCTGCTGGAGACAGCTTTGTCATCCGTCGTGGGTTGTAAGCGTGGCTCAGTTTTTGCTATCACAGCGAGGCCATTGGGAAAGTTTCTTGTGCCACTGTGTGATTGACTTTAGGGATCAAATGGGCTCACATTCCTTAGGTCTCCACATATTTAGTAGTTCCTAGGGTGGGAAGAGGTTTCAAGCCTCTCCCCTGAGAATTTGGGAACTCTCTGAATCCCTTCAACAAAGGCAGTGCAGCCAGGGTGGGGAGGCAAAAACTAGAACAAAAAACGGTGCCAGCCCAGGTCTGCCACCAGGTGTGGAAACCGGCCCAGTTCACCCAAAGAAATGCTATTACTCTACCTGGACTCTGAAAACAAAATGTCTAATTATTTGTGACGCAGAATAAATCGGTACTAACCCCAGGAAAACCTGGACCAAGAGAAAATAGGCAAAATGCAACATTAATTGGATTGATAGGTAGGACACTATTGAAACAGCACTCCCTCCTCTTCCCCCCCGCCCCCCCCCCCCCCCCCCCCCCCCGTCCCCCAGCCTTTTCTTTCTCTTGGAAAGCAGTTTTTTCCAATATAGCTGCTCAGCACTTTTTTGAGAGCAACATTGACATATTTCTCTGTAAAAACGAATTAATGTTCCCACCCAGCTGATATATTTGGCAGGAACAGTAAGTTCATGTAGTAGTCACAGGCAGACCCAGAAAAGCCCTGAGTCAAAAAGTGTATTGATTTACCCAGGCCTGTGCTTGCACGCTAACTAAAGTTGGGAAACGGGACTTCTTTTTTCCCGTATTCATAATGGTATCCAGTGACCTATAGTAGGCCTCCTCTATAATACACATGCTAGATATTAATAATTCAATGAGAAAGAGGAAAAGAATCTATTTTAATAATGGGAGGATGGCAAGGACATTTGCACTTTAGCAAGCTATCAGAACTAACCTGTCATGTGTTTAAAAACCCACACATTCACACACATTGACATACACACGGACATGCATATACACAGGGTAAAACTATGCTATGATGTATTTGACAAGGCGGCATTGTTTAGGATTAAAACAAGAGAAACCACTAAGATTCAGTGGCCATTTTTTACAAAGGAAGACTGTGCAGATTCTGGTTGTAGAAATCTGGACTTGAACACCTAGTCTGCTTAGCAAAATAATGTTCTCCAGCACCTGAGAATGTGACTTGGCAGAATAGTTAGAGCCACAGCCAGATTATACTGTATAGAAAGAAAGTTCCAAGAGACACTTTCTTTGAACATTCCCTCAATGTGAAGGCTTTTGAACACTACCAACGATGTGAACCTCAAAGACAAGTAGGCCTGGAATTAGAAGCCTCAATAGAATATGTTCTCACTTTTAAAATTTAGGAAAGGCTTTGAAGGTTTTTTCTTTTTCTCTTTGTTTAAAGTCATGTGATTAAATTCTTAATTTGATTTATTTCTCTCTATAATTTGGACTTTTCTTCTCCTTTGATTTCTTTATATTGACCATTTTTGTCTCTCTTCAAAATTAAGAAAATTAAGAATAGTTATACAGCTGCCCTGAAAAAATATGAGCCAGGGGCAATTTCTTTCTTTTTTTCCATGATTCTTGTGTGCCTTAACTCTTAAGAGAGAGTTGGTTGTTTTGAGATGGTTTGTCTTATACTATGCCTTTTGTTTTATACTGCTGTGCTTTTCGCACTTGAATGTGCATACAGTCATCTGCTGAT
Source organism: Corynorhinus townsendii (assembly GCA_026230045.1). Taxonomy (NCBI): domain Eukaryota; kingdom Metazoa; phylum Chordata; class Mammalia; order Chiroptera; family Vespertilionidae; genus Corynorhinus; species Corynorhinus townsendii. The sequence continues at coordinate 165,752,182 of JAPDVU010000002.1, read as the reverse complement.
CCAGGCGATTTGGGGTGGAGCCTGAGAATTTACATTTTGCCCAAGTTCCCAGGACAGACAAGTGCTCCTAATTTGCAGATGACACTTGGAATTGCGCTGTTTTAGATTGCTTTGAATGAAGGGACAACAGTTCACTGTTCCTTGAACCAGATAAATACGTAAGTAAAGAATAGCTATTTCCCAAATAGCCTTGGTAACCTACTTGTAGTTGGATCCTAATTTTGTAACCATGCCCTGTTCCTGGCCATTTAAGCATGGGGCCCAGAAGTCCTTAAGAATTTAACTGACCTTATTGTGTTTATTTGTCCATTTTGCTCATTGGACAATACACTTCTTAAGGACAGGGACTGTGCCCACATTCATTTTATTCTCAGACCTAACATAGTAGTGGTTTGCCAACAAAGTACCAGACAAATGTGTTGTTTACACAATACTTCTTTACACTACATGGCCCACAGATATTTTAGGTTTTCTTGAAATGACCTCTGCAATAATTCATTTTCTTTATTTCTTTTATACCACTGCCACTGCTCCAGCTTAGGTTGTCTTTGCCTCTTACCTGGGTAAATACTAATACAGCCCTGCCTCTGTGCCTTTGCAGAGATTGCTCCCTCTGCCTAAACTGCACTGCTTTCCATCACTATGAACACAAATGCATCTTTTTTGACGAAGTCAGAAGTTACCTCTTCCATGAAGCCTTTTGCTATATCTCCAATTAGAACTTTACTTACCTGGAGCGATTAGACATAAATGGCAATAATGCATAGCAGAGAGTAATGATATATAGATATATAGATATTCCCCAGAACCTAATATAATATTTGACTCTAACAGGTACTCAGTAAACATTTGAATAAATGGGGGAAAGAAATACCTGATAGTTTTTATTAAGTCTACAAGTTCCATTGCCACTTATGAATTTCAAAATAGTTTTCTTCAGTATTAGGGGTCACAGTAATACCAAACAAAGCAACTTTTAGGATTGGATTTTGATAGAAAAGTTTCCACAGTTCTACTCAGAGAGACTACCCCTTGCTCTGTCTTACCAAAAGGTTGGCAAATCTATTACCTTCTGTAGGGATTTTGTGGACTGGGCATTGGGTTTTTAATAAGCCACTGACAGAGCCATTCCTCAAATATAGGTTTCCATTTTAGTTTCACTTCAGTGGTGAATCAGGTTCCAAGACTTCACTCACAATTCTGTGAGCTGTCAGTTGCCTGGTGAAAAAACAAATTTGAGCACTCAAACCCAAGGTTATATCTTGGTTCTCAGGAAGCAGATAAAAAAACCACATAGAAGGCAGAAAACAAGACCAGGTAAAGGAGAATGGATTATTTTCCAACCCTATCTTCTAATTGTCTCCAAGAAAACAGTTTCTTCTTTGTTAACAAATAAAATAACTTGCCTTACTTTTAAATAACTTCATGCAGAACATAAAGAAAAGAAAAACATGATAGCAGTGTCTTCCAGCCCACTGCATAAATAGTTGAATAATTTGTACACAGGCTTAGAGGAAAATTAATGAAAATGTTTTGACATAACTCAGATCATGTCACTTTACTCAAAAGCCAGGGATAGTCCCCCAATTCCCTTAGGGTAAAAGTACAGGTTTTTACAATGACTTCCACAGTGATCTGACCGTTTGTTTCCTCTCAAACCTTTATTTATTAAATTCCCCTCATGCTGACTCTGCTCCAGGCACACAACTTTCTAGTTGAATATCAAACACACTAGATATGCTCCCTCCCTCAGGCCTTTACTTCAGTTGTCTGCTAGATCACCCTCCTTTCCCATATATCGCATGATCCACTCCGTCATCCCCTTCAAACCTTTTTTCATTTGTCACCCACTCAATGCGTCTACCATAATACTACTTAACATTGACACCCCCACTTTCCATAACCAGCATTTCCAATTCTCTTTACCTTGTCCTACTATTCTTATTTTCCTCCATAGCATTGTTTACTTTCTAACATTCTCTAATATAATTATTAATTGTATCATTTATTGTTTTTGTTTATCTCCCCACTAGGATATGAGTTCCTCAAGAGCAGGGTTCATTGTCTGTTTTTGTCACTGATATATATGTAGTGTAGGGCATGTAGTAGGTATTTAATATTTGCTGAATGAATGACCAGGAGATGAGAAAACAATTAAATAAAGGATTCAGGCAAATTTGCAATATTGTCTCAGTGATAGCTGAAAAAGAAAAAGAGAGTACATATGTTCAGAAACCACGTAATTAAAGTAGCTGTTTGAAGCAATTTGTTCTGCTGTTGTTCTACCAAAAAAAATAAATAAAATACTAGGATAACAGCTCTCTCATATTCAAAGAGATCATCATGTCACTCAACGAACTGGTCTGACTGATTTTTATTGTTTAGCACATGGACCAATTGTTTAAAAAGAATTGACCATATTAGCTACTTTTTTGGTATCCAGCAGAAACAGCAAAACTCTCTGACTCTTGTTTGCTTTGGTAGAACAGTGGTTTCCAAATATGAGTCTATATCAGAATCACCTAGAGGGCTGATTAAACCAAACCGTAAATTGCTGGGTCCATGCTGAGAGTTTCTGGGATGGTTTGGGGGCAAAGCCTTAGGCTTTGCATTTCTAACAAATTCCCAGGTAATGCTGTTACCGCTGGTCCTGAGACCACACTTGGAGAACCACTGCGGTAGAGAAAGATTTGAAGATATCAGGAACCATATTGAATTATTTTGAAAACATTTGGTCCTATCATCTTTATACTATTGCTGTAGTGTTATGTGAACATCTAAAGTTATTTTTATCATGATTATTTTTTAATGGTGAGCAATTTTTTAACCTCCTACAAAAATCCTGCTGCAGCTCTGTCATTTTGTTCTTCACTCTCTTAAGATCTTGCTGCTTGATGGTTTTGCCAGATGGTGTTGCTCATTAGCTTATGAGGAAGTGATGCTTTATCATTCTAGACAGAGACAAATCATTCTGTTCTCCGACGTTGAATCAAGAATCAACATTTGGGTGTGTGTTCAATCTACTATTTGCTTTACAATTTTGTCATTAGGTATTTATTACCCTGACAATATATGAGCTAGTCATTATCACTCTGTCATGTATTTCTTTCAAATTGTATTCATTGCAAGTTCATATTGGCACTGTTTGACAATTGCCTTCCTTACAGCTTTACCTCCACTAATATGTAATTTCCCTTTTGCCTGAATTATCTGGGTGAGGTGGTTATCTAGGAAGTATATGCATAAAATTAAGATACTGGATAATATCTTATTCTCTGACTCACCCTTTTCCAAGCAGATAACTGGAACAATTGGTGCTACTGATTTGTGAAAAGCAATAAAACTTTGGCACAAAAATTAACATGATGACCAAAGTCATCACAGTCTTTGTCATTAATTGTACATTTTCCCTGGGAAGAAAGAAGAATGAGCACTTAACTCAAATTATAAAAACAAAAAGAAAACAAAACTTAAAACAGTGAGACACTGGTACCATCATGGTGAATGTTTTACCATGTGAGGTGGTTAGAATTCAGGATCTGAGAATAAAGGAACATATTTAAGATATTCAAGTCTTAGAGCAAAACCACATTTTTAAAAATTTATAATTTTTACTAAAAGGATAATTAAAGTTAGTGCTAGATAATTCATGTGAAGGCACCATTACAGGGATATATGTAATAGTCTCTTGATGTGAATAGGTAGCTATTCTCCCCAAAATGCCCTCTACTGGTATAGATGAAATATTAAACATGTCAAACTTTCTTAGATTTCTGTTGATTGGAGTATAGGAAAAAGAGAGCCTTCTGGGGTAGGTTGTCAACCTGCCTTAATTCTTCCAGTTGATAGCAGATCTTTGACCATTAAATCTTTATTAATTAAGATATTAGTATCCCTATAATGAAATGAGTATCCCACGGCATAGTTGTATGTATCATTGTGAAGGCACAGAGGCTTTGAAGAGAAAAGCAGAACAAAGAATGATTGCCTTTTCAAAGTCACTTTTCTACTATATATTCTATATTTCTAATATGTTATGTAGTCCTAAAGAGTACAGCTGGGTTTACTTACATGTGCATTAAATATTCTTTCATCAATGGAACAAACTTCCCTTATGCTCCATGGAGATCATAATTAATTTGCCCTTTGTCTCCTCTTTATCTTTACTTCACTCATAACTCATCTGATCGCTCACCATTCCACCTTAATTAAGAGAGATGACCCTTCCAAAGAGTGAACCATTGGCAACTCTGTCACTAGAGTTACATAAAGTATGTGAAAAACAGAAATGACTGCATAACTGGTTCATCATATTTTTCATAGCAGGTGGGTTCTTGGTGGGCAGAGAGCCTGTTTCTGGTGTTTTGGCTGCCAAGCACATTGTGGGTGTTTAATAAATATTAAATAAGAAGAAGAATTTCCTGATCAAGAGGAAGATTTTTCTATATTAAGCAGATGGTACTCAATAGGAGCAGCCCATTATTTACAAGTCGGAATGACACAAGGTGCTGGCAATTGTCTGGGAAACATGGCTCTCCCTTCAGATGCTGATTATATGTTGAAGCAAACTTTTGTGACAAACAGCTTGATCAGTATTAGTTAATGTTTGTGATAAAAACTGTGAATAGGGATGGACTTTGTGTATATATGTCTATAATTCTGCTGTTTTGATTATTAATATTGGCTTCAGTTATAAAAGTATTTCTTGCTATTTACTTCAAGATAAGTTTTGCAAATCCATGTATATCTCATTTTAATCCACAGGCTATCCATTAGATTTGAATTCTCACTGTTGCCCGATTTCTAAAGAAGTTTTTCTTTCAAGTCCTTTGAGTACGACTTTGTGGATATTAAAACTAGATGTGAACACCTCCATGATATTTGCATTGCTTATGTTAGCAGCTAAAACCTCAGTGGAACTAACGAGAGTTAATTAGGCATTCCCAAAATACACATCATTTTATGATTTTGCCCATCACCCCAATGAAAATAACGGTCTAATTCCGTCAAGTCATGTAAATTATAGTGAAAAGGATGATGAGAGTAGGCAATTCTTAGTTCTTTCGGGAAGTTAATTTTGTTGTCAGCACATCCACATTTCCAAAAATCAAAAACCACAAGCAGAACTTTCTAGCACAAGTGAGATTTGGTGATCATGTACTATTTCCATTTCTATGGTCTGCCTTCTTTGTAAGATCTATGCAAATGGGGGCTTTCAAGGATGTAAAACTGTCAACTTCCTCTATTAGGAGCCTAGCGAGCAGCTGCCACGCTTTCTTAGAGTATAGAAAACATCCTGTTTACTAACATACACCCACACACCCTCATCCACATACACTCATGACAAGCTATTCTGTTTAAGCAGAGCTGTTATTTTGGTTTGAGATCGGCAGCACAGAAGTATTATTCAAGTTGTCTTTACAAATGTCTCATTCATTCTTTACCCATATTCCCTGGGTGCTAACCAGGTGTCAGACAATGTCCTAGACATGGGAGAGCCACTGATATTTGAAACATATTCTCTAGTTTTATTGGGAATTCATCAGAGGTTCTGACATGTGTTGGCAGGTTCTTTGCATCAGTCTCACCACCCTATTTTTAATATTTATAAATCATGCTCATCATCCTGTCAGTAGGTAGGAAATGAAAGCAACTAGGAATCCCTGCCAAGACAAAAAATTCCGAGTGAAGGAAAAATGTGTTGACCACAAGGATGTGTGGCAAACCAAGATATTCTTGAATCAGCAAAAACAGGTGTTGTACCAAAGTCCAGGCTTTACCTCATTGTCAAATAATCAGTGGACTAGAGATTTCACCTGTTAAGAACTCATGACATGTGCTTTTCTACAATCTGGAGTTTGCCCAGAACATGAGCTTATAAATGTAGTAGGTTGAGTAAGGCTTATGATAATATAGAAGAAGAATTATCTTTCTGTTTGAAAAGCATATCCTACATAATAAAGAGGTGATATGCAAATTGACCATCACTCCAACACACAAGATGGCTGTCCCCATGTGGTCAAAGATGGATGCCCCCATGTGGATACAAGATGGCTGCCACAAGATGGCCAGCAGGGGAGGGCAATTGTGGGCAATCAGGCCTGCAGGAGAAGACAGTTGGGGGGACCAGGTCTGCAGGGAAGGGCAGTTAGGGGTGACGAGGCCAGCAGGGGAGGGCAGTTAGAGGTTACCAGGCTAGCAGGCCAGGCAGTTAGGGGCAATCAGGCCAGCAGGGGAGCAGTTAGGTGTCAATCAGACTGTCAGGGGAGTGGTTAAAGGGTGATCAGACTGGCAGGCAAAAGTGGTTAGGGGCAATCAGACAGGCAGGCAGGCGAGAAGTTGGGAGCCAGCAGTCCTGGATTGTGAGAGGGATGTCCCAGATTGGAAAGGGGGCAGGCTGGGCTGAGGAACACACACACACACACACACATACACACACACCCGCCCCCGTGCACATGAGTTTCGTGCACTGGGCCTCTAGTATTCCATAATTCAATACAGCTGAGTACTCCCAGGTTTCTATGTGATTTTTCTGTGTTATGTCTTTAGGTCTTGGTTCAAATGCTGCCTTATCAGAGAACCTTTCCTTTACAACACCTTCCACCTGCCTGCTCCTCCCCCACCCCATCTGCTTACCAAACTCGTGTCCTTTATATTATTTATTAAGGCCTGATGCATCTGCTCTCTTCTGTCTTCCCAGACTAAACTGCGAGCTCCTTGAGAGCATTTCACCCAGTGCTGTATCTCTGCCCCCTTGAACAGTGCCTGGCACATAGATGACACTCAACTCCCCAGTTGTTGAGTGTATGACTTGAGGCTGTCTGGGATTGTTTAATTTAAGCAGCAACACTGGCTAAGAACTCTTAGGATTGGAACAGAACTTAGAAATCTCTAGCGCACTATGTAATGTTTTTGTAACAATACTCCTTTGTGAAATTTTACTCCTGTGGGCTTTATGCTTTGAAAGATCTGATCAACACAAAACTAAACCAAAAAACAACAACAACCCTACATTTGTTAAGTAGTATTCATTTCTTCATTTTTGTAAATCTGAGACAAATATAACTGCCATCAGAAATTCTGATAACCAGAAGATACTGTTCTAGCCCAGTGGTCATCAAACTGCAGCTCGTGAGCCACATGCGGCTCTTTGGCCCCTTGAGTGTGGCTCTTCCACAAAATACCACATGCGGGCGCACACATACAGAGCAATTGAAACTTCGTGGTCCATGAGCAGAAGTCGGTTTTCGGCTCTCAAAAGAAATTTCAATCGTTGTACTGTTGATATTTGGCTCTGTTGACTAATGAGTTTGCCGACCACTGTTCTAGCCCAAAACAAAAACTGGATGTGTCAAGAAGACTTTTGTATATATGATAAATAAATTATTCCCATTTGACTTTTGAAATTTATGCATAGAATCTCCGTTACTAACGTCATGGCCCCCTTGTGTGGCAGTCTCAGTGAGGAGATTCTAAAATGAGGCCAACACACATCTCCTGGGTGAGGAAACTGAAGACCAGGGTAGATGTAGATACTTTATCAGGGTCATACCTCCTATTGCAGTGCAGCCTCAGTCTCAGGGTCTCTTGAATCCAAGGCTGGTGCTGTGTTCACTGGTCCAGGTGGCTTGCCCACCATTGTACTGAGCACCAGCTGCAGTGCTTTTTTAATGTATTCCATGGACCACCTGCTTCCGAATCTTATGGAGGGTCTTGATAAAAACATGACTTCTCAGCCCTGTGGAGTCAGAATCTCTGGGCACAGGACCTGGGGCTCTGCCTGGTAATCAGTTCCTAGCAGTGTCTTACTCAGACCAGTGTTTGAGAACCAGTCACCCATTAAGTGCCAGGAGTCTTGATTCTCCTCCATTTGAATGGAAAAATAAAGCAGTCAGCTCTTCTTACCAAACTATATTTATTTGAATGTTAACCAACAGTTTTTCTAAGAAAGGGGCACTGGACAATGTTAAAACTTGTTTAGTTTTACCATCAAATTAGATAATATAAGCTGTGATTTACCTGGAAGTGTGGGGATTAAATCTAACTAGTTTATTCATTTATTTCACAAACCTTGTAGAGTGCAAGGTGCCAGGGATTCAAAAGTCACTGAAAGAACACTGGTGTAGTTGGGAGAAACATATATGGCTCCAAAGGGCTTTAGGAAAGCCCTGAAGGGTTTGTGATGCCTCCATATGAGGTCTCCAGGTCTAGTAACACAACCAGCTAAGGTCAGGTTTCTAGTAGGCTGTATTTCTAGGTCTGCTTGCATATTCCTAGATGGCTTTCCAAGTCCACCATATAGTCTCAGTCTTCACAAAATGAATAATGAGGGAATCTGTGAGTTCTCAGAGATAATGGTTAAAAATAAAAACTATTAGATGTTCTTGTTTTGTGATTAGTTTTCAGTACCCAAATCACTCTTCAGTCACATCACCCTTTGCCTTTGCTCTAATAAATGACTCCTCCTCTTCATCATCTTTGGGGATGAATTCCATAGTTCATCAGCATTTTACTTCCCAAGATAGAACATAGAGATTGAAGCATTCAAAAAAATTTTCCAGAAATGGCTTTGTGGGATGTTAATTTAATTCTCTAAATGGTGAAAACTGTTTAAGACATTTTTCAAAGGTTAGGCTATTGAATATTTCATATCATGGAAACTGTATTTGGAAAGAGTTAAAGACTAAAGGGCACCAAAAATGAGAGACAATATACTTGAGGAAATCTTAAACACTAGAACTTCTCATACGAATATTAATATACTATTCTTTTTTTTCTCCATCTTGAAATGTCCTCAGGCGTGTGTTGAATAAGCTGACTTCATGGTTGTAGTTTTGTTGTTCTTTCCATGTTACTTTGCAGTTCTCCCTGTGGCCATCATATTGATTTCAACACTGTGGTCATCATTATAGGAAAATGAAGGCATTAATAACTTGGTCTGTATGGACAGATTGTAATAGAAAATTTTATAAATAATTGCTCACTAATGGGAAAATTAAAAATATGCATTATATTATAATAGTCATAATATAATCATTAAAATTACAATTATGTGACAATGAAAGAACTCATTATGCATTAGTTTATCTTTACATGATATTGCTAGTTAATGGAAGTGTGACGATTATATCTAATTAAGTTTAACAAAATTTCTGCACTTCTTGTAAATGGACTATATGTTGCTCGAAATAGTGTATATAGAGACATTAGTGAAGCTGAGGTCCATCTCCAGTATGGGTTTTGAGATGTAACCATCAGTCCTATCAGAAACCTTAAATTTATGCCTTTTTGTTTGATGAACTGGAAATGCATGTTCTTACCAAAAGTAGCTTTATATAAAAAGGTTTCTTGGACTATTTCATTGACATAGTTAAAATACCCATTCACCCTTCCCCTTTCACAAATCTTTATGTGTATGACTCATTTTAGTTTTGTCTATAACTATAGACTTGTTGTAGTAAACTAGGGGCCCAGTGCATGAATTCGTGTACCTTCAAAGGAACTGTGGGCCCCCAGGCTACAGTGGGCACAGGGGTGAGTCTTGTCCCATCCTCTGCGACCCTTCCCAGCCCCTCCCACCATGGCCCCTGGTCCCCTGTCTGCCAGCAGCACCACTCCCACTGCCGCTGCTCCCACATGCTGATGGTGCCAGCCCTGCTCGCACCCATTGACAGAGCAGAGCAATTGGGGCCAGCGCCGACAGCTGGTGTGAGTGGGGCAATCACTGACAGTGGTTGCAAGTAGCAGCTGGTGGCCCTGATCGCCCCTCAGGAGCAGGGAGAGATGGAGAAGCCCTGAGGGGCAATCAGGGCCAGCAGCCACCACTCGCACCCACTGACAGTGCTGAGTGATCGGGGCCAGTGCCAGGCACTGGAAACAGGTGTGAGTGGCAGCTCTGACACCAGCAGCAGGTGAGAGCACCAGGCGAGACCATGCCTTGCGGGAGCAAAGAATTTTCAGTAACTACCAGAGGCTCGCCCTGATGACAGTGACCAGTGCTCCACCTTGGTCTGGTGTCCCTGCTCACCTGCTCCATCATCCTGCTGTGGTTGACACCTGCCATGTTTCGCACGCACCCCCTGGTGGTCAGCACACGTCATAGTGACTAGTTGTTTGGTTGTACCGTAGAGTTATATACACTGAGTGGCCAGATATATTATGTATATATAGGTATGTATCTCCTATCTAATAATAGAGTAATATGCAAATTGACCATACCTCCACTACACCCACAAGCCATGCCCACCAGCCATTCAGGAGCGAGTATGAAAATTAACCCAGCCAAGATGGCTGCAGCCATGGAGAGAGCAGGAGGCTTGGGTTTCCCCAGCAATGGAGGAAGCCAAGCTTTCCGCAGCCCTGGCCTGCCTTGGCCTCCGCTTAAGGCTACAAAGTTTCAATTATAGAAGATAAATAAATCCAAGATCCCAGGGCCTCTGCTTGGGTTGCTGGGGGGTGTGGCCAGCCTGCAAACCACCACAGGCCCCTCACCCAGGCCAACCCATGCCCCAAGGGCACCTCCACCCTGATCTGGGACACCCTTCAGGGCAAACCAGCCAGCCCCCACCTGTGCACCAGGCTTCTATCCTATCTAATCCTATCTAATAAAAGAGTAATATACAAATTGACCATCACTCCAACACACAAGATGGCTGTCCCCATGTGGACATAAGTTGGCCACCACAAGATGGCCAGCAGGGGAGGGCAGTTAGGGGTGACCAGGCCGGCAGAGGAGGGAAGTTGGGGCGACCAGGCCTTCAGGGAAGAGCAGTTGAGGGGTACCCAGGCCTGCAGGGGAGAGCAGTTGTGGGGGAGACCAGGCCTGCAGGGGAGGGCAGTTAGGGGCAAACGGGCTGGAAGGAGAGCAGTTAGGCATCAATCAGGCTGGCAGGGGAGTGGTTAGAGGGTGATCAGGCTGGCAGGCAGAAGCGGTTAGGAGAAATCAGGAAGGCAGGCAGGCGAGCAATTGGGAGCCAGCAGTCCTGGATTGTTAGAGGGATGTCCCACTGCCCATTTAGGCCCAATCCTACCGGGCTCAGGCCTAAATGGGCAGTCGGACATCCCTCGAGAGGTCCCAGATTGGAGAGGATGCAGGCTGGGCTGAGGGACACACCCCCCTGTGCATGAATTTTGTGCACCAGGCCTCCAGTGTGTGTGTGTGTATTAGAGGCCTGGTGCATGAATTCATACATGGGTGGGGTCCGGCCAGCCTGGCTAGGGGGAGGGGACATGGATGGTTGACCAGCCTGCCTGCTGGTTGAACTCCTGGTTGAGGGAACAATTTACAATTTGCATATTAGCCTTTTATTATATAGTATATACACTGAGTGGCCAGATTATTATGCATTCAGAGATCATAATAATCTGGCCACTCAGAGTATGAGTGTGTGTGTGTGTGTGTGTGTGTGTGTGTGTGTGTGTGTGTGTATGTACAGCCACACACACACTAGAGGCCCGGTGCACAAAATTTGTGCACTGGGAGGTGGGAGGTCCCTCAGCCCGGCCTGTGTCCTCTCACAGTCCAGGAGCCCAGTGATTGGTTGCCCCAAAGAAGTAGGCCCCGCCCACCTGCCACAGCCCACTGGTTGGTGGACTGGGCCTCCATATGCTGGGATGATCGTGGAGCCCCCTGGTTGACCGCCCTCCTGGCCGATGGCCTGGGCCTCCCTCTACAGGGCGATCATGGGGCAATGGCCAGGCCCCCAACCAATTGCATCGCACTTGCCTTGGCTAGCCTGGCACCAGTGGGTGTCATAGTATGGTCATCTGAAGGTTGTCCAGACAGTTGTTCTCCTGTTCGGTTGTGTGGTCGATTTGCATATTACACTTTTATTATTATAGATTTTCAAGTTATAGGAGGTTCATCTGTATTTGGATTATAATGATGGATGGGAGAGGTTCTTTGCCACAGATTAGAGCACATGACTGTTCCCTGTATCCTATCTGTGTAACTTCGGCCACATTTAAAAACTCTCTAGGCTTCAGTATTCCCATGTGTAAAGTAAGGTTAAAATAATAGTATCTGCCTTCTGTACTTTTGTTAGAATTAAACTAACTAATATTTATAAATTTCATTATTAGGACCTGGCACATGGTAAGCATTAGTAAATATCAGTTATTATTATGACTTCTTTTACATCCATATTATAATATCAAGAGAATAATTCCAAATTAGTGTCCCTTTTACTCCCCTGAATTTTAATGATTTAGGTACTCATTAAAATTTATTTTTCCTTCCTTGAAAAAAGTAATTACATGTGTCATATTGGAAACAGCATAGGGACTCTCAGCACGTAATCAACATGTCCCCCAAATGGAGTTTTTAGACACTTGAGCTCTGGATGGCATTGGCCAAGCCACTCGGGTTTCCAACTGCTCAGGTTTTACTATCAGAATGAGGGTCTGTGGGATTCCTTCCAGACCCTTCGCTACCATCATCAGTCTCAAAGCATCAGGAAGCAACAGGAAGCAGACTGTTCAAGGAAATTCATGTAGGAGTTGGAAGACTTGGTCAGTTGCTACTATGATTCCAAGAATTGATGACACTGGTCTCTATTTTTCTTCTGTCCCCATTATATGTTCAGCATACATTAAATTTTCCCTCTGTGAGAGGACTCAATCACTTCCAGAGGCCAACCATCAATATTACATGTTATCATCATCTCTGACACCAATTCTACACATTGGTCTCTAAAACTAGGCTAGCTATTAGTATTTTCTATGTGAAACTTAATCTGTCTAAAACTTGGCTCTCTTTACAGACCCTACTCTGATTGTGTTATCAAGACCACGATCTCTTGCTTCATAATATTGATTATAGGAGTATGTGCTTTATTTCTATTTTAAGATTTTCATCAAATTATGTCTAGATTATTAAAACTTTGTGCATCTCTTCTGTTCCCTGTCTTCTGTTCTTTAAGTCACATTTTATACGTCTTCCAGTTAATCATCCTAAATCATTTCATTCACCTCCCCACAAATTTTTGATTGTTCTTCATCATCTATATCTTTCATCTGACATGACAATTTTGCCCAGTCCTCTAAGTTCATCACCAACTAGCCCTTACAAATATTTTCTAGCTTAACCAAATGAGTCTGCTCTTCATACACCCTCCCCGCAATATACTCTGAGCTTTGTAGCTTTTCTGAACCTGATCCCTCATATGAAATGCCCTGCCTTTTGTATTTCAGTCATAAAAATCTGTTGGGACACAGCTTAAGAGTCAACCTTTCATGCAGTTGTCTGCAATAGCCTTGTTTACCTCTCACTCCTGTGAATTCCTCAGGCATTTATTTTCCCACCCTGTATCTTGCACTTTGTATAGGCTGCTTTGGCTGTTTCTTTTTCTTTATACATGGTTCTGACTGGCAAATGAGATGAGCATGATGGGAAGCCCCTCCAAGCTGTCTTACATTTCTCTGTGCAGAACACTCTGTATATACCAGGTCCGCAACAAATGTGACTTTTGCAAGCACTTAGAGACAATACTCAAAAGCCTTCTTGCAGCTACTGGAATCTGCCTGGAGCTTATGTCATACTGAGAAGTAATATTTTCTGAGCCTCTTTCTTATAGGAATCTTGTAAAACCTCTTGGAAGAATTAAGCACAATCCCCTCTGCTCTAAATCCAAGATCTTCTTGGGGAAGTGTCCTCTTAGCTCAGAGTTCACGGGAGAGGACGGACAAACAGGGATCAGCATCACAGCCCTGGTAGCCCCTCTCCTGCTGGGGCAGTGGTGTCAATCTCCCATTTTAGAAGGGCTTTAACTTCCTTTTAGCAACCCCCAGAAACAGAAGCAGGTGAGCACTAAGCATGCTTGCTCTACTTAGTCACTAACTAGCTAGATAAGCTTAGATAAATCACCCCCTACCATCTCAAGGTTTTATTTCCTCTACTCTAGAATGGATGAATAGCTTTGATATTAAAATTTGATGATTTTTGTTTCTTTCATTCAGAAGTTCCAAATGAAATACATTGCATTTGGTAAAATAAATAAATAAATAAATAAAACTCAAGACAGATCCACCTGATTTTTTGTAGCTCTTCATTTTATAGAGGTTAATCCATCACAAATTCACTTCTCCAATGTCTCTCTCTCCTCCTGCTACTGCTCTCTCTGTTCCCTCTGTAGCTCTCTTTGTTCTTCCTCAGTGCTCTTGCCTCAGCTACGTATGCTTTTCTGTGCTATGGTGTTTTCAGACAGGCTGATTTGATCAATATCTATTCATTCTCCTTTTAAAAGCTTTCTCTGCCCTGTGTATCTTCTAGATATCTGGTAATGCTGTCATTCTTGGTGGCTTTTATTCTTATTTTGCTTTCATTTTTCCTTGAGTTTTTTTTTTTTTAACTTTATGAGAGAAAAATAAATATTTTTTTAAAATATGTTTTTATTGATTTCAGAGAGAGGAAGGCAGAGGGAGAGAGAGATAAACACCAATGAAAGAGAAACATCAATCAGCTGCCTCCAGCACACCTCCTACTGGGGGTGGAGCCTGCAACCCAGGCATGTGCCCTGACCAGTAATGGAACCAGCAAACTCCTGGTGCATGGGACAATGCTCAACCAACTGAGCCACATTGGCTAGGAGAAAAAGAAATACTTTCATCCTCCCTCTTATTCCAGGAGTTCCTTTGTGTTGCACTTTGTAATGCAGCTATGCAATATGTCTTAAAGTCCATAAGGATAGTTAGAGTTGGTGGTGGGGTTATGCATGACGTCTCCTTTCTTCCTGATAGTATCCTGTATTTTTTGAAACTGTTTAATCGTGCATATATACATAGACCTTATGTACATTGGGCAAGGAAAAACAACAAGTGCCTGGCTTTGGATCTTGCTTCTAGCTCTCCATCATATTCTTTTCCTTGTCTGTCTTCACCACCAAGCAGGACCACAATGGCTGGCTGAGCTGGAGACAGACAGCAGGCCATGGGGATTGTGGAAGTGATCCGATGGTTAGCAGGCGCCTACAAAACTACAAGTCACGGGTCACTTCTGTTGAATCCCCAGGCCTAGGCTCTTGCTCTTGCTGCCACTTGTTCCCAAATGGAAGAAATTCAGGAAATAGCACTGACTGCTTTTTCAGATCCAGCAGTCTTAGTCCAACATAGCAGTTGTTTTTTAAAGCTGTTGATGGTGGGAGATACGGCTGAGACACGATGAGGCTTATTCATTATGATAGCATATCATTGTGATTACAGAGGTGTGTTTTTTAAATTTTTCATTTGATCTATTTATTCATTCATTTACTCATGTTAGCATTCTCATCGATTGTTCTTATTGATTGCTCCATGCTCATTTACATTGCATGATGCGTTGCTACTTGCTTACTCCTCATAGATACCAACCTCAAAAAACAAACCATGGCAGGCCACCCAGAAACTAGGATAGCAGGAATCACAGACAGAAAGTCGGTTTGGTTTTACATGCCCGTAAAATTATTGCCACTAATTGTATCCATGTAAACATAGGCACGGTGCTTCCTGACTATAAATTGTCATGTTCTAAGCATTTTGGTCTTTCAGGATGCTAAACAAACATAAGCTTCTATCCTAAGGAATCAACTCACATAGAATAACAAATTAGCATTTCATTTAATTACGCAACAAGCATTCTTAGAACATGTATGATGTGCTATAAATCCTGCAACAGCAAATAACATGGAAATGTAAACTCTTATTTTTTATTGTTTAAAATATATTTTTGTTGATTTCAGAGAGGAAGGGAGAGGGAGAGAGAGACAGAAACATCAATAATAAGAGAGAACCACCGATGGGCGGCCTCCTGCACTCCCCACACTGTGGATTGAACCCGCAACCCAGACGTGTGCCCTGACCAGAAGTGGAACTGTGACTTCCTGGTTCATAGGTCGGCATTCAACCAACCACTGAGCAATACCAGCTGGGCAGAACTATAAAGCTCTTAAAGTACCTCTTCCAGTGAGGGATGCAGACATGTCAACAAATAAATGCAAAACAAAATTATAAAATTGTATTTTAGAAGAAATAGCTATTTACAGGATATAGTAGAGAGAGAGGTTAAAGTTGTAATAAATCAGTTTTTATTGTCATGTGAACAAAATTGTCTTTGTATTGAATTCACTGCAATTGGTTGATAAATATATACAAATGCATATATGAGCTGTCACTGGAAGATAACTTTTCATTGCCATTTTATATTCTGGTAACTCATATCTCTTAGTCACTTAGTCTCTCAATATTTCATTTTTCCTTATGTGTGAAGTTGGGTTCATAATTCATGTATTCAATGTTCAAAAAGTATATAGGTTAGGGATATTAAAAATATATATTATATCAAAGAGTTGATTGAAATGACCAAGTAAGACTATGATTCTATAAATAATTTGAGAATATATATAGAATGAAAGATATTACAACTGTTATTATTAGCTTATCTATGGGAAAACAGGTGATTAAATAAATATACACATATTGTGGAAGACAGATTTATGAAATGTTTGCATGTGGCAAATGAGAAAAGCCTAGTGTCTTCTCTTTCAGAAATAAGGAACATTCTTATTCATTTGCTAGAGCAAAAGTTGAAGTTTTAGAGGTTTGCCTTTCCTGGGTTTGATAGATCATAGATAATAATTGTCCTAAATGAAGGGTAAATGAAGAAATCTAAAAATGTGAAGTGCATTGTGTGAGGCCCTGGTAATACGTTTTCTGAATAATAATACTTTCCCTTAACTATAAATCCCCTAAAATTAATATGTTTTCCTTCTGAAAAAATTTCCATATTATTCTGGTCAGCATTTCAGTGTAACTTCAAAATAATATTAGTTTTGATGTGTTCATGGTGGCATTGGTCAATTATTTTCCATTGATGATTTAAATATCTATAAATCTTATCATTTCACAATATACCTATCACTTTATGCTTTACCCTTTTTTTAAACTACTCAAATTGGAGTGAAAAGCAAAATGAATTTCTTTGTTCTTAAAACTACTTTAAATGAAATTTGTAATTCAATCTTTTGCATTACAGCATTTGATTGCAAAAAGTATAAATTTCCTCTGTGTCAACATGCAATTTTCTAAACTCCCTTAAGTGCAGACTGCTAATCATCAAATGAGACTGAGTTGCAAGCTAGATTAAAGGACAGTTGATTGAGGATGACAATAATTCCTGAAGGACCTGGAAGTTCATGAGACGATCACATTTGGTTGGGTCATTAGGATAGGGGTTGTAAATTTAAGCCTAAAGGGATAGTGTTTTATTTTAGAATGAATTAACCAATGTTATTACTGAGCTATTCTGAGTCACATTTTTTTTCACTTATGAGGACTATGTAATTCTCAGGAAATCTGAGTCCGCATTTCTGCTTTACCTGTTTTTGGTACATCAGCCATTATTTAATGCCTTAAATATTGGAAATAAGTCCTTGACCAAAAATATAGTAGGCATATAAATATGAGGCTTTTATTTTTCCTTTTTTAAACCATTTATCAAATCCTTGGCTTTGTACCAGGCACTGTACTAATTATGTCTCTTACATTATCTTGTTTAATTCTTACAATATTTTTAGGAAGAAAAATATTACACCCCCCCCCCCCACACACACACACACATGCACAGATAAGGGTATTGAGACAGAGAGACATTACATACAATCCAAATTTATTTTGTCTAAAATGATTTACGACACATTAGAGGATCATATTTTATTTTAAAAATTGTCCCCATTTTGAAAACTAACACAACTATTGATTATGACATCACCATTTCAAGGAGGTGAACCATTGCATAGTCTATGAATTCTGTCTCCAAACCCCAACCAGGAGGCATGATGTGAAGGGGACTTCTGATCTGACCAGAGGTTCAGCGTGGGTGAGCATGTGGCTGACTTACTCTTGCTCTTATCAACACAGAGTATTCAAACTTCTTTTAATCTGTAATCCCATCTGACTGTGTACCTATACCAACACAAAGTGCACTATCACAAAATGAGCAAAACCTTCTTCTTGACTTCTGTGTTTAATTTTTTTATCAAGTCTTCACATCGTCAAAGGAAATATACTTTAGAAAATCAAGTCCAAATGAGAAAGCAAAAGCCCCACCTGATAGAAGAGAAGACCAGGTCCTTAGAAGTTGACTTTTTAGGGTCAGCTTTCTAGGTCTCTCAGGGTACTGATTCAGAGCCCTTTCTCTGAAGCATAGGATTCTCAATTCTGTTATATTTCATATCTACACCTCTCAGCAGCCCTATTCAATAAGATTTTCTATTGTCTGGTTGTACCCACAATCCTATGTGCTTTTCTGCTTTCTAAGGTGAATTTGTTCATTGATAAATATGTCACTGGTTTACTCTTTGTGTTCAGTGAAGTCTTTTTTTTTTAACTTGCTGAATTATTACAGAAAAATATAATTAATATAAATTTAATATAATATAAAATGAAATTAATATAATTTTACATTAATAATAAGATTGATCATTTACTTTCATTTTGTATTTTCTCAATTTCTTAAAATCAAATCTAAGGATTTACTTGGTAAATAATAGTTTCTCAATAAGCATTTATTTAAAAAATTAATGTCAAAATAAAGAGACTTTCATATTTTAAGTGTGACAAATGATTAATCTAAACTAATTTTTGCTTAAGACAATTTATCTTCTTAATTTTTGAACCAAACCTTGATGCTGTTTTTTTTAAATATTGATGACCTGTGGTCTGTTTAGGAAAGCCTTATGATTTCCTTTAAGTAATTCTAAGATCATTAGATGAGATGCTATCAAACAACATATCTCAACTTTCTATTAAATGATTTAATTGCATTTAATTTCTGTAGACTTCTGCTTTTCTTCTTCTTAATATTCTTATTCTTATGTGAGATTTACAGCTATAGCCTCTATCCTCCTGATAAGAAGTAGGGCAAGTCTTTTTATTCTCTCTCTCTCCTTATATCATTAACCACGCCATGCTCCAACAACAATTTTCTAAGCTTCTCTTGCTTTTATGCTCATAAATGCTTTCTCTCCTCCCTGTCGTTCTGGTTCCCACCTTGCCTTCTCTGGGCCAAATTAGGGGCTTCCTTGAGGCTAAGAAGTGGCACCTCGGTGGTGAACCCCCTTGCTTTGACCACATCTAGGCAGAGTGGTTCCTTCTTTCCTTTGGTCTTTCATACTCCCTAAGTAGTGGTCAGATTGTAGAACGGAGTAGCTAGTTGAGTAAATGTCTTCCTGATCAGCTAGAATGTGAACTTTCTTTAGAGCAAAGGGCAATTTTATTCTTTCTATATCGGCAACACTGTGCTAAAAGAAATTAGCTTGGAAATCAGAAAAGTGGTGATAAGATGAGCTAAAAGTGCCACAGTTCTTTTTCTTCTTTGAAATAAGTACTCAATTGCTCATTGCTAACATACCTTTCGTGAAAGTTGAGTGGATACTGAAATGTTGTTTTTTGAAATGTCTGAAGGTTTTCCATGGTAACACAGTAATTCTCCCATAGTAATTCACCCACAGTAACTCTCCACCTAAACTGTTAGTCAAGGTAAGCAATCTCCCAAGGGAGGACATGAAATGTCATATATTACTGGTGTTCCTATGACACCTAAGGGAAGAAGAGAGTTCTGGGGAAATGGTGTAGTAAAAAGTCTTTGCAAAAGAGTTACTGTCAAAACTAAACTAAGCTGTTTCAGGAGACTCTTAACTCTCCCTAATATGTGTAGCTTAAAATAAAACCTAATGTACAGAAATGAAAAAGGGAAGTTAGTTTAAAAAGGTTTGGGACTTTGAAAATCTATATGCTTTATATTTTCAAATTCTTCTCATATGCGTCAATAACTTTTCAGGTTTAGGAGTGTTTAAAGCATTTGGTTATTGCTGAAAAATGCCCTTTTACAAAAGTATACCATTTTTGAACTCTTTCATTTTCTTTCATCAACTGACTTTCATTTCTATCCAATTGCCACTAAACCCAATTTGCAATCAACTGAAGATAAGATAGCATACAGGATGTTAGGGAAATCTGTAGAGAGCTGTATTTTTCTTATTTGCATTCATGCAGTTAGTAACCATTAGTTAAACGCCAAGGAAATGTAAGGCATAGTGCTGAACCCTGAGCTTATAACACATCAAACTATAACAAGCACCGATGGCAGTATAAACAAGTTACTGTCCTAGAAAAGAGGACAGAATTAATTTGGATTGATCAGACATAGCTTCTAAGTGCCAGGAGTGTGATGTAGACACATTATTTAACCTCTGTGTGCCTCACTTTTCTATAAACAGAGATAATAACACCACCTCATAGGATTTCGTAGAGATTGAAATAGTTCATACATTGTCAGTGCTAAGAACAGTTGCTAATACCTAGTATGTGCTTAAATGGAATATAAATACGGTTGGTTTCACAAAGGATATTCTGGACTCTTTTAGGAGGAAAGATGAGAAATGACTTCCCAGACAGAGGTAATAGTCTGAATAAGAACAAAAACATGGAAGTATAAGGCATGCTGGAGGGTTCAATGTGGTAGAATTTTTCAATCGGAAATATTGAAGAGATGTCCTCAAAATGTAGTTAGGCAGCAAATCAGAAAATGCAACCCTTGCTGGTGTGGCTCAGCTGGTTTAGCACCCTCCCATATATCAAGAGGTCACTGATTCGATTCCCAGCCAGGGCACATGCACAGGATTGATGTTTCTCTCTCTCCCTCTCCCTAAAAATTCAATAAAAAAAAAAAAAAAGGAAGAGCAGTGTATACCAGATCATGAATTTCTGACCATGATATTTATGTTTTTAATAATGAACTTTGTGGCATATATAAATGATGTTTTGTAAAAGAGATACAGCAAAAGGTTCAAATTAAGATTACTAGTTAGGTTATTCCAGTGGCCCAAGGTAGAGATGATGCGACTAGGATGGGGATGTGCTATCCTTAAGAAGAATATCCTTAGAAGGATTTGAAAGCAAAGATTATACCAAGGCAAAATATCCACTACAAGTACATTCTTTCTCTTTCCTAGGAAATAGAATGGCTTTTTATAAAATCCATTGTCCTTCAAATTCTGTTTTAAACTTTTACTTTCAAACCACACAGAAACATTATAGCCTATAATTGATTAATTTTATGACTCACTGTTTAAAATAAATGGAAATTTCAAACTTGTTTTTTTATCATGAGAGTCCCTATTTGGCAATAACTAGGCAGAGAAAATAAGATGTAAAAATGTACTTTTTCTTAGTATCTGAGTAGAAAGAGAAACAGGAAGCAAAATGGATACCAATCCTTAAGGAAATAGGAGAAAATGTGGATGTGCTCAACCCAAAGGTGTATGTACTCATAATTATTGTTTTAATGAAAATAAATATCATTTGTTGAACCATTACTATAGGCCAGGCCATGGGCCATATATTACACTGTCTTATTTGATCATCTCAAAAACCTTATGAGGCAGGTACAATTATTATCTTTATTTTACAGGTAAGGGAATTGAGCCTCAGAAAGAGTATATTTATTTGCTTAAGCCAGCAGAAGAAGGAAATATGGGGTGGGGAGAACGTGTTCATGGCAGGATTTGAATTCATATTTGATTCTAGAGCCCAAACACTTAGCTGTCTTATATTGAGAACACCCAAAATGCACTGGCAGAAAAATATCTAAAAGCTGAACAATTTCTCATTGAGACAAGTAACATTATCCTTCATCAACTATGGTTCTTTCTTTGGCTGTTGTCACTAATGCACACCTTGGTAAGCTTCCCTGGATGTCTGTCTCAGTCTTCAAACCATTTAATTTCTTTAAACACCTTTTTAATGGTCTCTCATTCATCAGTTAGTTAGAGGCTTTTGTCACCCATTTCTGTTCTTTCAATCCACTCCAATAATCACTAATGTGCAGGTGCATGAAGCAAGTGGTGTGACTGAGTGGGAAGAGTCTCAGCGTCAGAGGTAAGAGACTGGGACCTCTAACTGTGTAGCCTGGATTAGGTGAAGTAACATCAGTAGTAGTTTTCCTTACATAAAATGAGTTGATGTCCATTCCCCTCCAGGATCTAATGGTTAGTTAACTAAATTTTGCCACCTGGAGTTTATCTATAGAAAAACTGCATTCCAATTTGATTTATTCCTCCTACCCCAACTGTCTCTTCTACCAGTTGATGTGAACATAGAGGCTACACACTAATTTTCACATTTCCTCAAGCAAAACACAAACACAAAGGTAAATTTGACATCTCCCAAATAACACAGTATATTCTATAACCCAAAATAAGTGATTTTCCTTTCTTATGGCATAGCCACATCACTGTTTGCTGTAATCAGCATGACATCTTTCAGTATTTACAAGATTGATTTTATTCCATGGATGTTCAAGATGCAGTCTGTCCATGTTGTGAAATAATTCATGTATGGCTTTAGGGAGCCATGATGTAAACTAGAAAAAAAGTATGAGGTACTTCTTTTGGCTCAACCAATCAAGAACAAACTCTTACTTTTTTCATCTCTTCCCAACAACAGACTTGTTACCTAATGAGAACCCCTGACTTGCACCTACGCTGGCATTATTCTCACACCACCTAGCAAGTGGCCTGACTTGTGGACATCTTAACACTGTTCTTTTTGGGATCCCTTTTTAAAATTTTCAGCAACAGAACATGACCTCCAATACAAATGTGTATTTAATTAATGATTTTTTTGAGACTTAAAAATTTGAATGGAAACAACTTGGCTATTCCTCTTTCATCAGATTCCTGGGGAATTCAGTCCTTTGTGCACAAATAGGACTGATGAGAAAGATCAAAATGGTCTCCTAATGTGTGTAAGATCTTTTCTCTTTAAATTACTGGCTTTCTGCAACTTTCTTCTGTGACCTCTGACATCCAGAGCATCACGATTTTGATTACTCAAGGCTTCTCTTCCTTGAAGTCCCCATTTCGGGATTCTTGGAAGCACCAACCTGGTTTTATTCCAACAGATTTGCTGGTATAATTTTTAATTATAAGTGTCTTGCCCAACCAAAGCCAAAGGCAGATCTGTCATTGTAAATGCAAACACTTCCTGAAGAGGTTAAGGCAGTGTTATCCAACTTGACCTTAAAGAGTGACAACTCTGTCAGTTCATTCAGCCTAGAAATGGGAGGGCTGTGCCTCCTGTCTGCAAGATTTTGTTGGAGTACAAAGCAGAACTTCTTCTTAGAGGTGCTGGTAGGGCTAGATGAATTCTATCACAACATGGCCCTCTGCAATTCCTAAGCTTCCTTCTCCCTTCTCTACCCCACTGCCACCAAGAATTCCTACAGCAAAAGGATCTTACTTTATATTTTTAATAGCTTTAGTTGAAGTGTGAGGGAGACTGTGGCTTAGTTTGCTTGGCCTTATCAAAATTTTTAAGTGTATTGATTTATAAAAATTATTTTATCTATTGTGAAAGAAATGATTTGAAAATGAAGACAGGATAGAAAGCAGCCTTCTGATCTTGCCTTATGCATTACAAGGAGGTCAGGTTCCCACCCAGGAAAGATGGCAAGAAAGTTATATTTCATGTAAATACTGTTTTCTCTTGCTTTCTAGGAGACTCAATAATGGTTGCAATTTGATGTCTTAAAAACTGTGGAAGTGTAGAAAACAGTATTTTCCAACACAAATTTTCATTGGCATATTTTTATTAGAGTAGTTGAGACCAATGTTTCAGGTAAGTAGAATTGACTTCCTACGTGTCACGGAATCAGAAGCAAAAAAGTTGAAGTCTGTTTGGAAAAGGAGGATTAGTTTTTTAAATTTATGATAGACTTGGATAACTTTAGGCTGCATTGTATCCACACAGTTTTTTTTTCCCAAGTGAGTCAATTGACAGCTACTGACATGGCGTCCCATCTTTAACATTCATCTCTCTAGAACTGATCAGATTATAGACCCATAGAGCTAGATGAAAGGATATTAGAAGATTCTTTCTTAATCTACCCATTTTTCTGAGGCTGGAGGAAAAACCCTCCATATATACTCTACATGTTTTCTCCACTATTTTTTCTGACAGCTTCTACAACATTTGTTTACCCATTTAGTAACAATTTTTTCTCAGTACCAATTCTGGGCCATGCATGGTGCTAGGCATACAGTCTAGTCAGAGGCAGCAAGTTCATAAAACACTAATGAAACTGGAAAAGTTTTCAGGGACCAGCTCCTAAAAAGCCTCATGTGCCATTCTCATCTTGAAAATAACAATTTTTAAACATTCCTGGAAGATAAAAATGGCAGTGTTGTTACCATACATTCACATAGGATCTTTATTTTTCAAACAATTTTCTTGATTTTGATGCTATTAAGGACAGGGTGTCTTTCTGACTCCTGATTACAGATAAGGGAAAGGAGCCTTGTCCAAGATCACACCACTAGTGAGCTACAGAGCAGCCATAAGAACCCAGGCCATGGATTCCTATCAAAGAGTTCATTGTTCAGCCTCTAGTTATATACTTTGAGTGTGGGTGGTGGTATTTCCCCTAACAGCCTGCTTGCTCATGGGCAAGTGCTTAAGTTATCTGAAGATAACTGAGTCTTCTCTCTATCCTTGGTCATTAAAGCTCACCACAGTTGCTTCAACTTAGTCAATGCTCAGGCAATGACTTTCTATGTGCTATAGTTTATGTTGTCTGGATTTTACATCACAATTCTCCTTTATTTCTGTCCTTAGGCAGGGGGAAGTCATGGAAAAAAAATCAAGGAGGAGAAAATAGCTGGCCAGGATGTAAGCAGAAATTAGTTTTTCTGATGAGTCTTGGCGATGCTAAATGCCCTTATCTTCTAGGGAGTGTTAAGTGCATAGGAGAGGGTTGAGGCTCTGGTAGGGAGTCACTGTCAGTCATCTATTTCCACGACTCCCTCTTCTCTGGAAACATGAGCAGGGGGACAGCATCTAACAGTGGGCAGAGTCACAACAGGGAGTAGTCCTGGCTCTCTTCTTAAGAGACAAGTCTGACAAGTCTTGTGCCTCTGCTTATTGGACTTAAGCAGGACTTCCTTCCTCTTGTCACCAAGGACCCTGAGCTCACGTGAACTGCTCCTAGTCATCTGGAACTCAGAAGATTTTGGTCATCAAATGACACTTCTTAAGCAATAATGTTTTAATTTCTCCACTTTGTTAATCAAAGGCATATAAAAATGTTCAACAGAGCTGCTGACGTGTCTGAAATAGTATTGACTAGAGAATTCTAGTCCAAAGCAAGGAAGTGTGATGATTGTAGTTAGTATGTACAGCCTTATCATAGGTACGTCCAGATTTCCATTCAGCTTTGTCAGCAGTTGAGTATGGTTTTTCACCTTGGTGAGAACTTCAGAGACGACTGAGAATCATTTAAGATGTGACTTGGGAGCATCTCTTCCAGGAGAATTTCCCTGGTGTCCATGCTGGGCCAAGTGTCAGAGAACTCTGCATGCAAAAATCTCAGTGATGTTCAAAGTGCAATCCCAGGCCAGCAGCATCAGCATCTCCTGGGAGCATGTTAGAAATGTCAATTCTTGGGCCTCACCCTAGACCTATTAATCAGAAACCCTGGCATGGGATTCTGAAGTCACTGTTGAAACCAGCCCTCCGGGTGATTCTGATGCATGCTCAGATTTGAGAACCCCTGTTCTTTAATGGCAAGCACAGCATACCAAAGCTTATCTGCTTATATGTGTGCCTTCATCCTGGACTAGAAATTGAAGGTAGGGACCATTTATTTTTATATCCACATTATATATACATCATGTGTGTCTGTGTGTGTGTTTTAAAAAATGGGATCACACAATGTATACTATTATAACTTGCTTTTTAAAAAATTTCCTTATTGATTACAGTGTTACATATGTGTCCTTATTCTCCCATTACACCCTCTACACCCCTCCCCTCATGCCCTCACCCCCTTGTTGACTGTGTCCATTGGTTAGGCTTATATGCATGCATACAAGTCCTTTGGTTGGTCTCTCTCCCTTGCCCCTACCTTCCCCTACCTTCCCTCTGAGGTTTAATGGTCTGATCGATGTTTCTCTGTCTCGGGATCTATTTTTGTTCATCAGTTTATGTTGTTCAATATATTCCATAAATGAGTGATATCATGTGATATTTATCTTTCTCTGCCTGGCTTATTTCACTTAGCATAACTTACATTTATTTGCCCCAACAATGTATCATTAACATTCTTTCTTTTGGATACAGATATTTTGTGATATGGTATTTGATGATGGTGTAGCATCTTAGAGTATTGGTTACATCAAGATTTATTTAATTAGCAATTATTGGACAACTTGGAGTTCTTTTTAAAATTAATTTTTATGAAAATAATGCATGCATATACTTAAAAGTCTGTTTAAAGATAGCCCACTCACTCTTCCCCACTGTTTACTCTTACCTCTAGGGCAATCACTTCCCACCCCTTTAAATGATGCTATTTATATCCATGTTTCTAAATAGCATATATGTATTTCTCTGGTATAGACATTTTCTATGAAATTCCTGTGATGGCAGTTGAAATGTTTTCTCTCTCACACATTCTCTACTCATTCTTCCAATATGGATTCATCATATATTTTAGGTAATGCAAAAGTTCAGTATTTAAAACTATATAAACATTATTCATTGCAAAGCCAAAAAAGTGTGCTATCATTATATTTATTCTCTTGAAAATATTTTTGAGTGATATTAGTTGCTTTGTATTTTGACTTGCACAATTTTCTAAATGGTTCAAATACATTCCCATGTGCCCATCACTTTCTCCCCTCGTATTCAGACATACTGCCTCACTTGGACCTCTTACGTCATGTCATTGTCATTACAGGATCCCTGTATCACATTTGTTGTTGGACTTCTAGATCCTATCTTTTTCTTTCTTGGCTAATGCCATCATTTTGCTGGTTTACAACTTCTAGAAGCTTCCTGAGAAAGGATGGATAAGAAAAATACATTTCTTGCATTTTTGCCTGAAAGAATCTTTATTCTATCTGCATGCTGGATTGATAGTGTGGTTAACTACAGAATTTAGCTGGGAAAAAACTTCCTTAAGCATTTTGGAGAAATTTTCCCATCATTTTCTAGTTGGGAAGTCTGGTACTCTTTTGATTTTTTTGATCTTTTGTGCCTGACCTGATTTTTTTCCTCATTAAAACATTAAGAATTTCTCTTCATCACTGGAGTTCTGATATTTCAATGTGATATGCTTAAGTGTGAGTCTTTTCAAATGAATTGTGCTAGGCTTCAGTGAGCAGTTTGAATATGGAGACTCCAGTTGTTCTTGCGCTCTGGGAAATTTTCTTGAATTATTTCTTAGATAATTTCCTCCTATTTTTTTATAGCTCCCTTTGGAACTTCTGTTAATTTTCTATTAGACAATGGATTTGTTCTTGAAGTTTCTTTTATTTTTCCAACTTTCATCTCTTTGTTCTTTTATTTTCTTTCTGGCAGATTTATTTAAATGTATATTTCAGTCATTAGGTTTTTAATATTCAGCTATTAAATTTTCCATTTTTGAGAGTTCTTTTGCATTCTCAGAGTGCTTCAGTTTTATAACAACCTGTCCTTATTTTATGGATGCAATATCTTTTCTTATTTACACCATGTCATTATTACATTTTCTCCTGTTTTCTGCACATATTATGAATGCATATAGGTTTTTTTTTTTATCATTTCCTTATTTTCTGTTAGTTTTTATTTTCAGCTTTCATTTTGGAAGCTTTCTTCATTTATGCCAATCTCCTGCTGTTGATTTATATTTAAGAATAAAGCAAAGAGTAAAGGCTACTGGAAAGTCGTGTTGGATGGAGGGTTTTGTGTATGCTGTAGTTTGGTCTTGTTTAGCCAACTTTGGGAGAGGATTCATAATTGAATATATGTAGTTTTTTCTTACTTGAGGGGGACATTTTATTTCTTCAAGATATGCCCCAATCTGCTGGGGACATCACCTTGGTTGCTAAGATGCTGAGGACCTCGCCAGTCAGTGTGCAGATTTGGGAGTTTTGGCTAGAAGGTCTTAGTCCCACTTTCCATTGTATCTACTGCTCTGTATTTCAGCTCTCTTGGGGAGGACCAGAGTTGCATGACTATTCCCTAACTACTGACTTTGAATGCAATACTTCCTCCTCTTTTAGCCCAGCATTTTGCTTTGCCTTTTAGGGTAGCTTGGATTCTTAGTCTGGCTGCTACTATCACTATAAATAAAAATTGCTTATATTTTCAGAGCTCCTTACCCTTCTCATAAAATGCCAACTTCACAGGAGTATCGTAAGGATGGAATGAATTAAATATGTGAAAACTCTTTGTGAACTAACTGTAAAGCATAGTACAATCCTGCAGCAAGATGGTAACTTCTCTGTGTGGGATCCTCCTACGTTTCCACCAGCATGCCCATCACTACAGATTTTGTATGGTCCGCTGCAGTTTACAAAGTGCTTTTACATATTCCTAAATGCAGTGGAGAATGAACTTGCCCCTTCAGAGTCTGGAAGCTAATGAGAAATCTCTTTTAAGTCTTGTATAATCTTAAAAATACACACGGATCTTGCATCTTGCTCCATATGTATGTGTTTTAATAGGAAAGTAATGTTCTTAAATCCCTTGTCATGGAGTGAAACTACAATTCAGGAAGATGTACAGTAGTATTTCTGGGATTTATATACCTCCTAATATGTCAGTAAATACCCCTGTGAGTACACATACCTCTGCTTAAGTTGTACAGAAACGACCTCTGAAACATTATTTCTGAGAAATTTGGTTCCTTCCATTTCCTTGTAGCTGTTTGTTTTTTTTTAAGTTAGATTCAAGATTGGCTGACAAATTAGCATAGATAGAGAGATATGGGAATAGAATGGAATTGATTGTGGACTGCTAAGGGGAGTAGCTTATTACAAGTATATAACATGCTTGCTCCCTGTTGCTACACAAAACAATAAAAATCGTCAGGGGAGTCAAGAAGAAAATTAGCAATGTTTCCATATTGCAGGGTAGAAAAGTGGTCAATTGGGAACAGAAATTATATACTATGCTCCTTTAAATAAATTCAGATTAAAAAATGTTAACTTTGTTGAATACACAAAGTCTACTTCCTTTGTGGTGTGTCCACTACAAGGAATGGTATATCCCATATTCATTGCTTTAAAACGGAAAAAATTTCTACTTCTATGAGGTATTTTCACATTGTCAATGCGATGGGACACTTTCCATAATTTTCTCCCTTCCACAATTTTCATCAGTCTTTTATTCCTAAGTAAATATCCTAAGTGAAAACCATATTCATGCTTAGTTAACACAGTTTTGATGCAAACCTCTAGACCCCTCTCAAACATATTTCTAGCCCTAAACAAATCCCTTAGTTCTATACAGAACTTCTGGAGCTGCCATGGGGTGTGTGTGTACACACGCGCACTCACATTTGTGGGTGTGTTAAAATACACATAACATGAAATTTACCATTTTAACTATTGTAAAATATACAATTCAGTGCGGTTTAGTACATTTACAATGTGCAAGCCTCATGACTATCTAGTTTCAGACCATTTTCATCACCCAAATGGAAAAGCCATACCTATTAAGTAGTTACTTTCCCTTCTACCTTCCCCATCCCCTTGCAATCACTCATTAGTCTGCTTTCTGTCTCTGTGGATTTGCTTATTCTGGTTATTTCATATGAATGCAATCATGCAATATGTGGCCTTTTGTATCTAGTATCGTTAGCATCATGTGCTCAAGGTTCATTGATGTTTAGCATGTTTCAGTACTTCTTTCCTTTTTTTATGACTGAATAATATTTCGTTGAATGGATATACCACACTTTTTGGTCCATTCTTCAGTTGATGGACATTTGAATTGTTTCCACCTTTTACCATTGTGAATAGTGCTGCTATGAACATTCTTATACAAGTTTTTGTTTGAACACTGGATTTCAGTTCTTTTGGGTATATTCCTAGGAGAAGAATTGCTGGTTCAGAATATGATTTTATTTTTAACTTATTGAGGGGACCACCAAATTGTTTTCTACAGTGATTGTATCATTTTATATTCCTACTAGCAATGTATAGGGCTTCCAATCTTTCTATATCCCTGCCAACACTTGTTTTTTCTTTTTCTTCTTTAAATAGCCATTGTAATCCATGTGAGATAACATCTCATTATGGATTTGGTGTGCATTTTCATAAAAATTAATGAAATTGAGCATCTTTTCAGGAGTTTATTGGTTATATATATATATATATATATATATATATATATATATATAGTGGAGACATGTAAAATCTTTTGCCCATTTAAAAATTGGGTTTGTTCATCTTTGTGTGTTATGTTTTAAGCATAAAACTTGAGACAAATGGAAGCTACTGTTTATTCTAGTTATTTTTCTTTTTATTAGAAATCACACAACTTGTAAAAGTCTTAAGAATAAATTTTGCTAAGTTTTTTGTCCACTATTCACTAAGAAGTCCTTTCTCATATCTTTCTCTTTGATCATTGGTCCTCTGGCTCCATCTGTCAAGAAACAAGCCAACCTTTGATTTTAGCAAATAAATGAGACACCACAAAACCGAGGCTTACTATTACATCTGAAGTTTCATCACAGTGGGTATCCATCCAGGAGTCAGCAATGCCATCAAAGACAATTGCTAAGTGGGTCTGACTTCATTTTCTTCATTTGCATTAGTAACTGATCTAAGTAGTAACATTATTATAACCCAAACCAGCATCCTATTATTTTTCACTTACTTGATTTAATAAATAGAGATGGAGTCCTTTAAGAAGCATTTACTTTTCTTCCTTATCACCAAAATTACTCTTGATGGAAACATTTAGCCTTTTAGATACGTTCACTAGGTGGGAATTGGAACTTCTGATTTTGTTCGAACATGTTGGTAAATGGGTAAGAGAAGGAATGGTAGCAGATTTTACTGTGGCTGGGTTAGGCTTCTGTGAACCTTGAGTCAAGTGAGTAGGAGTGATGTCTGTGATCATTTCATTTGACTGTCTTATTTATTGCAGATCATAGCACAAAAAGATGCAACTTAGGCAAGCTGGAAGTGGAATTAAAGGCTGGAAGTCAAGATTGGTCATTGTCTTATTTAATCAGACTCTGTTTTTTTTTCTTCTCACCTATAAAATTATTCTTTATGATACTCTGTATCTGCTGATACTTCGTATCCTCTATAGATTCCTCTAATTATGCCAAACATATGTCAATGATCAGTTATCATTTGAACCTTTATACAAATTTAATAAGGTATGTGTTTTATATTTAAGTAGTTTCTCCCCTGGTGAGTGCCCATGATAGACTTTGGAGTTTGATAGCTTTTTACTCCTTATTTTATATTTCATCTCGAAGTAATTATATGCTGTGCCCTTAAGTCTCAAAAGCAGCAATATATTTAAAAGTACAGGATTAAACACTGCAGATAACAATAGTAAATCTTCAGGAAAAGACACTCCAGAACAAGGCTCTGCATGCTGGAGTCTTTATGCCACTTCTTTCTTCTCTAAAAGCTTCTGTCTCAGTGCAGGCATCTCTCATTCTTGTTAAAAGTTCAGTGACCCTGCCTCAAAAAGTTTAATCATTCATGATGCCATTTTGCAAAGGAACTCTTGCCACCAGCTCCGAGAGACAAACAAAATGTGATTTTGATGTTGACAGCGATCATGATAAAAGCAGTGAGCATGTGTTGGACTACTGGTGCTGTGCTAAGCTCCTTATTATACATCATCATATTTAAGCCTTACCATAATCCCACTAGGTGGTTGTTATTACCTTTCCATTTTACAGATGGAAAGACTGAGGCTCAGAAGGTTGTTTAAGGTCACTCGGGTAGTAAAATACAGAATAAGGATTTAGTCCTAGGTTAGTTACCCTTATGGAGTCCCTGAAAAGGCAAGCTGGGTAGGTTCTGGGAGGTAGCTAGCATGTTTGGTCTTTAGCGTGAGCTCCTCTGGAAAGTGTACTTGACTTTCTCAGTTCGGTTGACCGCACAGCCTCCTGTTTCCTCAGCACCCTGTTGTCATCTACATAGTAATTATCTCCATATTGTCATCTTGATCCTGGATTGCTAACTTCTGGAGGGAATGGAAGCTATGTCTCATATCTCTCTCTCTTCAGGACACAACACAGAGCAGGAACTCAACATTTGTGGAAGGAATAGTTGAATTAATGGGGAAAAAATAAATTCATGTATGTGTGTGAGTGAGTTAATAGGTTGTTTCCTGCCCTTCTTCCAATTCATAATATAAAATGGGTGCAGCCATCTCCAGAGGTTCCTGGGTAAATTACTCCATTGTTTTTCTCTTTAGTTGCTTCAGTCCCCATCATTTCTTTTTTAGGTTGCCTTGTGCTTTCTTAATTTCGACAATTGGCACTATATATGCACTAAGCCAAATCCAGCCTTTTAAAACCGTAGGTGTCTACCCATTAGTGGGTCTTGCAATTAGTTTAGTGGGTGGCAGTCAGCATTAACAGACTAGAAAAGAATACGACTTCTCAGCATGCATGACACATAGAAAGACACAGTATTTGTTTCAGATGGATGGATAAAAAGAGGATCCATATGTATCAATAGCACTGATTAAGTATCACACATTAAGACATGTTTTAAGCACTGAAAAATGCCACATTGGCATTTAAGACAGTGTATCTCTAAATGTTCAGGAAGAAAAACATTTTGTATTGTGACCCAGTATACATCTGAGTGAGCCCTAGATTGCTAGGCAAAGTATATTGCTTACTGTTTGAAATTCACTTTCCTAAATGATATCCAATGTCTAACTTGTAGTCAAACAACACTTGTCCTGCTTAAACAGTTCCTGGAGTTGGATATTTACTTACTTCTGTAAAAATTATGGCCAAAGTTTAGCAAGTTTAGTCCCAGTACAATTATTTTAACATCATCTGATAAAAAAAATGTTACAGAGAATTTTAATAGGGAAGAAAACAGAAAGTTTTTAAAAAAAATAATAGTGGAAGCTTCACTTTGAAATGCACAGAATTACTTCATTTTGTACTTGTCTTTAAATTTGTTTTCCCAGATGTTAACCTGAAAGCACTGCAGCTTTAGGTAAGTCGTGGGGGCTCCCTTCATGTCAGTCAATGGCATTAATAAAGGATTTCACTTTAACTTCCTGTGAGAGAGCCAGGCTTTGCTGTGGAATCCATTCATGTGCAGAGCTGCCTTGCACAGCTCATTGGAGATAAGACAGTTTTGACTTCACATGCCAAGCTTTTGCCACTTTGTGTATTTTTAAATTGTTTATGACTCTGCAGAGACAAGCTTTTGATCTTAGTAGCAAATTGAAAATGTTCTTAAAATATCGAATACCGAAGTACATACCCACGCGATACCTCTCTTCCTAAAACAAACATTTGTTGTGTGCTTATTCTGAGCTAGGCCATTGTTGGACAATAGGTTACACAATTCTATGGGTAGACTGAAGATCCTTGCATTTGCCTGCCCAGGTCCATCCTCCACCCTTCACCTTATTCTCTGCCCTGGGAGATTGCAGCCAATGGCTCTCTGGCTTGTTGGCTTCGGTTTAGTTTAGCCAGTGGAAACACTAGCACATCAGAGGGAGGGAGGAGGGTGAGAATGAAGTATTTACTGGCCCAGCTCCCTCCTTGTTGGATCCATGTGTTCCAGTGACCACTCCCCCACTCTTGTTTTTTCCTGGTACCAGGCTTGGGTTACTGCACTCTCCACAGTGCCTTCTCTACACCCTTCAGCATTGGGTACCTTGGCTGAGAACTGCTTTAACTCTAAACCTTTTCCTTTAAAACATTTCAGTTCTCCTGACTTACTCCTTAGCTGATTTTTCAACATGCACAGTTGAAACAATTTCAAAAGATGTATGTACATTTATATGTTTCCAGGAAGCTATCTTATTACTCAATACGGAAAGGTATTTAAAACCACAATCTCTGGTTCCTTTAGTGTTTTATCTCTACCCAATTGATACTTGAAAAGCTCAATAAATATTTGTTACTGTGGATGATGTTGCTCATGACCCGTGAAGGAGTCATAGCATCCATTGTTAATTACCTGGTTCACTAGGCTTCCTGGTAGATATCCAGAGAGGAATAGTCTTTAGGGAGAGTAAGAGTCACCACCTTGCTAACAAATGTGACACCAGCCCCCACTTCATGAGTCCTAGGTGAGCATTGATTGCTATTTTCTCTCAGAGATGAATGAAAAAGGATGAAGTAATAATTTAAACCCCTGGCAACTGCAGTCACAGAATCAGTGGCCATTTACTCATTGCCTATTGTCTGCCAAGCATTGTACTGGACTGGCATCATACTAGAATGTTTAAATTAGCATCTTATTCTATCATCACAATTACTCTCTGAGGTAGTTCTTAATTCCGTTTTATAGGCAAAGAAGCCAGGAGTGAGTGACTTGTCCAGAATTGCACAGCTAGTTTCAGAACTAGCTTTGGTTTTACTGTCCTATCTCTTCTTCCAAAAGCCTCTTTGTTTTTGCCACCAACTTTGCCAAAGGTTACATATGCCACCATGTTTGATCTCATCAAAACTTCAAACATGTTTTTAAATTAAGCATTCTATACATTGCCAAAAAAAAATCTGATTTGGATTAATCTCCTTTCTTTCCAATGGTAAAAGCATAGAAAACATGGCATTTGTGGATTTGTGGGAGAATGAAGAAGAAAACATGAGTTATATATTAGCAAAGGACCTGGGTTGCTTTAGAACACCACCACCACCACTTTATTCCCTTGGAATCCAACATATCCCAGAGTTTTCTGCAGTAAAATAAGGGACTAACAGAAAACAGAAAGCCAAGGAGTCTATCTGAAAACTGTCAGTATCATCTCGATGGGGAGTTATGTTGTTTTGACTTCAATGAAAAAGCAAAAGAAAGCAAACCAGCTGGTTATAAATTTAATTTATGAAAAATAATACGAAAGCCTAAAGCATCCAACAGTACAGCCATTGATTCTTCTTTCTTGTTCCTTGGGGAGCCATTGCTGTATTTGATATGGTGAACTTCAAATTGTCTTACTTTATCATTTAAATGTCACATCAGCCATACACAGAGAGCAACTGGGGAGTTGCATACTTACTGGGAAAAGACCTGAGAATGTTTCTCACTTCTTTAGGAAAAAAATATTACTTGGTTGACAGATTTTCCCCTGTTGCGAGGATTGCTGTTGTTTTCCTAATTCTTTTCCTCTTCTTTGTTTCTACGCCAAGGTTGCATTTCCTAGTTTCTGTGGGAGGACTTGGGAAAGAGTAAATCATAATGTTCTGGATCTATGGTCTTTTTTAACCTCTGGGATTATTTTCTTTAACATAGTTGTTGGAAAGTCGGCTGTTACCTGCCAGAAAATAAAACAACCGATTTTTCATCACCAGTTAAATAAACATTGAAAAATCAGCATTCTACAAGGACCATTAGCTTATGTATCACTGTAAAATATTTCATGACTCTTGGTAAAAAGGGTGCTCATATAAAAAATAAATTGTGTTATAACAAACATTTCTCCCTGTCATGGTTTGTAATAGCCCTAATATCAAATAAATCTAAGTTGAGTAGTGTGAGTCTCCAGAAAAACTGACCTTCAGTTTCTAATACTTGGATTAAATCATCGTGACGATGACAGTCTCAGATATAAGGAGATACAAACTTGTATCAACTCCCTAGATCATCTTTTATTTAGAAGAGGAGTGATGTCTCAATGAACTGAAATTGCTCTGTAGTGACCCATTTTATTTATGTATCTGCGTATTCTGACTATCACTTTATACACAGTGCCAAAGAGAGTTCTGCCCATAGCTCCCTGGGGTTCTTGAGAGAGCAGCCCACAGAAATATATAGATTAAAAACCATGAGCAGTTACCATTTTACATCTGTCAAATTATAAATAATTTTTAAAGTGTAATAATCTCTGCTGGTACAATACTGGTAAAACTGCTGGACTCATATCCTATTGATAGCAATGGGATTGCTTTAGAAAGCATTTTGGCAATACATAAAAGTGTCCATATCCTTTGATACTATATTTACACTTATGGGAATTTAGCCCTAAATAATCCTTTAGACTATTAAAAAAAATATGATGTTCATTGTAGATTTTTTTTATATTAGTGAACATTTAGAAACAACCCAAATACTCAACAATTGAGATACTTTTATTCAATTTTTAAAAATATGTGTATACATGAAGTCTTATTGATAACATGTGAAATTTTATTATATAGGGCTCAGTAAAAAAATTCTGATTATGAGAATATAAAATTATTGGATACTTATAAAATAGAATTTGGTAAAATGTGTTCAGATTTAGCTTCTAAATTTTATTTTAGTTTTATAATGTTGTTTTGCATTTAACAATAATTAAGGCCTAAAAATTACTTGACTGTGAAGATTAATATCAGTGAAAAGTGTGTTTTTTTATTCGAACTTCGTTAAGATGCAGGGGTAGGGAACCTTTTTTCTGCAAGGGCCATTTGGATATTTATAACATCACTAGAGGTCCGATGCATGAAATTCATGCAAGGGGCTTAGCCCCGCTGCCATGGCTTCATCTGGAAGGACGTCTGGTCTAATTAGCATATTACACTTTTATTATTATAGATTTACAGGCCATACAAAATTATCAACTTGAAAACTAGCCTGCTGTAATTAACTCACCCCTAATGACTTGGCAGGGCCAGACTAAATGATTTTGCGGGCCTTATATATCCCAAAAGCTGGATATTCCCCACCCCTAGAACTTAAGAGAATTTTAGTTGTTCAAATGTAAACCTTTGAGACACGAAAGTGTCAAGAATTTGGGAAATTAACATTTAAATGATTACATTTAAGCAAAAGTGAAACCAAACAGATAAATAAGAGTTAGGCATCTTTCCATAATAATGATATCTTATTCTTGTTCTTTTTTGAGTTATTAATGTTGTTACCTGGAGTAAAAAAGATCTCATCAGATGACTTAGACAGAATTAATTTTCTTCAGCATGTTGCAGTAGTACAGCTTGTGGCCATGACCTTGCAGTTCATAACGCACAGGTAAACAGAGTTTGTGGAAGGGGATCTAACCCGAAGAACCATAGAACAGAAGAAGAATATGACAATATCCCTTGCAGGCTTTAAATCATCCATAGAGAAACATCCATAGAGAAAAACCTATTGACATAACTTAAATACCCAACAGTAGAGGATTGGTAAAATAAAGCATGCGAAAGACAAAGGATGAACTATTAAATGGGCATTGAAAGTGAAGTAGAAAAATATATATTAATTAAGTAAAGTCTACAGTAAAATTATGTGGAAAAAGTGAGATGTAAAACTTTGCATAGAACATGACTCTCATTTTTACACTCAGTCATGAGAAAAAATAAAAAATGTGTAAACTTGTCAATAGTGAGATAACAGGCAATTAATTCTCTATTTATGTCCATGTTCTCCAATTTTTTTCTCCCTCAGTTAGGAGAGTTGTATGTAAAAATTGTTTCTTAAATTGAGTTTAATACAGGCACTCAAATGCATAATGATTGAACTGATGCCTGAAATAATTTTGGAAAGAAGTAACATGAATTAAAATAAAATGAACTACAATGAAATGCAATTTTGGCTGCATTAATTGACCGACCAAAAGTGGACAGCAACACAGCGTTCAGATAAGGTTTTATTTTTGTGTAACTCCACCAGTAAGGAGCTTGCATTGAAATATCAATATTGATATTTACGTCCATTCAAGCTCTTGCTGAAATTCATATTTTTTTCTGAAAAAAAATTATTTTGCAGGAATTATGATGTTATGTATACCAGATTCAATCAATTCTTCCTTCTCTCCTCCCTCCCTCCCTCCCTCCCTCTCCCCCTCCCTCCCTCCCTCCTTTTATCTTTCTTCCTTTCAGTTCTACAATAGTAAGCAGAGTGAATGAGGATAGGTTTAGCTCAGCTTGCCCATTTGCAAAAGGTCTGGGGTTCATGAAATCTTTTTAAAAAATGAAAGTAGCAGGCATCAAAGACCCTCTCTTAAGTACTGGTTAGCAACTAGATAAAGTTTTTACCATCACTACCTGACCCCCCAAATACTTTAGTGCCTATGATAAATAAATAGCTATTTGGAGCACTTTGAGAAACCTGATGTTAGCCTTCTGGATTCATCGAGTATAGGAAACAAAAAAAGCCCTTAGCCTTGAAACTTACTAAATAGAACAGCCTGCAAAAGGACAATGTACGTTTTTATTTGTGACTGTATTAAGGTTGTTTTGCCCCCAAATTTGTCAAGTTCTCATCATTTAATACACCAGCCCCATAGTTAATGAAATGTTATAAACTCTCAAGACTATTACCTTCCTCCACCCTTCTGAAAGTATTGCCAAAAGGGGAATTTGTTTAGTTATAATTCTGTTCCTGTTCTTTACTCATTTTTTACCCAAAGATTTTATCTTTGCTTGTAATAGGTGAGGATCTAGACTCCTATCATTTGAGGTCAAGGGGCTATGGAATTCCAGGTCAAGAGTGTGGTGGACCAGTATAGTTAATCATTAGAAGGGATTTCTAACCAATATAATTTGACAATAACAACAAGTATAGTTTTTAGTAAATGTTTATGAAATGGAAAAAAAAGGAGGGAAGAAAACAAAGGAAAAAGGGAAGGGAGGTAGGGAAGGAAGAAAGATAGTTTGGCATCACACAGAAAAAAAATAAGAGTCTTTTCTTGACCATGTGTCTGCTGAGGGGGAATTGTTTGCTTTTCCTACCTTGATAATATTAAAGAGAAGGCCTCACAAAAGGGGAACCTATTGATTATTACCATAATATTAGCTAGGTAATGAAATAATGTTATTTATGCTGGAAACAATAATTGCTCCTGTTTCCTTTCAATTACTCTAGTTATATGTTGCAAAAATTTAACCTAGGATTAGCCATAAATGATTTTTCTTTTCTAATAGAAGACTACCATTGAAAAACTTCTTTTTCCCTATTTATTGTTACCCTAATGCCCTGGTCGGCAAACTGTGGCTCGCGAGCCACATGCGGCTCTTTGGCCCCTTGAGTGTGGCTCTTCCACAAAATACCACAGCCTGGGCGAGTCTATTTTGAAGAAGTGGCATTAGAAGAAGTTTAAGTTTAAAAAAATTGGCTCTCAAAAGAAATTTCAATCATTGTACTGTTGATATTTGGCTCTGTTGACTAGTGAGTTTGCTGACCACTGCCCTAATGCAACACACCTGTCCTATTTCCTCCTTCATGGCCTCATCATTTACATTTTTGTTACTTTCTTATAGGTTTGAAGGATGATATCTAATAGTACAAAACCTCATATTGCCCCAGGACCTAGCACAATGTCTGGCATAGTGTAGGCGCTCAGTAAATATTTAATGAATTCAATTCAGAACCCTGGGGAAAAGAGTCACAAATTTATCAAATAATTCACAAAGAGACATCCCTGGCAGGTAATCCAGTTAACTGTATGAAGGTAAGCGGAATCCAAAACATGTTTCAAATCATTTCTCTTCTTATAAAATTTTTGTTTTGTGGCTGGAACACTTGTTTCTCAGTATGTTGATCAAATGTGACTTGAGCCAGAGAGATTCACAATAAATAACACCAGGAGGCTTATGAATGATGTATAGAGCCCACCAATTTAATGACAGGTAAGGCAGAGGAGAGCAATTACTTTATTTCAGAACAGCCAAAGCCCAGATAATGTAATGCCGCCATGGGAATACTGAGTGGCTATGGCCAGTTTGGAGAAAGCACCTAGAATTTTAAAAGTGTGAAATGTTGACGGGTTTTTTATTTTTTTTCGTATTAATGGAGCCCTTGCTTCAGGTGAGCACAAGTGAAAATGGCCCCTCTTGCTTCTCTAGCATCTTCCCACTGAAGGTCATCTGGGCCAGCTGACTGGCATTTACAGTTTTAGTCACTTTTCCCTTGCAGTGGAACTATACTTTTTAAACAAAATTCTCCCCTGAGGATATGTTTTTATTGATTTGAGAGAGAGAGAGATGAATGGAGAGAGAGGGAAAAAAAATCCATTGATTGCTTTCCCTACATACCCCAACCCAGTATCAAACCCTAATCCTAGGTATGTGCCTTGACTGGGAATTGAACCTGAAACCTTCTGGTGTATGGGACAATGCTCCAATTGATGGAGCCACCTGGCCAGGGTGAAACTATACATTTTAAAAAACAGGATCCTCCATGACTTATTTTCTCTCTAAAGCCTAAGTTCTGCAACAAATCAAAGGATTTATTGCATTATTACTGATGCCTAGTACTGTGATTCTGTCATTGACTTGATAGAAACAGATCATACTGTTATTGGGCGGACATAAATCATAGCTCATGGGTGAAAGAGCTTCCAGGTGAAACTAATTGACTGTTGGCATCTAGGGATGAGAAATGATATGGTTGATTGGCTACCTGAAGACCGGTCTCCTTTCACATGATACCTAATCTATTTCTGCATATACAAAACACTCAATTCTTGTTCATTAAATAAAGTCCTTATTATGTCAGAAACCTGCAAGTTAGAAGAAAACTCCAGCCAAAAATGGCTTACGCAAGTAAGGAAGTTATTATATCACAAACATGAAATATACTCTCTTCTGTGTGGCCTCTATTTTCAAACAGGTTTTCCCCTTATGCTTATCCAAATCCAATAGGACAAAAAACAAAACAAGGTTTGTTTTTTCCTAAAAAGTTTGGACAAAAACTCCAGTCTTAAACTCGTTGGACCAAGTTGGGTCACATGTCCATTTCAGAATCTATCACTGGGGCCACGATCTTGCCTGGGTCACCTGTTCTCTCTTGGAGCTAGTACCAGCTCCACACAAACTGAGCTGAGCATGGGGTAGAGTGATTTTGCTCAGGTGCTTTTACCGGAAGCAGAGGCTGGGTGCTGTTAACAGATGACAAATGTTCACTATACTTCCTGATAGCCAGGCATTGTGCAGGATGTTGATACAGAGACAAACGCAGCTTGGTCTCTTCCCTCTCACAGTCTCACTCCTTCAACCTATATTAAAACCCCTTTGTCAGTTCACCTTCTTAAGTCAATATTCTAATCCTGCCCTACCACTCTTCCCTTTCTATTTACCTTTCAATCCTAGCAAAGCAACTGCTCCATCTTTTGGGTTTTCCTGCCTCTGTGGCTTTGCCCTGGAATATCTTTCTTCATGCCTATCAACGGTAGTCTGAATCTCTTTCAAATATTATCATCATGAAACACCCACTGAGTTCCTTATTCCAGTGTTTTAGCACTTAACATGAACCTATGTTATAGCACTTACTGTTTAACAAGTACTTAT
Organism: Corynorhinus townsendii; assembly: GCA_026230045.1. Taxonomy (NCBI): domain Eukaryota; kingdom Metazoa; phylum Chordata; class Mammalia; order Chiroptera; family Vespertilionidae; genus Corynorhinus; species Corynorhinus townsendii. Next base: position 165,710,952 of record JAPDVU010000002.1, on the reverse strand, counting down.
TGAATGCTTACTATATGCTTATTCCTATTCTAGAAGTGTTCATGTTTTTTCTACTTTGTATTATTGTTCATAGTGTTCTTGTCTCCTACCTGCTCCTGCCCCCAGTAATCCATAACTCACTGAAAGTGAGATTCTTAAAGGCAGTGGCATACCTACTACCCATCATGGGCTATCAGCATATGGCTCTTGAATGAACAAACCTTCATTCAGTTGGAATATCTATTGATCACTAATACTTAAAGCCTAAGAGAGTAAAGCCCTGTTTTATCTCAAATCTCTTTCTGTACAAAGTATGGCAGCATGCATGTGCCTTTAGTATTCAATAAACATTTGTTGTCTACCTAAATGAGATAAGAATAAAAAATATTCAGATATCTAAGAATTAACTTTCCCCCCCCCCCTTTGTTTTACACTCTTTAGTCTTTTGGCATCATTTATTTTGTTGTCATTTTTTTCCCCCAAACAACTTTTATAAGAATGCCGAAGTTCTGTTCTCAAACTTAAATAGAATTCAGGTTATTTTTTTTTAACAATGGGGGCCTTTTTCAATAATTGCACATGCCAACTGTATTGACCCATTGTTAAAAGACTGAGCTCTATGAAGTTCTACAGCCAAAGGACTTTGCAGGCCTATATTGTGTGAAGGTGTTAGTGACTAAGAGTCATCAGTGGTTCTAGCAAAATTGCTGTGTAACAAGAACACTCAATTACAAGTATAATTGAGCACTTGCCTTTATCTGTGTGTTTGTGATTTGAATTGACTAACATTTCTTATGTTTTATGTTGACATTTGGTCTCAAATATAAAAGCCATAGATGAGTGGGAGAAAAGATGCATTTTCTTGATCTCAGACATGGTGACAAGGACAAAGTTTCCCATGCTGGACCTTATCACTTGAGCAAGAGATAGGAAGTCTCTGCCATCGTTCTTTTCTTTTCAATTTCCCTCCTCATTCCTCTTCATGAATAATTTGTCGGCCATCTTAGATGAGTGCTAACAGGTGTTATTGAAATTGGCAATTAGCATGGCCTTGGTGACCTGTGTGAGAGCAGTTTCAGGACAGTGAGGAAGGCAGAAGCAAGATTTCAGTGGACTGAATAGCAAGAATGGTTGAGTCAATAAAATCTGGTGAGGAGTACAAGGGCTGACTGGACTGCCCAAGTTCAAACCCAACTCTGCCATTCACCAGCTGTTGACTATGGGCATGTTATTATCTCTCTCTCTCTCTCTCTCTCTCTCTCTCTCTCTCTCTCTCTCTCTCTCTGACTCAATATCCTCTTCTACAAAATGGAATAGAAATGGAACTATCTTAAGGTTTTTATGAGGAATAAATAAGTTTACGTACATAAAATGCTTAGGACAGCACCAGTTTCCTTACAAGTTATCAGTAAATATTGGCTGTAATTTTTTATGAATACCCGAAGACAGCAAGGTGAGACTACTTTTGAAGCTTGGCTATGAAAACTGAAGAGAAATTGAGGTGATTATCATATAAGGGGCATAAATTAGGATTTTTTAAAATTCCAGATAGGTGAAAGATGAATATTTTATGTACTGAAAGAAAAGTAATAGTTCTCATAGAGTGACAATTTGAGGCATGTACCAAGAACATGCCATTTAAAGAAGAATCTAAATAAAGGGCAAATTTCCAAGTTTAAAAATGAGCAAATTAAAAAAAAAAAGACAGGCATGAATGTATGGAGTGATATTACTAAAAAGATGAGGGAGAATAGAACTTAGAGAAGAGGTGGATGAAAGGATGAACCTTGAATAGGAGAATCTTCTTGTTTTCTAAGGCTGAGGGTAGTAAAGAGTTTTGGGAAAAGCTAAAGATGCATGTCTTTGTGGGTGGGGAGAAGAAACTTGGAGGCATTTAAGTCTGAGAGCTGGTTGTTTTTTGTGAAATAGGAAGAAGTTGTCTGGCAAGAGAAGAGAAGTGGCAGGAGTGAGGAATGGAGTAGGACTGATAAATGAAGTAGTTTATCAGTAGTAACTTCTGGAGGCGAGATGACACTAGCCAGAATGTATAGTCTGACAAAAAGAGTGAGAGTTCTATGATAAAAATTGTATTCACAGAGTGAGACATTGGTGTTTGCTGCCAAAGGTGGAACATTTCCAGGCAATAAGTCTAAGGTAAACCATTTCAACATTTTTGTGGTCTACAGTGTGAAGTTAGAATTTGAAATACTTCTTTACCACCAATAAATGATTGATGATTACATCATATATTTCTGGATTTATTCAGTTATCTTTCTCTTGCTTACAAATATGCAATGCTATTGGAAAGGCAGACTTTTAAAGTTGGATTTGTTCCTATCCCGATACCACCCAGTCTGCTCTTGAATATACTTATAGAGGGGATATTCACTTTTTATAGAGCTGACCCTTCTATTTTTGAGTAGTCTAAATCCATTCATATTGAAATGTAAGTGCCAGAATATGAATTTTATCTTGTTGTGCTGGTCACACAAAAAGTCCTCCCATCCACATGTCCTTTTACAATTCTATTTTGTCATTTTTCCCACCAAGAGATGAAGTCTATCCCCTCCTCTTGAATCTGAACTTGACTTGTGAATTGCTTTGACCAGGATGAGGCAAAAGGTGACACAGTGTGACTTTTGTGCCTATGCCTTAAGGGACATCACAGTTTCCATGTTTGTCCTCTCAAAATCCTGAGTTAGCAGGTGAAAAAGCCAGAATTCCCTGGCCCGCTGGAGAGAGGCCATGTGCACAGAGGCCCTGGGGATGAAAGAGCATGGGAAGAGTTGGTCCCAGGTAGCCAGGCCTGTTCAGACATCGCAGCAGAATCACCAGACATGTCAATAACACCAGCTTCCTTCCTGCAGCTCCCAATCTTGTTGCTCCAGGCATGTGGAACAGGGACAAGCCATTGCCACTGACCCCTAGTCACCTTGCAGAATGGTGAGCAGGTGCTGGTTGCTTTAAGTCTCTGAGTTTTGAGAGCTTTATCATGCTGCAATAGGGTGTGAAGGGGAAGAGTCTCCAGGTAGGGAGTCAAGTGAAAAGACTTCAGACACAATCCAAGTGTCAGCTGATGAGCTGACAAGTACAGAAAGTGGGGGGGAGGGGGTTGTGGAATGTGGTAGAAAAGAAGGCCACAAGGTTCAGTATGACCAGGTGATTGAACGGGGGATCAGGGGCAAAGGACAAAGGGAAATGAAAGAGTATTGTGAGCCAGGCTCGTGTGACTTAATGGTTGAGCATCAACCTATGAACCAGGAGGTCATGGTTCAATTCCCAGTCAGGGCACATGCCCAGGTTGTGAACTCGATCCCCAGTACAGGAGGCAGCCAATCAATGATTATATCATCATTGATGTTTCTCTCTCTCTCTCTCTCTCTCTCTCTCTCCCTCCTACGTCTTTTCTGAAATAAAATAAAATATATGTTTAAAAAGAGTATTATGAAACTGTCTGGGAAATACTGTTGTGCACAGCAATATGTATAGGTAAAGAATCAGATTCTTCTTGAGGAAGGTAAGTCAGTTTACGATTGTTATTTTTTGATACGACAGCACAGATTCCGTGTAATAATGTTCCCTTAGCAGCTGGAAACACAGATCCAAAGGAGAGGGCCCAGTCGGGGCTGGAGCCATTAGAGGTTTCAAACTTTCCCTTCCCTTTTGCCCCAATCTAAAGGGCCTTTTCTCACTTCTTTCTCTCGTGTTTAGTAGCAAAGGTGGCCACATCAAGCAAAGGCACAGGGAGGAAGAAGGGCGAGAGAGAGGATGGCACACAGAGAGAAAAAGGCAGGGGAATCCTGTGGGATTGCCTCCTATTTTAGTTATACCGCTTGGAAGGCTGCACTGCTTGGATAAAAATAAGGACACAACATGCACACTCAACTAAAATGATCACCTTTTAAAGGTTCTCCCTTTAAATAGACCCAAATAAAAATCAGAAACCCTAACCTCAACTTTTTAAGTCACAATGAAAGGACAAGAGATGTTCTCCTTTTAGGGATTTGTAAAGCATTCAAAAAGTGTACTTTTATTTTCCGAGCAGGATGGCTGTCTGTGTGCACACACAGGGAGGAAGCTGAGCATGCTGAGGTGGTGAGGTTTCTCCCAGCGGGCCATGTCAGCACTCGCCAAGTTGTACAGTATTTATAAAAGAAGTGAAAAATAAAATACACTGTCTTCTAAGGGAGATGGTATAGTGTAGTGATTCTACAGTATAGTGTAAGGTTACATGCTTATGCTCCACGGTCAACTAGATCTGGTTCAAATTCTTGTCCCATCACTTATTAACACTGTGGCCTCAGACATGCTATTTACCCCTCTGAGCCTCAGTTACTTCAGCTGTAACTTACCTCAGGGGTTGTTGAAAGAGTCAGTGAGGTACTACATGCAAAGCATTTAATCTGATAAGAGCACAATAGATGATACCTATAGTAATTGGAATTAGGGATAATTTGGGGCTTTTGTATATTTGGCCTCTCATTGAGATAACTTTTCAGGAATATTTACAACATAAGGAAATGAGGCCTGAGTCCATTTTAGTTAACAACTTACATGTAACAAGTATTTAATTTAATATTATATAACAACAGGTCACTTAATAATTTAAAAGAGTCATTAAATTTTCCTCCTAGGGACACATTCTGTGGTTTCACAAAATCTTTGAAAATCTTAAAGCAAATCCAAACTGACATGCTGGTTCCTCCTTATTTCATCATTCATAGTTTTGAATGTAAGAAAATAAACAATGTTCTAATATAGGATTTAGCAACTTTTTCTATGAAGAGTCAGATAAGTATTTTCTCCCTGCAGGCCATATATGATGTCTATCTCATACTCTTCTTTGTCAATTTTTATACCCCTTTTACAATATACAAACCTTTCTTATCTGACCATAAGCTGTAGTTTGCAGGGCTCTGTTCTAGTGTGAGTTTGTATTGTTTATTACTAGGATACTTATGCCAATAAGTGTTGAAAAAAGGAAATGAGGAAATGCGTTAAGTAAATAAGATGTAAGTGATTCTGATTCGGATATACGCTGAGCTTAAATGAGACCTTTCATCGCTCTCATTCATGGCACAGGACATCTTCACTGAGACAGAAGGAGGTTCGGTGTGACTTTGAGGATTGGGGACCATTCAGCACATTAGTTCTGAACAGTATCCTTGTGCTTTGCACAGATTTCTTTCTCTTCCTCAGAGGAGCAGTTTAGAGACAGGGCTTTATGGCATCAGGCATAAGCTACCATTAAAATCCTAAACTGAAAATTGTGTTGCCCTTTATGAAGATGAACAGCTGGCCAGCCCCAGATGATTGCCGCCCTCAGATCTATTTGTGTTGTGTAAAAGCAGCTTGAATATCCCTTCATGACAAGGAGTGTTCAAGACACCTTTCAGTCACCCATTGGGAGGAAAAATCTCACCAGCACTGAGTATTTCTCTCAGCCCCTGCGTCTGACGTTGCTCCTGTCTCTCTGTGGACTGGACCCAGGACAGAAATATTCTCCTAAAGTCACCATTCAGACTGTCTTGAATCTTTTCTTTTCTACCTCATGTCCCAAGATGCTTCCCTGGAGACACTGGCGGAGTGTCCTTTTCCCCTCTTTGCCCTGCTGTTCTGCCTACTTTTCTATTTTCTATTGACTACAAAGGGAGAAAGGGAGAAATAATTTTAGAACATATGAAGTACCCCAAGGTATTTATTCCTGGACATGCTGAGAAAAGAATACATCCTTTTCTTTTCATGTAACATGTTCCATGAGCTCTGTCCTTGATCACTTTTGTTCAGTATTGTGAAATGTGTGGGCCTGTGACCAAGAAAAATGTCTTTGGGCCAGACTAATCCATAGCACAGTCCCATGTGGAAGAAGGGTAAACAGGGAGGAGTGGTGAAAAGGGAGCTGTGAGCTGCTTCTGCCCACATGCCCTGATTCTTTTTTAAAAAATATATTTTTATTGCTTTCATAGAGGAAGGGAGAGAGAAAGAGAGATAGGAACATCAAGGATGAGAGAGAATCATTGATCGGCTGCCTCCTATATGCCCCCTACTGGGGATCAAGCCCGCAACCTAGGCATGTGTCCTGGAATTGAATCGGGACTTCCTGGTTCATAGGTGGATGCTCAACCACTGAGCCACACCGGTCAGGCTGATTCTTACTGTGGCTAATGATCACTTGTTCCTACCTCCCTCTGGGTCTCAAGCATATATGCAGTCCTGTGTGTTTCATCTCCTAGCCTCATCTGATTGTATTCTGCTGATCTGGTCTTGGACTAATTTTCCTTTACCTACATGATGATCTGTAAGCCTCAGCCTATAGACCCAGGACTGTCACACTCACTGCACAGGTGTCATCTTTGTCATGTCAGGGCAGTCAAAGCTTATTTTGATTGGGACAGAGAAGGTTCTTTACTGAATGGAGACCACCTGTCCTGAGCATTGGCAAACACACCCTTTTCTGTTTTCTGGAGTGCCCTCTGGTTTGTTTTCTGAGGACATTCTTCTGACTCCCAGGTTGAACCAATGCCTGTCATATGTTGGATATATTTTGGCTTTTCCATTCTGATTGATCTGTAGGTAATTTCTAGGGAGACTTCAATTCTTCCTTGAAGTCAGGTTCCTTGACATTCAGGCCCAGTGCCTCTAACCCATTCAGAGAGAGAATGAGCTTTTATTAACCACATGTCTTTCCTCTTCTAAAATCCAGATACTCCCAGTACAATTTTTTCCCCAGTCACATGGCTCTAGACTTTTTTCTCTGGTTAACCTTCTTCTCTATGGGCATATTTGTGCCTATGGCCCTTCCACTAGATTATTAGTTTGTAATATACCCACCCCAGCACAGTATCAGCATGCTCACAATGGTATTCAGTTTACATGCAGGCAGAACTGAAATACTGTCTTCCCATCACTAGAAAGTACTTACTTCCCATTACTCCAGGAAGTAAGTTTTTGAGTGGTTATTGGAATGCAGAGACAAAGTCAACATTCTTCCCTTTTCCCCAAACCTCACAGAGCCTCATACAGTCAAACAAGATCTTGGCTATGCATCGGTGATTTCCTCTTGACTGATGAGGACTCTTCTGAGTATGTGTGTGTCAACCCCTATTGTCCAAATTTATCCCTTTTCTGTTCAATCCTTCTGTAAAAAAATCATATTTTCTACATAACATACTGATCTGAAAGTAGTGAAGTTGTCTGTAGCTGTTGGTTAATAAAAGCAATAAAATTGACAACTCCCACATTTGTAATTAAATGTGTGAAACTAACAAATGAAAATAATAGAGAAAGATATTTTTTCTTTACCAGTCATGTTGTGACATCAATTTGTATTAAATAATGAGAGTGAGAACTTAGTAGATTTGCTTTTCATTATGGTGCAAATTAGCATTCAACTACTGATCCAAAACAGATTTGCAAAGAGTTGCCACTATCAGTAATCATTTAGATTTAATTTTACCCAGTTAAATTAGAATCTCCAGCAGGACTTAGCTTCTCCTTTTCTGAAAAAGAGACGGAAATAATAGCTGTTTCTTACAACTAAATCTTGAGGTTGGAAACAAACCATGTACATATGGCTTTTTGTATCTGCTCTTAAGTTTCATTTAAGTGTAAACATGAATAAATGCTTCATGAAACTAAGAAAATAAGATGAAATTTAAAAATAATGTTGGATAGACAAAAGTTAGGAAATCATGGATTTGAAAGATACCAAAATGTCCATTTCCCTGCATAGTACCTCTAGCTGTTGTCATACTCAGTAATCTCCGAAGAAAAAAGAAGAAAAAGATCCTTCAGTAATTAACTTTTGGAGTCCCTTCTGCTCTTCCCAACTACCAGTTCTCCAAACTCTCTTTATCACAGTAATTTCTTATGTGTTTATATTGCCTAAATAATATATTTGTTAGAGATGGTGGAGGTGTTAATAATAGGTAGTCACCATCCTTTTTTATTGCCCTGTAAATATGATATATAACAATAACATTATCCACATGTTTAAATGGGTTAGACACTCTTCTGAATCCTTCTTTTTAGTATTATTCTATTACTATCCATTGCTGTTATCAATAAAGAAATAGAGACTTAGGAAAGGTAATGCATTTGGCCAATTGCACAGTTTGTAAGAGACAGCTGGCATTTTAACTATCTGCTCCAAACCTTCACTCTTAACCTCCTGATCCTATGTCATTGTATGGTAACTGTGAATTATTGAAAAACTCTGAGTAAGTCCCCCTGTGAGTTTTCTCATCTCTGGATTAATTATTTCCAATTTCTAACATTTTGTCATAATGTCATGTTCTAGCATTAGTCTCTAACAGAGATATATAGTATGCTGTTAGTTTAAAATCTATACACATCAAGAAAATCAGCCTAATTGGAGGAAATTAAGGTAGTTGCAATTTCCTGATGATTAAGCATGATAATATGTTGCTAAAGGAAGTTGTAGAATTTTCTCTTTTGAAAATCTGAAGGGAAAAAGCACAATTAAGGTTTTAACAAACTCTGATTTGGACTCCAATTTCCTGATTTCATAAAATGAATGGTTTAGACTAGGTGATCTCCTTGGGTTTCCTCTAGACCTAACATCCTGAAGGTCTAACTTTAGGGAGAGATTGGATATTTTAACCTTTCAAGGTCCTTTTTAGACTTCTATTTTTATGCTTGAATGATTCTTGACTCTCTTTGATTTGGCTCTACATTCTTCAGTGTCTTTCAAATGGAGATCTCATAAGAGCTATTATTTAACAGTATCCCAAATGCACAGTATACAAAATTAAATACACCCATGCATTTAGGAACTCAACAATCACAGTTCATCAGTACTATATGTTCATTCTCCTATTTGATTAAGGTTAAACAACAAGATAATATTTCCTCATTGTATAGCATTTTAAACTGCATTGTGCATGTGGCAGATGGGATCTTATAAATGCATTAAGTGTGCTTATTTTAATATCTAAGCATATGCAGAAGTTCTAGAAATATTTTACATGCAAATGTCTAGGGATCTTCAAGGGCCGATAATAGCAATCCATACTGGGTGACTTCAAAGCCTTAGTCTTGACAACTAATCACTTGGCTATTTCCAAGTCACATTTCTTCAAACAAATCAAGGGCATTTGTCCTACCCAAGAACCAAGTTTGACATTTTAAAATCAAGCTGCTTATTGAGATATTCATGCTCTGGAAAAGGTACCCCAAATTTCTTTCAAGGGATGAGAAACACCTTTTTTCATGCTCCAATGACTCAGAAATTTGTCAAAGAGAATTTTATCAAATTTTCTTCACACACAAGAAAAAACTCACCTTTGCAGTTAGAGCCAGCATTTGGAATTTTCGCCAAAGAGATCTTTCATTTTCTGAAAGGTTATGAGCCCCTGAGGTTTCATTCCTTTCGTAGTCATAATCTCAGTGTTGCTTCTGAGTTGTTAACAATAACACTGATTAAGAGGAGAAAAGAAGGGAGATATTCCACATATAAATATTAAATGGCTTCACAAAGTAGGAATATTTTAAAGGCCACAGCATTTGTGGTGAGTGAAATAGAGTGCCCAGTTTTCCAGGGAGCAGAGCAGGAAAGGAAAGAAAAGCAGAGAACAATAATGATTAATAACTACCCTTTATCGAGAGCTTCCTATGTTCAAGGAATCATGCCAATTCCTTCACATGCATTGTTTTATTTAATCTTCCCAACAACCCTCGATGAAGGTACTTTTGCTATATAGCATTTGTACCCAAGAGGAAGCTAGGGTTCAGAGACATTGAATAACTTGACCAGAGTCACCCACACAATGTCCAGATAGGGTTCATTCCAAGCCTCTGTTCTTACTTGCTCAACTCTGCTACTATCTGCTCTAAGAGAGGAGCACCACAGAAGCAGGAAGAGCTAACTAAGAAACAGGAAGACCAAGGTGGGGCTCCAATGGACAGTTCTCCAGAACTCACACTCACAGCCTACACAGGCTGGCTTAGTGCCAACACCTAATAAATAGTTGTTTAATGAATGGCTGTATGAATAAATGCAAGACAATGTCAGATAATTTACAGGTCATTCTGGCCCTTCAACAACCCCTCACTCCAGTCAACTGTTCTAGTCCATTCTAGCATCTGCCAGTTGTCTGTGATTCTGTAAGACAACCTGGATTTCACTATCAGGACAAGTGCTGCACAAGTCTGTGAAGAGAGCAGAAGTCCTGTTTGTCAACCTCTGACCTTTGTCATTCGTAGTTGATATTGATATTTCCAAAGCTCCCATTAATAGACTGTTTGAGATCATCTTTCTTCTTTTTTCTCTTTCTCCCCAGTCAAAATTTCAGGCTTTCTGAAGGCAATTGTTTACTTGCTAATCTGTCTTCCTCCTTTGAACAGTAAGATCTATGAAGACAGGAGCTGTATCATCATTATAGCTCCAATGTCCATCAGGGACCTGAAAGAGTGTAGCTGTTTACTAGTAGTCAACATTTGTTATCTAAATTAGTGAATGGATGGATGAAAGTTTTCACTGCAAACCTTGCTTATCAAGATTGCAGGTAATTGGATACTGAACTATTAATAATTATTATAACAATGTACTTATTTAAAGGTATTATTATAGAAAGCTTTATGGTTTTCAGAGTTGCAGAGGGGTGTGTGTGTGTGTATATGTTTGTACAGAGTGTCCCAAAAAAATGTATACACACTTTAACAGCTTATAGCTCAATTTTGACAGTGAAACTAAACACTGACTATAATTATTCAAAGTGTGTATATATTTTGGGGACACCCTACATATATATGAAACTAGCATGTTATTATTCATTTATGCAATAAATATGTATTGAATACCTACTATTCTACTATGTGCCATGGTTGTTTTGGGATTGGAGTATATTGTTGTTGACCATTACACAATAAAAATGCAACCTTTGTTTTTGACAATCCCTTTAAATTGTTTTTGGAGAAGGATTCTTTTTCTCTGTTCCTGGATGAAAACTCTAATAGGCTCTATAATTCCTCTGCTCACTCATGGGTAAAACAGTCCTCAGATGCCTCAAAGTCACAAACACAGCCTGTAATTGTGATTTCCAGTTCCATAAAATAATCAAAACTCTGAGCATGAGTTAGCATTACGTTTTCATTTCCTCAGAGGATATGAGCAGGTTCATGTAGCTGTTTCACACCTCCAGATCTGTTCCCCTTTCTCATCAGGGATCCATTATCATCTCTAACCAGGCTCTTAGTAGGATCCTGCTATGTCCATATCTCTCTAAATCTCTGCAATTCTATGAAGTTTTTCAAATAGAATATCTGTCAAAATGTTTTGTCGTCTTACCATAACCTTGACTCAGCCTTGGTAGAATTTCTGAACACATTCCTGGTGCCATTTTCCTAATACATTTCTGATCCATTTTGAGTGCTAAATGATGTCTTGACCACATCCTATGCTTACTAGACTTCACACCATCTTAAATATCTAGCAATGTCATTTCTGACATTCCACTAAGGGAATTGTATTTTTAGGTAAAGTTACTTTTCTTTCTTGGAGGAAATTTTGGTCTTATCAAGTCACTTAAGCCTCTTGAATTAAGTTTTCTAATCCATTTGTTAATATATATACATTCCAGTTATATATTTGAAATATGTATCTCAAGATTTATATAGATCTCACATGGTTATGGAGGCTGACAAATAACAAAATTTGCAGGTGGCAAACTGGAGACCTAAAACAGGTGACAGTGTAGTTCTGGTACAGAAATTTTCAACCCATGTGCCATAGCACACTGGTATACTGCAAGAATTTTTAAAAGAGGTCAGTGCCCCTAGCTAAATAAATAGTCAGATATTGTTTTAAAAATTCTTGCAGCATACTGGTGGAGAATTGCTCTTCTAGTCCAAAGGCCTGTAGATTTGAGAACCAAGAATAGGTGATATTGAATCCATAGGCAGGAAAACAAACAAACAACCGAACAAAAAGCTGTCCCCACTTAATGTAGAGTTTCCTCTTACTCATCAGATTGGTCTTCTTTATTTCTATTTAGGCCTTCAACTGATTGACTGAGGCCCACCCGCATTGGTGAGGACAATCTGCCTTTTTAGTCCACCAATTCAAATGCTATTCTCATTCAGAAACACCCTCACAGATACATTCAGAATAATGTTTGACCAAATGTCTAGGCACCTTGTGTCCCAGTCAAGTTGACACATCAAAGTAACAAACACAGAGGATATATGTGTATGCCGGGTACACAACAGTATTTATTTAACATACCTTTTTACTATTAGGAAACAGAGAGAATAATAGAGTTAATTTTGCTATTATTAGAGGAAAATTAGTAAAAAAACAGTATATTTGTCATAATATCATTGCATATGAGTTAGGTGCCTTAGGTAAGATATCTTATTGTGGTTAGAAGATATGCAGTGGCTGCTTTGTAATCTCAAACAATGGTATGAAAAGTCAGAGAAAGTAATGCTAAGTACTGTAATAATCAATCTCTAAATTTTGCTAGCTTAATAAAAAATGTTATTTTTCGTATCACAGCCTGATAAAGATCAGGAGGCTCTCCTAAGTAACTCGCCTTCAAGTTGTAATATCCAATAGTACAACCCTCTCATATGTTTAAATTTAAATTTTAAAATCATTGTATGTCACTTACTTTGAGAAGGAAAGAGATATAAAGTCAACTCCAAAAATAACTATATTTACTTGGTCACTGGCTCCTATAAATTAGGAGCTGCATGACCTTGGACATATCATTTTTCTTCACTGATGATTTTCTGTAGAACCCAGTGGGAAAAGACTGCAAGTTGAAATAGCAAATTAAACTTCCAAAAGATTGTGTTATTCTGGAGCCTTTCTTGTGCAGAATTTTGGAAATATTCATTGTTTCAATTTGTTAGCATTGTTATATTTAGACTGGTATAGCAGAGTGAACCCTTCAATTGAGTTTTAGATTCAAGTACCAATTGTCCTCTTTAATCTGGATAACCTAAGCAGATTAATGAACTACTCTGGGCCTTCGCTTCCTAATTTGAATCTTAGGATGTTGGCCACACTGATTTATCTAAGTTCACTTCCAAAAAAAAAATTACAGTTATTTCAGTTGGACAGTCATCTCTTTCAATTTGGTTTAAACATGAGTTCTACTTGTAGATGAGGGAAGGAAGTGGTAAGATGTGAAATAGTCCCTCTTTCCATATGGAACAATCTGCCTGGCTATAAGTCCACTGAGCACCAACTGTGGTTTGTCTGAACAAGGTTAAGGTCTCAGGTCTCATTTACTGAGCATTAGCTGCTTGCTTGTCATAATGTGCCAGAGACTGAGCTGGAAAGGCTGAGGCAGAAGGCAGTCGGGAACTCTGTCACTATCCCAGGGAGACCCCAGGGATTCACACCAGACATTCTGGCTTGATTTCAGTTCTGATTTAGACATCCTCATTTTAATCATCATTCATTGTTTCAATTTGTTAACATTGTTATATTTCTGCGCTCCACACAGAATGCATAGCTACTCAAATGACCTCCTAAGAACTGGTAGCAGAAGCACTTAGATCCATCCTGGACCAACCCCTGCTATGCCATACACAACATTCTCAAGAAAGCACACAGTCACTGTCGCTGAGCCTCCCACCCACTGCCACTTTGCTACAAACTCAAGAGAAGCCACCCATCTCGAGAGGTTTCTTTCCTGTGGAGCAAGAGGTGTCATTTAAATGGTGTCCCAGCAGTGGAGGTTCCTTAAAGATGATGAGCCCAAACTAATTGTATTGATTTGTTTATTACTGGCTTAGGAGGCCCATCAAACAAATGGACTGAGACTATTTCCTTATTCTTATCTGTTGGGAAAATGAGAAACAAATGACCTCTCCATATATCTGCATCCTGAAGTCACTGACCTCTAAGGCTGACTGCGCTGTGGCCTTGGGTGGGAGCTTTCTCCAATGCTGGGACCATTCTGCCACCTCTCTTCTTCAGGCGGGTGAAGAAACTAAAAGGTTTGGTGTTTAATTAATTTATGGGGATTTGCTTTTTAACAGTTACAATCTGGAGCCTTGCCAAAGGGGCCAGATGTATCTGCTTTCTTCAGGAGACCTGGGTATGAGTATTAATAATCCTAATTTGGGATTCTCTGAGGAAGGGGGAGCTATAATATCTGGAATGGGTGGAAATGAGAATTCAAAGCACTAACAAAACCATATGAATTGGAAGAAAGGGATTCTCCATTTCTGGCAGGGAGGGAGGCTTAACTGTGGACAGCTCCAGGGGTTATGAGGGATGGGGAAGAAAGTCTGTTGCACTTATGCCTGTTGGATCTTCTTGGTCTTGGGGCATGCAGCCCACTGCTCAGCCTGTTGTTCCACAACTTAAGAGAAATGAGAGGAGTGTAGGGGCTCTGAAGGGAAGCATGGTTAAGTCTAGGATTGGAAAATTGGACCCAGGTGGAAGAGAATAAAATCAATGGTTTTATCAGGCTTTAAAAGCCCAAAGCCTAACCATGGGTGGAAGGTTGATCTGTGACTCTTCATTTTCATTGAGGTAAAGCAGCAAAACTAATCCTGGTCCTTAGAAAAAATTTCAGGGGATTTAGAATGTTACTCTAAGCATCTTGCAAGTGTTGTCTCTTTCATTCTCTCACCTACCCCAGCATGTATGTATTCATGTCCCATTTTAGAGAGGAGGTAGCCAGGGCTCAGATACTTTAAGTAACTTGCCTAAAGGTGTCCAGTTAGTGTTGGTAGATTCAAAGCCAAAGCCATTCACATAAAATCATAATCTTAGGAGGCTAAAGCAGATCTCTCTTTCTCCTCTTTCTTTTCTCAATAGAATTCAAGGGAGTTCCATTCAGCACATCTACATGGGCAATACTGAAGAAAATGACACTTTCTGCCTCTCTAGCAGTGCCCTCACTCGCCCCAAGGGAGGGCCACATCTAAAAGAGGAAAATGCGGAGAACCTGAATGTCTTTGACCATGTTGGTCAAGGGCAAACAATTCAAACCTACCTAGGCCACTTTAAGGCTGACTTTTCTCTTATTGCCTGTCTACCAGCTTGGCCTGCTCTGTGATTTCACCCAGAAACAGGCCACAAAAGAGCTGCTTCTAGCAGCCCAGCCAAGGCTCTGCCCTCTTGGTTTCTGCATTTCTACTTATACCTGTGGTCCCCACAGAAGTTGGTAGGGAGCCCTTCCACATTCCCCACTACTACATTTTTATCATAAAGAAGCTGATGCTTTTTATGTGTTTACCTATTGGCTCCTTCTTTCTATCTTCAATTGGTTAGAACCTCTAGGATAGGAAGAATGAGTGATTCGTTATTTTCTTACTGACAAGATACATGGATAAACTTTCTGAATGTGAGGGTCATTAAGATGACCTGATCAGGCTACATTGTCTGGGAATGTTTAGGGAGAATCTTGATCCACAGGACCCCACAAATTTGTATTGTTCTTTTTTTTCTAATTCCTCTTTATTTTAGAGGAATTCATCTTCTAAAAGTTCTTCACATTTTATCTCCATTTGCAGATCTGAACTACTTTGCAATTCATGTAGGCTGTGTAGGGTTAAGAGCCATTGATAAACGTTGCCTCATTCAGTTCTCAGTACAACAGCAAAAAACAGAGGAAGATAAAAGATAGTTTCCTCTCTGTAAAGAAAGAGATTTATTGAAGGTTAAGTGATTTTCCCAAGGTCACTTGGCTGCTAAGTGGCTAGATTGAGACTCTGACTGCATTTCTGCATTCTGATACATTAACCAGCTGACCTTAAAATATAACAACACTTCACAACACAAGATATAGGAAAAGCTGTTGATACATTTGATTACATAGAAATATGTCTTCTGCATAACAATAGTAATTAATTCATTAAACAACATGAAAAGATAAATAATAAATGGAGGAATAATTTGCCCTCTGACAGACAAATGGTTAATTTCCTTAATATATAAGAAACTCTTCACATATCAATAAGAACTATATAAACAACCAAAAACAAAATAGACAATGAAGATACATAATGTGTCAATGACCATGAAAACGTGATTAGAGAAATACCCCGGAGATATCGTTTTTCACTAATTGGCAATAATTAAAAAGTTTGATGATGTGAAACATTGGTGAGGATATGAGGGGGCGCGGGCTCTTGGTGGCAGTTTAATTTGAAACAGCTTTTCTGGAGGGCAATTTGGCAATATTTATTATAACCTCTTAGTAATGCTCATAATATCTGGTAGAGTGTGAAAGTAGAATCCCATTACCAGAAATAAAGTACAGACGAAGCCCAGAGGATGTGTTTGCTCTGTCTATTGGGGCACTTAACAAACTACAGAGGCCAATTCAGATGAAAGTCAGGAAACCTCTGCTAATTTCCTTTCCTCTGCCCTCTCTCACCTTCTCTCCCCACGGTCCTCTCCCTTCCCAGCTGTTCTTTTTTACCTTTCTGGTCTTCTCCCAGATTTCTAGCTTCCAGGTCATCAGTTCTATTAGGTCCTCCTCTGGTTGTGTCCGGGGTTTTATTGGAAGGTAAGGGGCCCTTGGACTTCAGAGTAAAAATATGTGAGATAATAAAAACATCTCCCTTGATGATTTTGACCACCACTCAAGAGTGTAACTCAAATGCAGTATGCTAATAGGATCTCCCTCTCGGTGAGCAAAATTGAAAATAAAGAAGGAATAGAAAATTTCATTTAGCCCTAACCGGTTTGGCTCAATGGATAGAGAGTCGGCCTGTGGTTGCCGGCACATCCCCAGTAGGAGGTGTGCAGGTGGCAGCTGATCGATGTTTCTCTCTCATCGATGTTTCTAACTCTCTATCCCTCTCCCTTCCTCTCTGTAAAAAATCAATAAAATATACTTTAAAAAAAGAAAATTCCATTTAACTATAATGTAAATTGACCCAGAAATTACACTTAGAGGACTTAATTCTGTAGATTACTTACAAGAGCACATGAAGATACATTTCAGGAAATTAATTGCAATTTTGTAATTGCAGAGCATAAAATATAAATGGTCATCAATAGACACCTGGACAAATAAGTCATGGTGCATCTCTATTATGAAATATTCACTAAGAGACCCTTAAGAATGGGCAGATCTTCCATTATACTCTCATAGAAGGTCTTCTAGAATAGAAAGCAATCCCAATGTAAAGATTTTTTTAAAGACTTTGGCCAACTTATATGTACATTTAGAATTATAAGCAATATTATCAAATGTCTACTTTTATTTATTAATCCAGTTACACCTTCACATTTAAGATCATGCATATTATTTTGGGAGCATTTCCACTTTTTTCCTTTTTTTGCTTTAGTATTTTTTAAATGTTTCACAAGCATCTTTAACAAACTGGAGCTCCTTTCTGAGTCATCTACGCATATTTTTCAGACTGACTTATTTCCATCTGTTACTTGAGATGTAGCATTTGTTGGCCCACATAAGATGCTTTCACTAGAAATTTGGTTTATCCCAAACCACAAGTACCCATTCACATAACATGAGGAAAATTGTTTTATTATCACTCATTCTGTAGAGGTATATGTAGGGTTTCACAACATAACTATTCTTGTTGCTTTTCTTTTAACCAGGACAACCATGAGAGGCTTTGTTTACACCCAGCATAGTCAGGCCACAGCGAGGTTGCTTGTTAAATGATGGTTGAGAAGCTTCTTTATATAATCTCAAGGTGGAAATTTCGAATTCTTACCACCAGTAGTGAAGACTAATCTGTGGTGTATTTCTTTTCCACCTTTTAATCAATTCCAACAGGTAACCTCAATAAGCATCTGAAGCTACTCTTGCTTGAGGCTAAGCCATCTTTCCCAAACAACAATCTTTTGTTCAAAATTAAGCAATAGGGAAAGAGAAAATTTCCAAGTAGCCTAAGGTAATTATCCTTCTTTTCTGAAAGGTAATTTTGGGAAAATAACTTCACCTTTTCTCAGTCATTTATGGAATGTACATAGATGTGGAAAAATATACAAGATATATTTTGAAATAAAAGAACATGGTGCAGAATCGGAATAAAAAGGCTATACAAGTAAACATTATCTTTAAATATAGGTGACCACATACTCATGAACTTTTTCAGGAATAATACCAAGTGATTACTCCTAGGATGGCCGGGGAAGGATTGCAGGGGGAGGAGGAAGATGTATCATTTTCCTTTTTACCCTTGTTCCAGTGTTGACAGCATGCATTAAACGGCAGTTAATTTAAAATTCTCTCCTTTCCTTTCCCTCTCTCCCCTTTGCCTCCTCCCACAAGCCATTTCTTATTTGGAGTTTTGCTTGCTATTACCTCAAGCCAAATTAAACCACTGACCTGCTGGTGGAAAAGACAAGAAAGAGCCTTTTCAACGATTCTCCTCTTTCCTACCCATTGTCTATTGTCAGCACAGATCATGTTCCATTAGTGATGTGTACATCCCCGAATGTATACAGGATGCCTTCCAAGGCCAATGAGTCAAAAGGCAAAGTCCTTATCCCAGGAAATTATATGCCCAGTCACACAAAAACAAGCACCAGGAAAGAGTAAATCATTTTGTTAAGCTGAAACAGCAGGAGAGGACATCAGTTTGGGATAAACTGACTGAAGGAAGCAAATTTTAAAGGAAAAGAAAAAAATAAGCTTGATGAATAAGCTAAATGCAATTTTTCAAATTAATAGACAGAGAAGCAGGATATGAAGGCAGTTAAAGCAGTAAGCCTCAGAGGAAAGAGAGAGGAACAAAACTAGAGAGGCTTTGACATGAAGCCAAGGGAAAAGGGAACCGTGTTTAATGAGTGCACACTATGAAATGGGAGCATTGTTGCTTCAGTTCCGTACAGGAATCTCTGACTAAGAGCACCTAAACAATAGAATTTTTTTTCTTCATCTATAACAACCAGTCTGGATATAGGCAGTCACCGGAATTGATTCAACCTGTCAGTAAAATCAGAGCTCCGGATGAGTTCAGTGTCTCCATGATATATACTTTTGTGCCTCCCATTGTTCCCACAGTCTGAGACAGCTGTGGCAGTCTCACGCATCACAGTCTCCCAGAATCCACTTCCAAGCCTTGAGCCAAAGGGTGACTAAGGGCAGTGTTTCTCCACCTGTGACTCTCTTATCAGGAGACAAGATCTTGCTCAGAACCCCCAGCTGTTTCCCTTGCCTCTTATTGGTCATAGATGTGTCCATGCTTAGCCTACTTCAGGGACTGCATCCACATTTTTTAGATCAAGGGCTCTCTTTCCGATACCAAAAGAAAAACCAGAGCTCTGTTAGTACGAAGGAAAGGTGATGGTCTTTAGGAAGGTGAGCACCAATGTCTGCCATATTATTTAATCCTCTCAGATATCCTTTTGAGATAATAGTATTAGTATCATTTGGATTAGTTTGCTAGGGCTGCCATAAAATGTACCACAACGTGGGTGACCAAAACAACAGAAATTTATTATGTTGAATTTATTAAGTCACAGGTCTGGAGGCTACAAGTTCAAGATCAAGGTTCGGGCAGGGTTGATTCCTTTCTGAAGGCGCTGTGGGAAGTATCTGTTTCAGGACTTTCTCCATGGCTTATAGGTGGCAGTCTTTTCCCAAGTCTCTTCACATTGTTCTTTCTTTATGCATGTCTCTGTCCAAATTTCTCATTTTCATAAGGACACTCGTTATATTGGATTAGGGCCTACCATAATGAGCTCATTTTAACTCATTTCCTTCTGTAAAGACCTTATCTTTGAGGTACCAGAGGTTAGGACTACAACATATGGATTCAATTCAATCAGCACCATTGAACGGAAGTAACAGAGGCTGGTGAGATTAGATAACTTGCCCAAGACTGTACCTGCAAACCCAAGTCTCTTCTGTCATAAACTGGTGTTCTTTCCACCATAACACACGAAACCAAAACAATGTATGAAAAATAGAGTGAGTGAACAATATTGTAATATTTCCAATGTCTATACAGAATTAAGAATATTATATGGATATGTAAAAAAATACATATTTTCAGCTAAAACATTTGAATCAGTATCCCACTATAGATATCGTTTCAAATATCATTGTAGGTCAGATAACATGAAACAGAACCTAAAAGTTGAAAAAATATGCGTTAAACTTTATAGACCAAAATAGATGAAGACAGCAAAAGAATTCATGAAAGTGGGGCAGAAGGAATAGCTGGCCCACTAAACACTATCAGCAAACAAAATTTGCCAAAGGGAAAGCTATCCAGTGGTGCCTTAGTCACATCTGCAAAGACCCTTATTCCATATAAGGCCACATTCTGGGTTGATATATTTTGGAGGGCCACAATTCAACCCTCCAAAGTATTGAGGGAATAAATGAATGAATATTTAAAGTGGCTTTAATATTTAGTGTAAAGAATTATGCATTTATATTCCATGAGAGTAATCTGTACTTAATAGTATACAGAAATATACATGAAGATCAAATATACAGATAGCATAGGCAACCCAAGAATGGCTGCTTAAACAACATTTAGATACTTGTGTTAGGGGGTAAGACTATGGTATTTTGGGGCCTTCACTATATGGAGTCTTAGACTTGAAAGAGTCTAATGTAACTTGTGGTCCAGTGGCGTAATAGATCGTATTCAGTGAAATTTTACTATTCCTGGAGTTATATTATTTGTGACTTGAGCTGCTCTAAACTGTTAAGTAGTGCTGCTATCTCTTAGTATTGATATTTTTAAAAGATGGACCGTAGAAAGATGTTCTGATGTATGGACATATTTAACAGGACCACAACCACTTCTTTTCCTAGCATGTATCAGGTATGCCCTTGTTCCATGCTAGGGAGCTCAGAAGCTGCTAGTCCCTCTCTCCCGTCTTGTAGTTTCACCTGTGAAACTAAACATGGCCAATGAGGAGGCGGGTGTCATAGACCTACTAAATAGAAAGTAATTCTCTATCAGGTAATGTGGCTATGTTTTTTCTGATATTTGGGGGAAGCATTATTATTTGCAGTAGTGATGTGCTTATTAGCATACTCAGGCAAGAAATGGGCAGCCAAACCTACTATTGAAAAACTTGGAAATCCAGGTAATATGTCAGATAACATTAAGACATGTAATCAAACTAGAGCTTGTTCTACATCATCAATTATTGACACCACAGAGAGTGGTCCTTCTTCACTTTATAAATAGATCCAAGTACAACCTAGACTGGGGCACAAATTGGCAAGACTCAGTCAGCTGAATTGGAGAATTTTATTTCCATAGAGGCAAGGACTTCAATATGTTTCAATGTAGAATCACCTCTATATCCCTGGAGAAGCAGAGCTAGTCTCTCTGGCTGTACTTTGCTTGAAGTTCAGTGTTGTATATTAAAAGCACTGAAAATAGATCTCAGAATGGAAGACCCGAGGCCATATAATGAATCTTTCACCTTTGCTAATCTTAACCATCAGAAATAATTTTTAAAAGGACATGTGGGACAGCATGTGCAGGGAGATAGAGGTAGCACTTAATCTCAGTGCCAGGCACTGTGTTGATTTGACTGTTTGTATTTTGTCAATAGCCGCTAAGGGCAACCTCCTTATTTAACAGCAGAGGAAAACATGAGGTATGTTCAGCTCCTAGGTTGAGACATAATCATTATTTAATAACGTGTTATATATAGAACATGGGTTTTATTTGACATCACATGCTAATAAATTCCAGGGTGGTGTTGAGCCCCTTGGAAATGGCACCCGTGTTTCCGGTGGTCTTCTGCTTGCATTAGGAAGTACCCTGCACCCTGTTGAATCGTGGGCCCCTTGCAAATCTTTATGAGTTGATTTATACCCAAGGGGAGAGAGCACCCACTTCTACTATCACTGAAATATGATAGAGATTCAATAGTGGTAGAGTGACATTGCATTGTGATGGAATAAAGTAATACTCATATCCCAGAAATGAAGGAGTCTGGGCCTGTCCCAGGAAAAATTGTAAATTAAGTGAAAGATTTCTTATACTAAAAACGTCATCTTTGCTCTACCAGTCCCTTTCTCTCTTTCAGTGACTCATGTAAATAGATTGTCATTGCCCTGGAAAGTCCCCAGTGCACATCCTCCCAGTGCTGAGGTTCCCAGCATAGCAAAACCCTCCTGGACTGTGTCACACACCCCAGACCTTCCCAACTCATCCTTGAAAAATACAGTTGTGCAATTATTGTGTTTGACTCTATATTGTGGGACATATGTGGGAGTGTATCAAAATGCTTTCCTTTACAAAGCATTTAGAGTTCAAGGAGGACTTCAGTATCTTATTTCAAAGGAGGGGCTGATAATGAGGGTTTCAGTTCCAAAGCAGGTGGCTTAGCTCATGAAAATAGAAGATGGAGGCGGTTTGGCTAAGGAGGTCCGGGTCAAACTATGTTGAAGGCAATCAGTTGTCACCTCTCTGTGGAGGGCAGGCTCTAGAGAAACGAGTTGAAGTAAGTAAATAGGAATGTTAACCTAGTGGAGTGGAACCTTGGAGCATGAGTGGAAGAGTATAGAAATAAATATTTAAGGTGAACATCTCATTGGAAATAATGAAAAATGACATGTGGTTGGTTTCTGGCAGGAGTTTTCAGGAAGTTGCAACCAAGCAGGATTAAGCCAACCAAAGCCCCTGCTAGTCATTGTTTCACAAACAAGACAAAACAAGACATAAAAATCTGGCCAGTCCAGCATTGTGCCTCCCCGAGCTGCTGCTGGTTTTGATCTTGTCAGTGCAAAGTAAAGAGGAGGTAAGGCTGAGGAGGTATTTGGGTTAGACAACCAGTGACACAGCTTGGGAAATAACTCAGTGGAAGGTATTTATTAGTTTCACTTCTAAAAAAAGTTTTATTAAGATGTAATTCACATGCCATATAATTTTCTAATTTAAAGTATACAATTCAATGGCATCCAGTACATCTGAGGTTGTACAACCATCACTATAATCAATTTTATCACATATTCATCGACAGAATATAACCCCACGCCCCTCAGCGTTCACCCCTCAGACTTCCAGACCCTACTAGCCCTGGGAAACCACTAATCCCCTCTCTGTCTCTATGGATTTGCCTATTTTGGGTATTCCACATAAATACAGTAATACAATATATGATTCTTTTACTTATTCTAGTATTTCAAGATTTGTCATATTGTAGCAAGTAACGTTATTTTATTCCTTTACAACAACCCCTAGAGCCAGGCCAGTGTGTCTCAGTGGTTGAGAATCAACCTATGAACCAAGAGGTCATGGTTTATTCAGGAATCAAACTACAGTTCTGAAGTTAGAAGTAAAAGTCAGGGCACATGTCTGGGTTGCAGGCTCGATCCCCAGTAGGGAACGTGCAGGAGGCAGACAATCAATGATTCTCTCTCATCATTGATGTTTCTATCTCTCTTTCCCTCTCCCTTCCTCTCTGAAATCAATAACAACATATTTTTTTTTTAAATACCCGAAAATCTCCATAGAAAGCCTTCATCAGGTTTGACATTTGTCACCTGGGCCCCAGTACTACTGAAACATAACATCCAGAACTCTGCCACTGGAGCATGTGATGCTGAGAAAGGCATCTAGAATGGGCTCTAGAAAAGGGCAGTGAGGGAGGGAGGAGGGTTTCCCAGCAGGCACCAGCTAGGGACTGATCTGGATTCTAGATTAACATCAGGGAGCACATATCCCATAGTCCCTTTCATTCACTCCTTATTATATTCTAAATTTTATAGATGGTGGAACACAGTGTCACTTTCACATTAATGATCATTTGAAAATGTTCAGGTAATGTCTGAAACACTGAGCATATTTCTTATTTAAGAACCAGTATTTTTGTTTTCGTGTTTTTGTTGTTGTTGTTGCTGTTGTATTAAAATATACTGAATAAATCAGATGGCGAGCATAGGGTGACAACTTAGTAAGGACAATATACATTTAGAATAAATATCTTACCAAGTAAGACAGAATTTCCTAGGCCTGAGATGCTCCTAAGGTAAGAGTCTAAGAATTGAACAGCTTGTCAGTTTTAAGCTCATCAAGAAATAAGAATGAGGTCATTTATTCTGGAAAGACCAACAGAGTTATTCTTTAGTTGTTAGTGTAGATTTTTGTTGATAAGAAATTACTTGAATGTGGTGGTCTAAGGACGTATCTTTTATCACTCAGTGAAGTCTAAGAGGAAAAAAAAACAGGCAAAAAAAATAAATAAAACCAAGTGAATACAAAATGAAAGATAAAAGGGATGAGTATAGTGGCTGTCCAATTTGTATTCAAAGAATGGTTCTAAAAATATTGGCAGGAATTCAGAAAATTGGGTTGGGTCAAATTGACTTTCATATTAAGAATAGATGGAAATTTATAGTACTGGGGTTGTTTGGGCTGATGCTATAGCAACATCTTTGTTAGAATCATAAAAAGCATGGGAAGCCACGCATACCCTGGCACTTGAAATGTAAGAGCAGTTTTTGAGATAGTGGGACTACATCAAAGGGAACAAGTAAACTGGACATTTTTGTACCAGTGCGATTTGAGTTAGGGAGTGTAGTAGTTTCCCAGTGCTGCTATTACAAATTACCACAGATTTAGTGGCTTAAAAGAACACAAATATATTTTCTTACAGTTCTGAAGTTAGAAGTAAAAAAATGGGTTGGCAGGGCTGCGTTCCTTCTGGAAGTTCTAAGGGAGAGTTTGTGTCCCTGCTCTTCCAGCAAAGAAGGCACACTGCCCACACTCCGCAGCTCACGGACCCATAGCGCCCGGATCTCTGCTTCTATTGCCACGTCTTTTCCACTCTCCGTCTCCCCTTTTCTTTTAAAGCCATCTTTGTGATTACATGCGGCCTAAATAATCCACGATACTCTCTCCATCTCAAGCCCTTTAATTTAATCGCAATGGAAAAATGTCCATTGCCATGCAAGGTAACATATGCAAAGGTTTCAGGAATTAGGATGTGAGTATCTCTATGGAGCCATTAGTCTGTCTTCTACAGGGAAGGAGGGATTTCTCAACCCTTTTAATACCAGCTTGAAGGTGGTGGAGAGTATGTTTGTTTTGTGAGGGCTGAACCTGACTCCCCAGGGCGCAGTTAAAATGTGGTGGGCTGTCCCGAAGTGTCATCTACTGACAATAAAATCAGAGACTTAAATGGCATAGATGGTGTCTGTTAGAAAAAGGGTTCACAGCATAAATACGTAAGACATGATTTAACCCATGGCACATGAGGAGCCCTGGACAGAAACTTTAGAGTGAGTGTTCATACTGAATTTGATTTATTGGCATTCCCAAGCATATCTTTGAGCTAAAAACAATATGTATAAGATACTATGGGTTTTGGTTCCTACCCTTCACCAAAAATAACTTGAGGACCTTTAAGCAAGGTAGCAAGCTGGTTGCTGGGCAAGGTCATACGAATGAGGTACAGACCCCGCAGTCTGGCAGCCTAGCAGTCTACAGCCAGAGAGAGCACAGAGAGTGTCAGAGAGTGTTAGGATGGGAACAAGAGAGTGTGCCATGGGAACACAGGGAAGGGATGCGAGAGGAAGGATGGTCCAAAGAGTGGGAGAACAAAATGTGAAGAAGCATAACACAGTGGATCCCCGAATAACAATACCAGTTACTGGGCTGAGATCTTTGTGGATATGAACTGATCTTATCCTCACAACTTAAGTGTGATAAATTGATGTTCTAGATGTTTCTCAAACACATCTCCACTTCCCCTACCTGCTGTTACCACTCCAGTTCAGGACATTGACATTTTTGCCAGTGTTTCCAATTGGTGTCCCTGCCTTCTTCTCTTACGCTTCACTAGAGTGATCTATTCATAAAGCAAATCTAACTTTGCACTTCAAATGCTGCCCAGAGTAAACAGTAAATTCTTTTACTCTCCTTTCAAAGCCCTCAAGGATCTGACCTGGGTCCACCTCTTTGACCTCATCTCCACCACCTGTCTCCCCGCTCACTTTTACTATTTACAATCCAGAGAGAATGGACTCCCATCTCCCTGCAGGCAGCTATGCTGTTTCGCGCACTTGGACCTGCCCTCCACACCTCCTTCCCCCAGGTAAACCCTGCTGCTGTTGAAGTCTCACCTTAAATGTCTGCTTCTGCTCAGGATTTCTTTGCCAGCCCCCTTCCTCCCCACCTGTGTCCAGCGCCCCTCCACTACTCTCCTGCAGTGTCCTGAGCACAGAGGCAGCCTTTATGCCTCTGTTCTCCCCAGCAGCTTCGAAGGTTCTTCAGAATGGGGACATAGAATTTACTTCTCCCCACTTTAGCCCTTGTACAGGGCTTGACACATAAATGCCATTCGGTCAGTATTGTTCAATTCAACTAAACTGAGCAGGAGAGCCTCTACCTTTGGTGGGACTGTGCCGTTTTGACATTCAAAGCATGGCGGTACAATCGTGGGTGATTTGAGGACACTTAAACATGGAAAGGGTTCCATATTGAAGGCCTCTTGAATACTGTGAAAATGAATATCAAAATCAATATGCTGTTCAGTTTAGGAATATGAATAAATGATTTCAAATGAATTGAATTTTCCTCTCAACATTAAGTAGTAGAGCAAAATGAATTATTAGATAATGCATTTGAAGTAATAGCTCTCTGCTGATTTCTCCTACAATTTATTTTTACTTCTCTTGCAGACCTCTATGCTGATGTCATGATGATCTGAGAAATATTTATCTTCCTTAACCTCCTACAAGACAGAGATGGTATCATAGGCTCCAAATTTAGAATTATACTTCTTCCTTTGTTTTACCATCACATCATTTCCTCCTCTTAAATGATTGTTTTTACCTGGAAAACCTCATACTTAAAATTTATGGGTTTTGTAAGCCAGGAGTTTAGTAATATGAAAAATAGAATTTAATGTGAAAGATTGCCTCCATTTCTCCTTCAAAGCCATGCTGCTTCCCACAGGTAACCTCTAGTATGAGTGTAGCCCTTTCCTATGTGTATACATCCACATCCACCTGAACTAAGGTGGTCTTTGTTCTTTCTGCTGCTTCTTATTATTTAGATGAAATTCTACTCTCAGCATTATTCCGCCACTTGGGTTGTATTTTAAATTTTATCTAACAACATGTCTTGGAAAATGTCTCTTTATTTAAACATACACACACACACACACACACACACACACACACACACACATATGTATATGTATATATATATGTATGTATACACACACACATATATGCACTTAATCTTAGTGTTTGCTTTTAATAGATGCATGGTTTTATCTCTTCTTTGTTGTTTGCTCTATAATTAAACTATTTGAGTTGGGTTTCTATAACTGACAATTGAAGAAAACCTTGCCTACTTTTTTGGCTGCTATTCTATACTAGAGGCCCGGTACATGAAATTCGTGCACAGGGGTTGTGTCCCTCAGCCCAGCCTGCACCCTCTCCAATCTGGGACCCCGTGAGGGATGTCCGACTGCCTGTTTAGGCCTGATCCTACCAAGACTGCTGGCTCCCAACTGCTCGCCTGCCTGCCTTCCTAATTGCCCCTAACCACTTCTGCCTGCCAGCCTGATCACCCCCCTAACCACTCCCCTGACAGCCTGATTGATGACTAACTGCTCCCCTGCCATCCTGTTTGCCCCTAACTTCCTTCCCCTGTAGGCCTGGTCACCCCTAACTGCTCTCCCCTTCAGGCCTGGTACCCCCTAACTGCTCTCCCCTGCAGGCCTGGTCACCCCTAACTGCCCTCCCCTGCAGGCCTGGGCCCCCCCCCCCTCAACTGCTCTCCCCTGCAGGCCTGGATCCCCTCCAACTGCCCTTCCCTGCAGGCCCAGTCACCCCCAACTTCCCTCCTCTGCCGGCCTGGTCCCTCCCAACTGCCCTCCCCTGCAGGCTTGATCACCCCCAACTGCTCTCCCTTGCAGACCTCGTCCCTCCCAACTGCCCTCCCCTGCTGGCCATCTTGTGGTGGCCATCTTGTGTCCACATGGGGGCAGCTATCTTTGACCATATGGGGGCAACCATCTTGTATGTTGGAGTGATGGTTAATTTGCATATTACTCTTTTATTAGATAGGATAGAGGCCTAGTGCACGGGTGCGGGCCAGCTGGTTTGCCCTGAAGGGTATCCCGGATCAGGGTGGGGGTTCCCTTGGGGCATGGGGTGGCCTGGGCGAGGGCCCTGTGGTGGTTTGCAGGCCGGCCACACCCCCCGGCAACCCAAGTGGAGGCCCTGGTATCTGGGATTTATTTATCTTCTATAATTGAAACTTTGTAGCCTTTTGTGGAGTCCACAGTCGGCCAGGGTGTGTGGGAAGCTTGGCTTCCTCCATTGCTGGGGAAACCCAAGCCTCCTGCTTTCTCTGTGGCTGCAGCCATCTTGGTTGGGTTAACTTGCATACTTGCTCCTGATTGGCTGGTGGGCATGGCTTGTGAGTGTAGCAGAGGTATGGACAATTTGCATATTACTCTTTTATTAGATAGAATGCTATTGCTATGTATGACTTGCTATATATGAGGTTTCTATCAATGCAAGATTCTCACTAGGAGAGATTCCTAGAAGTGAGGTTACTATGTCACGGGTTATGGGCATTTTATATTCTGACTAGAGGCTTGGTGCATGAAATTCATGCACGGATAAGATCCCTAGGCCTGGCTGGCGATCAGAGCCAATCGGGGCCTTCCTGCTGGTGGTGAGGCCTTCCTTTCGGCTGCTGACTGGGGCCTCCCTTCTCCAGTTGCCAGCTGCCGGCTGGGGCCTTCCTTCTTTCCATGCCACCCCCTGGTGGTCAGTGCACGTCATAGCGAGCAATAGAACTCCTGATCTCCCAGTTGAACTCCTGTGGGGACACTTTGCATGTTTGCCTTTTATAAACTGTATATAGATAGCTACATTCTGACATAGCTCCAAACAGAGCTGTGCCTGGATTGTATCTGCACTTATTCTTTTCAAAAATACTATCAATCTTTTTTACATTCTCAATCTAATGGGTAAATATGCTGTCTTCTTATTTTAATTTGTATTCTCCTATACTAGGGAGATTAATGAATATTTTATAAGTTTCTTAGCGATGTATATTTCTTTTCTTTTAAATGGGTCGTCACTTAGGTTTCTATTAGCTTATTTGCCTTTATAACTTTTTAAAGTGCTATATAAAATGGATAGTAAACCATTAGATATTATACATCTTTTAGGTATTTTTTCCACTTACCTTTCAGCTACTTATTGTAGCTTTTTCAGTATAGAAGTTTCAATATACATATATAATAAAATCAGTATTTTCCTTTATTTTTTCTAAGTTCTTGTATCATTTTGTTTTTAAATCTGATATCTGCTGTTACAGGTTTCAAATATGGTTTAGTTTGAAGTTCTCTTTGATATGCTTGAGTGTTTTATTCTGTATAAACTAAAAAATTATCTATTTAAATTGATTAATATCCATGGGATTTTGATTGAAATTTTATTAACTGTGTAGATTTATACAAGGGTGGGCAAAGTAAGTTTACAGTTATGAGTACACAAAACACAGAGTTAATTTTGTATTATTATTTTTCTTATATTATGTATTTTTCCATATGAACAGCTATAAACCTACTTTTGCCCACCCCTGTATTGGGAGAATCAACACACTTAATATATGGACTCTTCCCACCCAAGAATATGATATGTCACTTTATTTTTTCATCTCCTTTTGTGTCTTATAGTAAAATTTCATCATTTTCTTCATCTATGTATTGCAAGTATTTGGTAGGTTTATGTTCATGTATTTTACAGTTTTATTGTTTTAGTGACTATGACTTTTCAACTATGTTCTTAATGTCTTATTTTTGGCAATTAAAAAAAGTTAATTATTTTATTTTTACCTAACATTAGACTTATCAATTTTTGTATATTTTATTTATTCTTGCAAAGAACCAGCTTTTGTTGTGATTAATCAAGCCTATCTTTTTAAGGTTTACCTTCAATTATCATTATTTATATTCTATTTTATGAATTCCTTCCTTTAACATTTTTTGGTTTCCTATTGTTTATTGTATCATTAAGTTGATTTTTAAATTATTTTCTTCATTTTTTTGTTTTTTATAACACCCATAATAACTACATTTTATTTTTAAATTTTTAAGGTTTTTTATGTTTTGATATACAATATTGTATTAGTTTTAGGTGTGCACCCCAGGGTTAGACATTATGTAATTGACTAAGTGATCATCCCAATAAATCTCATACCCATCTGACACTATACATACTTATTACAATATTATTGACTGCATTCCCTAAGTTATGCTTTTCATCCCTGTGACTGTTTTCATAACTGACAACTTGCACATCTTAATTCCTTCTCCATTTTCACCTATTCCCCAAACCCTTTGCTTTCTTTGTGTTTTTTTAAATTACATTTTTATTAATTAAAGTATTACATATGTGTCCTTATCCCCCCATTACCCACCCCCTGCTCATGCCCTCACCTCCCTAGTGTCTTTGTCCATTGGTTATGCTTATATGCATGCATACAAGGCCTTTGGTTGATATCTCTCCCCTTTCCCAAGTGCATTTAAGGCTCCAGTTTGCCAATGAGTTTTATCTTTGGGTGAGCCCATTTTGATATGTATTCCTGCTATTCGTTTATAAATGAACTTTGATTTTAATTTTGATTTCCTCTTAATGTTATTGTTTATTAAAAGTAAAGGTTTTTTTGCATTTATAACTAAAGAGTTAACTTTTTATTGTTTTTCTTTGTTTTGCAGGAGGGGTGCTTGTTTTTTACTCTAGTTAGTTAGAAAATCAAGACTGTAATTTCTACTTTCAAAAAGTGAGCTTTTTGTGGCCTTATATAGTCAGTTTTTATGCATGTAAAGATGTAGCTGTATATATATAAAATACAGGCTAATTTTGATTATCAAATATTCTGTATTCGTTATTTCAGAGTACTTCCTTTTGTTGATTTTTGAGAGCTGTATTTTCAATGTCAAACTATAATTGTAAATTTATTTCTCCTTACATAATTCTAATAAGTTTACCTTATGTTTTTAATGTTATATTGTTAAATATATCATCATTTTAATTTTGTTTCCATCTTAAACTCAAGTATATTTTTTATCGGTAGAAGTGAAGTTCTTGGGGTACCGAAAGGAAAAGAATTTCTTGTGGCTCCCACGGGAAGATGGGGTTTCGTGGAAAACTTTATTAATGATGTAAATTTAAAGGGGTAACCCTCCAAGATCTCATCTCTGTCCATCTCGCCATGGAAGACATCCAGTTTTGTCTTCAGCAGGGTCCGAATTAAGGCCACTGCCCAGAATTCCTGCTCCATATTCAAGTACAGTCCAATCCAGCATCTGGCTGGCTTAGCTTGTGTTCCCAGCTGCAGTCCATTGTGTGTGGGGTCCGCTCTGCCATGGACCATATGACTGCTTAAGGCCACGTGGCTATGGAGAGAGAACAAGCCAGTGCACAGTCGAATGCATGGCATAGAGCAAGAAAGCAAGAGCAAGCAAGAAGAGAGGGAACTCCTAGTCTGAGGATTTTAACCAGGAGCTTCTTCAAACTAACCAATTAACTTTTAAGATTTCATGTACTTCTGAAGGGGTCCACCCCCCTAGCCAATAATCTTTTTCCCAGGCTAGACTGACAGACAAGCACCTTCCCTACTCACCCGACTTCACTGTGCATATGCCCATTTCCCCCTTTGTTCAATCCCTTCCCCCAGTGACCTGAGGGAATAGACCAGTGATCCTTGGAGAGCATGAAGCTGTAGCTTCCTGGTGGAGCTGCCCAGATGACTGTGCTTATAATGTCTGACTTCCCTTTGCTTTTTTTTTTCTTTATTAATATTAACTAGTTAGTTATGACAACGTATTTACAATTGATAGGGCCAGTCTTGATATATTAGTGAAACTTTATGTTCAACCATTCAGTGCTATTTTAATATGCTTTTGACCTTAATAAAGAACATATTGCTGAAATTATTTTGTGTGCCCCAATGGGCTCCTATTTTAAATAAGATATTTTAATTAATACACATTTATTATACTAAATAAAATATTTAATCTTTTATTTTTGGTCGTTTTTTTCTTTTTTCTGTATTAAGTTGGTTTTATTGTTTGTTTGTTTTTTACCATTTCTTTTATAGTAATTATGCATTTTATTTTTCTTCATATAGTGTATGTTTAAATACAATATGGAAACTTAGAGTTTACAATTTTATGTTAACATTAAGTAATTTTCAAAACGACCTTTCTTGAATTAAATCCTGTAGTATGTTTCATTTTCAATTTCCTTACACCTTCCTTCCCCTTCCTATGTTTTGTTGAAATGATCGACATTTATATATTCAGGTTTTTTATAAAAAAACAAAACACTCTCTTAAGAATTATTCCTGGAAATTACCTTAAGTGTCACAGCCTTATTACCAACTGTTTTTAGACCTATTGATATGCTTCCTGGTTAAAATATTAACTATCCTTTCTTATGTAACATCTTCACTGTTTATTAGATTCTTTTTTTTTTTTCCTCTGGAGCATATCCTCAAGTATTCCTTCCAAAAATTACCTATGAGATAATGCAGCCTGAGAATTTGTATTTGGAAATGTTACCTCAGTCTTCACATTTGCAAGATAATATAAATGTAGAAATCTAGGTTGAATCATCATGTTCTCTCAGAACTTAGAATCTTCCTGCATCCACATTTTTCTGATGAAGAGAATGATGGCAGTCAGGTCCTCATTTCTTTGTGGATAATCTTTATTCACTGCAATGTTCCAAATAGTAGCTCCCTATCACAAGTGTCATTGGGCTTTTCAAATGTGGGTAGTATATTGGTTAACTGTGATTTTTATTTAATCACAATTTAATTAATTTAAATTTAAATACCATATATAGCTAATGACTATTGTATTCGTACAGCTCTGCTACCATGCATGTGCATCTAGTTGTTTTCACTAATCTTTATTCATACTCAGTATGGACTTTCATTCTCCATGAGTCATCTTTTCTTTCCTACCCTTCAGCCCTTTGTCTTTGTGCTGTTATGTAGGAGAATCCCTTATTTTGATCTTCTATTTTCAACTATTAATGGTAATTATGTTTCTAATTTCCAAGAACTCTGCTCATTTATTTTTCATAGCAGCCAGCTGCTTTTATTATAGGTAATATATTTTTAAGTATTTGAGATTAAAAAATTACATATATTAGTGTGTATATATATATATATATATATATATATATGTACTTTTTTCTTGTTTCCTCTGTTAACTTTTGTTTCCTTAGTGGTTACATCTGTTTGTTGGATCAATGACTCCTTTTTCATGCTGTAGTTTATCTCAGTTATTAAGTGATTCATGTATGTTTGCTCATATCTGTATCTGATGGTCTTGATTGAAAGATATTGATGGTGACACCTTATTTACTTAGCACAAATAAAAAATCCCTGTTGACCTAGCAGCAGATACAGGCTCTAATAGCAGGAGCTTCGGTTTCAGGGACTAGGCAAAGAAAGAGAGATGCATAACTGAAAGGGCTCCTCTTAAAGTTAGTTCATTACTTCTCACGTGATACAGGAGACCAAAAGTTACCAGAGGTACTCAGAGTTTGCACTTTATCGTGCTATAATTAGAGTTTATTCCTAGAGCAAAGTACACACACACACACACACACACACACAAGTTATTTTGGCTGATATCAGTATAGCTATACCAGTTTTCTTGGGTTAGTATTTATATGGTACATGACCACCTTTCTGTTGTAAGCACATATATAATTTTTTGAAACCTAGCCTGAAAGTATTAATCTTTTACTGAAGTATTTTTTCTATTTATAATTAATGTACTTATATATTTAGGTTTACATCTACCATCTTATCATTTGTTTACTATTTGGCCTATTTGGTTGGGGTTTTAAAATGATTTTGTTTTTTTGCTTTTTATTGGATTAATCAGGTTATTTTTGCCCAGTTTTTTCTATCACATTGTCAGTTTTACACTTTTAAACATACTTTTAATGATTAAGTGATAAAATATTTATTCATGATTTATTACTGCCTAATACAAATAATTACTTTTACCTGTCATAATAATGATAGAATCTTAGAAAACTTAATTTCATTTACCCCTTTGTGTTATTTTTGTCATGCATTGTAATTCTACATATATTTTAAATTCCAGACATAGTCATTATTGATTTGTACCATCTATATTCAATTATATTTGCCCACATATTTATCTTTGTGTGTTCCCAAATTCTTTCTTCATTTCTATATTTTCCTCTATAATTATACTAGAGATCTGGTGCATGAATTTGTGCACTAGTGGGGTCCCTCAGCCTGGCCTGTGGGACCAGACTGAAAAATGGCTTTCCGACATCCCCTGAGGGGTCCCGATTGGGAGAGGGTGCAGGCCAGGCTGAGGTACCCCACCGGTGCATGATCAGCTAGACCCCAGCAGCAAGCTAACCTACCAGTCGGAGCATCTGCCCCCTGGTGGTCAGTGCACGTTGTAGTGAGCAGTTGAGTGGCCTTAGAATATCATTAGCATATTATGCTTTGATTGGTTGAACAGACGACCAGACACTTAGCATATTAGGCATTTATAATATAGGATTTCTTTTTATTTTAATATATTTTATTGATTTTTTACAGAAAGGAAGGGAGAGGGATAGAAAGTTAGAAATATCGATGAGAGAGAAACATCGATCAGCTGCCTCCTGCACATCCCCCACTGGGGATATGCCTGCAACCAAGGTACATGCCCTTGACTGGAATCGAACCTGGGACCCTTTAGTCTACAGGCCAACTCTCTATCCACTGAGCCAAACCAGTTAGGGCTAGGATTTCTTTTGCCTGAGGAACATTTTTAATATTTCTTTAGTGCAATCGTATTGACAATCAATTGTTTAATTTTTTTGTTTTTCGGGATATGTCTTTATTTCTTCTTTATTTTGAGGTACATTTTCACTATTTGTAGAACATTAACTTGACAGTTTTTAGCACTTTTAAGGTATCATTCAATTATCTCTGGCTTAGATAATTTCTGTTGAGAAGTCATCAGTTTTGTCATTGGTATTCCTTTGATGATTGTGTCTTTTTTTTTTTCCCCCTCTGACTGCTATTAAGGTTAGTTTTGTCTATCTCTTTTTTTTTAATCTATTTTTCTATGATGTGTCTTCAGTAATCCCTTATTAGATCATTTTTATAATGTGCTTTAATGATTTTAAAAGAATTTATTGTGCTTGTAGTTTGCTGAGCATTTTGAACATGTGAATTGATTTTTTACTTTAGTTTAGGAATCTTTGGTATTCTATCTTCAGGTATTGTTTTTTTCCCAATATTTTTCTCTCTTTTTGATGCATCAATCACAGTATAAAACACCTGAAGATCCACCACATAGTGAATTTTAACCTCTCACAATTGACAAATCTTTACAGTGAATCAGATTATATTCATGTATATATCTATGTTTGAATATAATGTATATAATGTATAAACATGACTGACTCAGATTCTAATTACCTGATAAAATCTCCATTTCCTCTTTTCTTTGCTATCATGTTTCTTTTCTTGTTTGTAGTAATCAGTTATATTATAGTTCTTCTAACACCAATGTCTGTATCACCTATGAATCTCTTCCTGGTTGCCTGTTTTTCCTTTCTTGATTTTGGACACAGGGCCTCGTCTCTTGCCATGCCTGGAATTATTTTAATAAATGAAGAGCACTGAACATAAATACTGAAGAGACCACAGGCACTGTGATCTTGAGTCAGGAAAGGATTTTTTCCCCCTTTGTTAAGTTGACAGTGTGAGAGGCTACCTTAAATCATTTAAGAATGAGCCAATTTTAGGCTGAATTGGGGTTTTTATTTAATTAAATTAAAGCTCAGTCTATCACTGGTTTTCCTTGTCTTTAGTCCAGAGGCCTCCATTGCTTGCAGTTAAGAGCTTGATGTATTTACTAGGTCCATTTACCATGCAGGTCTTTGTCTTCTAAGCACCAGGTGACTACAGAATTTTTCATTTCGTTTCTCAGAGTCTATCATATAGCTCTTCAGTCTCTATCTTGCATACCTTCAGAATTTGGCACTTGTTTTAGTGGGGAATCATTTCTGTCTTGAGGCTTCTCAAGTATCCAACTTGACTCTATCTCACCTAACTATTAAAATACCTACTGATTTCTCTGTCCTCAACCGTGGCCCTTTGGCCAGTGAAAGCCCACTTTCCCAATCTATCCCTACAAGAATCTGCACACGCTTCCAGGGAAAATGCAGGTGAAAATCATCATTACACTTTTCCAAGACTCCTCCTTTTCATGATTTTAGCCTTGCTAGTCCTCATTATCTCTGAAATTGTGTGTATCTTTAAATAGATGATTTTGAAATTTATTTTGCCTTTTTAAAATAATTCTTCTCAGTAGGTAAATTGGTCTACCCAAAACAAATCTATTTGGAACAGAAATGCCTGTCAACCCATTATTATCTTATTGATGTCTTCCCAAATTCCTACCGGTATACTGCTGTGCTGTCAGGATGACGTTTTTCTGTCTTACCACAGCTTTTATAATGATTTCTTATAAGCCCATATCAGCAATAATTTTAGAGGGAAGACAGGTTAACATGAACCTTCAGTTACCAACCTTAAGCTAGAAATGCCATACACTTTGAACCTTCTGCCCTATATTAGAATTATCTTTTTATGTCTGTCTCTACCACTATATTATGCATTTCATAAATTTCATGTGCATGCTTGCCATAATACTTAGCATATGGAATCACGCATAATAGCTGCTCATTATTTACCTGTTAAGTAAATTATGCAATAAATGAATAAAAGACCTCATAATGTTCATGATCAATGACTTTATTGGTATCTCTCACATTATCAATAGTATTGCTTTTAAAAACCCAAAATATTATATATAATACTAGAGAAATAGAGACAAATATTTTATTGCTTTATAAAACCTGATATATTCTGTGCTCTTAAACAGAACTTAAACAATAGCAACAAAATATTTTCCCAGCTTCTGGGAATTCTCAAAGAGAATTCTTTAAAAATGAGAAACTTTAATCATTTGGTCCCTTTAGATTTTATAGTAGTTTAAGAAATATATGTTTGAAATTCCTAATATATGTTTAGTTCTCTCCTAACACATATATTTCCCTTCAGAAAAGAAAAAAAATCACATGAAAAAAATTGAAAAGAAATA
The DNA here is from genome assembly GCA_026230045.1 of Corynorhinus townsendii. NCBI lineage: Eukaryota > Metazoa > Chordata > Mammalia > Chiroptera > Vespertilionidae > Corynorhinus > Corynorhinus townsendii. The sequence continues at coordinate 165,673,889 of JAPDVU010000002.1, read as the reverse complement.
TTACCTAACACAAACGCATATTTTTCAAAGATTATATTTCCATTTCTACATAATATATTCTCATTATGAAACCGTCATTGCATTTTTTTAGTCATAAACAAGGGCACTAAAAAGAAAATGAATGACAATGTAAATGACTTTCTGAAAGTGACATCTATTCCAATCTCAGAAAAAAATTAACTCTGAAATATTAATTTATCATAATGAGGAGGCCAGCCGTTAGGTAAACTGATGAGCCAGGAGTGTTTCCCATAGGCCTGCAGCTCATTGTGAAGGCACCTGGGAACACTGGCTTTGAATTTAAATTTAAAGGTAAATAAAAATAGATCATACTGTCAACTTGAAGAACATCAACTGAGAATGCCATGCTCCTGTGTCTTTGTAATTTAACCATAGAATAAGAATAAATATAATTGTACTGGAAAATAAAATTGTCATAATTCCTGGCCATTGGAAAGGAATTTCTTTTTTTTTAACATTTTTTTTATTGTTTTAAGTATTACAAATAGTAGTACATATGTCTCCTTTTTTTCCCCCATTGATCTCTCCCCGACCTCCCCTACCCCCCAGTACATGCCTTCACCTGCCCGCCCTCCCCCCCGCTCCAGTGTCTGGTATCCATTGGTTGTGCTTATATGCATGCGTACAAGTCCTTCGGTTGGTCTCTTACAGCCCCCCTCGCCCAACCTCCCCGTCTTCCCAATGTAGTTTGACAGTCTGTTCAATGCTTCTTTGCCTCTGTATCTTTTTCCCACCATTTCTTTCCTTTAAAAAGTTTTCAAATAGATCAGCCTGTTTCTTTCTCCCCTCATTCAGAAATGAGTTAAAGGTATGGGTCATGCTATGAGCCAATGACCAAATGGCCAGTTGTTTTGGCAGTATTCCAACTCTGTCAAAAGAATCTTTTTTTTAAAATAAATCTTTATTGTTCATATTATTACAATTGTTCCTCTTCCCCCCCCCCCCCATAGCTCCCCTCCATCCGGTTCCACCCCACCCTCTGCCCTTACCCCCACTCCACTGTCCTCATCCATAGGTGTACGATTTTTGTCCAGTCTTTTCCCGCACCCCCCCACACCCATTTCCCCCTAAAAACTGTCAGTCCACTCTCTTTCTATGCCCCTGATTCTCTTATACTCACCAGTTTATTCTGTTCATCAGATGTTTTATTCACTTGATTTTTAGACTCACTTGTTGATAGACATGTATTTGTTGTTCATAATTTTTATCTTTACCTTTTTCTTATTCTTCCTCTTCTTAAAGAATACCTTTCAGCATTTCATATAATTCTGGTTTGGCAGTGATGAACTCCTTTATCTTTTTCTTATCTGTGAAGCTCTCTATCTGACCTTCAAGTCTGAATCATAGCTTTGCTGGGTAGAGTAATCTTGGTTGTAGGGTCTTGCTATTCATCACTTTGAATATTTCTTGCCACTCCCATCTGGCCTGCATAGTTTCTGTTGAGAAATCAGCTGACAGTCATAAGGGTGCTCCCTTGTAGGTAACTAACTGTTTTTCTCTTGCTGCTTTTAATATTCTCTCTTTGTCTTTTGTTCTTGGCATTTTAATTATGATGTGTCTTGGTGTGGTCCTCTTTGGATTCCTTTTGTTTGGGGTTCTCTGCGCTTCCTGGACTTATAAGTCTATTTCACCAGGTGGGGGAAGGTTTCGGTCACTACTTCTTCAAATAAGTTTTCAGTATCTTGCTCTCTCTCTTCTTCTGTTACCCCCATAATTCTGAGGTTGGTACACTTGAAGTTGTCCCAGAGGCTCCTTACACTATCTTCATATTTTTGGATTCTTTTTTCTTTTTGCTTTTCCGGTTGGGTGTTTTTTGCTTCTTTGTATTTCAAGTCTTTGACTTGATTCTTGGGATCCTCTAGTCTGCTGTTGGATCGCTGTATATTATTTTTTTTGTTTCAGTCAGTGTATGCTTAATTTCTAGTTGGTCCTTTTTCATATCCTCGAGCGTCTCACTAAATTTATTGGTCTTTTCTAGAAAATTCTTGAAAAACAATATAACCGTGGTTTTGAACTCTATAGCTAGTCATTTGCTTTCCTCCATTTCTTTCATTTGTGACCTGTTTCTTTGTCTCCACATTTTGGCTGCTTCCTTGAGTTGATAGAGTGGCTTTGTGTGCTAGGTGTCCTATAGGGCCCAGGGGCTCAGCCTCCCATTACCTGAGATGGACACTGTTGGTGCACCCCTTTATGGGCTGTGTTCACAGTCTTGTTGTAGTTAAGCCTTGATTGTTGTTAGTATCACTGGGAGGAATTGACCTATAGGCCAATTGGCTGTGAGTATCAGCTGTGTCTATGATGGGAGAACTTCTGTGCTGGAGACACCCTTATGAGACGAGACTTGCTTCAGTGGGGCTTTGGTGCTCACTGAGTCTGCCCCCTGAGTGTGTCCCTCATGGATCAGAGAGTTGTAATCTGGATGGTCCCACTCTGACCCTGGGTACACTGGCTCTTGGATCTCCAAGGAGTTACTAATTTAGCCTCTGCCTGAGGCCACACAGCAGGAGCTACGGAGAGACCTGCAGATTTCTCTTCTTTGTTTGGGTTTTGGAGGTGCCCATGTGAGGCCCAGCTGTGAAGCAATGCAAGTTGCTGTGGAGCCTTGGGCCTTCTTTTGGATGTTCTGGGTCTCACTGACTCAGCTGCAGTTTGTTAGGTAAGTTTAGAATTCAAAGAACCCATTCATATGCAAAAGCCTCTGCCCTCAGCTGGATGGGGCGTAATCTCAGGGCGGGGCAAACAGCAATGGTTTCCCATCAGTCCTGCCCTAAGAGGCCCTGGGTCTTAGTGTCCCGCAGTAATCGCTGCAAGCACCTGTGAGAGAAAGCCACCCTCAAGTTTTGCCCACTACAAGACAGTGCAGTTTCTCCCCATATGAGTCTGGGTCCTAGAGTCTTGCCTGGAACTGGAGTTCAGAGTCATCGGGAGCTTTTGTCTCCCTCCCTATTGAGAAAGCCAGCCATGTACTCAGTTGCCAGCCCACTCCACGCAAGCGCCTCCATACCTCTGATTTTGCAGCTCCTGTGAGTCTCAGTGTGCTTTTCTCTTTCCTTCTAGTTGTAGAATTTCCACTCAGCCAGCCTTCCTGTGGTTCTAGATGATGTCCATTTTTTTTAGTTGTCGTTTTGAAATTGTTGTGCGAGGCAGCAGTTCAGGTGTTTACCTATGCTGCCATCTTGGTTTCTCTCTCTGTCAAAAGAATCTTAATCTGATGTCTTTTTCATAACTGGTACAGGAGACAGTTCCACTATCCACAAACTTCTCATGTTTTGGTCTTCGTATTCTGGACTTCTCGTTTGACAATATTCCTGAGTATTTCATTTTCTGTGAGGCTATTATTTATAAAGTATGCCTGCAAGGAACAAAACAACTTATTCAGTACAGTTTCTTCAAATACCAGACTTTTATTACCAGAGGCTTCCTATGGACAGCTCTCTGGAATGGGCCCCATATGTGATGGGTTTAAACATGGAAGAAGACTGCCAAGTTCCAACCTGTACAGCAAATGCCAAAAACAATGATAAATTCAGTAGTTGTGCAGTACTGCTGTGCATAAAAAATACTTGACCTTTGTTCATCTTTGCATTGTTTCCTGAAGTTGCTAGTACTGTACTTGAAATAGTATAAACTTAGAGGAATAGAAGCTCACCTTTCCCGTTCCTTTGCATATCTTTTCATGAGGATTGCCCTTTCCCTTCTCTCCAGCATTTATCCCATCCCTATAGTTCACAATACTATTTTTTGAAATTTATTTTTAAATTGTAATTTAAATATATATACTAGAGGCCTGATGCACGAAATTCGTGCAAGGGCCTTGGCCCCGGCTCCTGCCCACCATCACCATGGCTGGGGGCCTCTGCTGCCTCTGCCTCGGCCTCCGCCCACTGCGGCTTTGTCTGGAAGGAAGGATGTCCAGAAGGACGTCCAGTCTAATTAGTATATTATGCTTTTAATATACATATACATATATATTATTGTTGATAGTATTACAGATGTTTCCCATTTCCCCCTCCTTAACCCTCTTCCTCCCAGCCCCTATCTACCACCCTATTGCCAGTGTCCATGGGCAATGCATATAAATATATAAGTTCTTTGGCTTATGTCTTCTCATCCTCCCATCCCCACATTGAGGTGTGTTAGTCTGTTCCATGCCTCCACTCTTCGGGTCTTATTTTGTTGGTCAATTTATTTTGTTCGTTAGATTCTACAAATGAGGGAGATCATGTAATATTTGTCTTTCTAAGATTGGCTTATTTTACTTAGCATAATATTCTCCAGGTCCATCCATGTTGTCCTAAAGGGTAAGATATCCCTCTTTTTTTACAGCTGCATAGTATTCCATTATGTAAATTTCCCACAGCTTTTTTACCCATTCATCTACTGATGGGCACTTGGGCTGTTTCCAAATCTTAGCTATTATAAATAATGCTGCTATGAACATACAGGTGCATATATTCTTTCTGATTGGTGTTTCAGGGTTTTAGGATATATTCCCAGAAGTGGGATCTCTGGGTCAAATGGAAGTTCCATTTTTAATTTTTTGAGGAAACTCCCTACTGTTTTCAACAGTGGCTGCACCAATCTGCATTCCCACCAGCAGGGAACTAGTGTCCCATTTTTTCTGTATCCTTACCAGCACTTGTTGTTTGTTGAATTTTGAAGATAGCCATTCTGACCGATATCAGGTGATATCTCACTATGGTTTTAATTTGCATTTCTCAGATGATCAGTGACTTGGAGCATTTTTTCATATGTCTCTTGGCCATTTGTATGTCCTCTTTGGAGAAATGCCTATTCAGTTCTGCTAATTTTTTAATTGGATTTTATGTCATCCTTTTGTTGATTCATGAGTACTTTATATATTTTGGATATTAACCCCTTATCAGATGTATCATTGGCAAATATGTTCTCCCATACAGGGGGTTCCCTTTTCATTTTTGTGGGGGTTTCTTTTGCTGTGGGGAAGCTCTCAGCTTTTTCCAATGATTTAGTGGGCATACAACTTCCATTCCCAGCACTATGTCTCAAGCAGTGGACTATAAATCTAAAGGGGGGCAAAATTATTTAGAATCTGGTCTCAGAATCCTAAAATGCTGTGGTTACAATTTCAGGTAGTTTTTGGACAGAGTGAGCTATAATCCTTTCCAAATATTCATTCATGAAGCTCATTAATAATTTTTTTCTCTCAGTAACTGAAGATGGATTCTTTAATTTGAAGTGGCCTTAACACTAATGAGTCATGTCATTACTCTGGAATCTTTTAAGTTGGTTTCCCCCGCCCCTCATTGACTCAGTGAGGTAGAAATTAAGGACAGCTCCCATTAGCTCTATATATTTCCTGAAGCATCTGCTCATGGTTACAAACTGATCCATCCTAAATATTTATTTGTCTATAAATGCCATGGAGTCAACATTTCACTTTAGACTTCTTTTTTTCTTCCCCAAACACAAGATTTCCTTTAAAAGTTCTGTCAATAACAAATTTGCAATTTAAATGCTTTAAAAATATGATCATTCCTGCTGTGTTTTTGAATACTTCCTCCATATTTAATTGCTGCAGACACTTTAGTTCGTAATTAAACTTTATTGTTTATTATGTTGCAGTCATTAATAGATGTGATAGGAAAAAAGTGGCTAGTTCTAGAAAAATTACTGACTACTAATTATAGCTTTAATCTTATTAGTTCCCATAACCGCAATGAAGTCATGGGGCTAAGAGGAAGATGGGTAGAAAGTGAGACACAAAACAAGTACACAGTTCATGTTTTTGAGGATTTACTAGACATTTTGGAAGACAAGCTTGAATTGGACTTCAATTGAATTGGACTCCTTGATTTGTAGGGGAGATTAGCTTAGAAATAACATTTCCAACACTTGCAAGATGAATATCCTCATTTTTCAAAGCTCCTTTCTCCAGCACATCCCCAGGTTTTGCACTGGTGACAGAGAGGAGCATATATTGCAGGGCACAAAGCTTGCCTGATCTCAGAGCCTTAAAAGACTTTTATTGTGAGAGAATGGAGACACTTGATGAATCTGATGGGTTTTGGTCATGGAAAGATTTGCTATGAACCATTGCACCAAGGTTGAAATGCCCAAGAGGCTGACAAGCTTATTGCCCATTTCAGAGATTAAATAGTTTGGGAAAAATTTTCTCCCCTGCCAGTTGTAATTGTGTCTGTGAAATAAGTGTTCATTCTGCTTGAGCACTGTGGTTTGAATGCTTCCTTCTACATTTTCCCCCAGTGGAATGATTCTAAAAAGGTCAGCTCAAATTTTCCTGTACCAGTGCAAATTAACCCATGAACTTGATAACACCTCTCCCCAGCCCCCAACATCCTTGCTAAGTTCCATGCCAATGAAAAATCAGAAACTGTCAAATCCCTTCCTTATGGATTGTCTTTGTAGCTGGTTGAAGGGAGGGAAAGGAGCTGAAAAATATTCCAGGTTAATGATGGTGTAAGAAATGGGCAAAGGCTACTTTTGAAGGTGCCAGAGTAGCACTCATCAGTAGGTAAAGTGGTCATTTAGTTGTTGGAACTTCCAAGGCAGGTTGGAGGGCCTCAATTGCCCCACATAGAATAGGGTTAAGATAACATCTCAAGAAGAAGGAAGAGAAAAAAAAAAAAAGAAGAAGAAGGAAGAGGGCACAAGCAGAAAAACACAAGCTCAGGACAGACCATTTATTCCCTGACATTGCCCAGGGTCAACATTGAATATTATTCTGCTCAGTGCTGGCCAGTAGCTAACCTTTTGGGTGATTTAGAGAACATTTCTTTTCCTAGCCCGGGTGGATAAAGATCATTATGTGTTAACACAGACCACAACATATTCTCCTTTCATAGGCAAACCTTATATAGAATTCCTGGGTTTATCATTTTCAAGTCTCAATAGCATACCTCAAAATTGAATGTGAGAATATCAAAGAAACCTAGAGACAGTAATATTTATTTCTGAGCATTCCCTATATCCCTGCCACTGTGCTGAACCTGTATGTGATTATCTTATTTAATTCTGTAACAATTCCATGAGGTAGATTCTGGTTTTATCCTGTAGAAACATAGGGAGATTGAGCAACTTGCCTATAGTCACACAGTTAGTAATCAGTTTAATCAATTTGAACCCAGGTTTCCTAATTCTAGAATTTGAACTCTAACTATTGTCCTTTACTTCCTTCTCTTTAATCCTCAGTACCTTGAGAATGCAGGTTGAGCTGATGCTAGGAACAAGATGATTCTTTACTAACCAGAAGTATGTATTGTATGTGGACCTGAATGAGGTCTGCTTCTTTATGCTTTTGTATTAATAGGGATGCCTTCTCACTAAGTGTTGACTGTGGCTCCAAAGCATCCTAGGATGGTGTTTTTAGTCCGATTACCTTGTTCGGGTACCTTTCTCTCTCTATTTCCCTGAATTGTCAGTGGTGATCAGCATCCATGCCTGAGGAGAAGCAGGGGTAGTCCCAGTTTATGAGTAAAAAAACAGTGGCTAAGAACATCTTTGCTCAGGTGACTGGTGGGGTTAGCCAATATTACCTCCTCCCCTAAATACAACTGTTAACTAAATAGCCAGGAACATGAGGTAATCTATATTGAATATGCCAAAATCATATTAGATGTTAATATTAGGCAGGCCCTTTTTGGGAAAAGAAGAAGTTGGAGGGGGAAATAGAACTTGGAACATAACTATAAAAATATCATGAAAATTTACAATTAGAAGCATACCTTAATCAATGGAAATTACCACTAATAAGGTCAAGTGACTAGGGTACAGGTATTTGAAGTTGAAGATGCAAGTTGGTTGCTCTTTTATTACATTTTATTACTGTCAGAAGTGAATAGTTATTTTTATATGAATATTGTGTCAAGGGCAGATCTCTACAAAGTCAGAGGATCTTCCTTTCATGTTCAATGTTCATAAGTCTCTATTGTTCTTGGCTGCCTGTATTTCCTTGCTTGACATGTCTGATTTTTTTTCCTCCTTCCCTAGTCCATCAAGTATTTAGATATCAGAAGGTCAGGAGATCTGAGACAGGCTCAGCAACCTTCCCGTTCTCACATGCATGTTGTAGGGGTTAATGAACTAACACATTCTAAAATGATTTTAAAAGGAAAAGCACTGTGTATGTGACAAGCATGATTAACTGGCAGCTAAGTTATTAGGCATGTGAATATTAGGCACCTTTTCTGAATTTCAGAAAAATGGATGTACATAGTCATTTCCAAAGCCACTATTATTTGAATGATATTCAGGCACTTAAATAAAGTCTAGCCCAATCCTAATTATCTGTACTTTTCTCATACCAGTCATATAGACCGTATGAGTGGCATGTTTATGCAACCACAATCTTGTGGAGTTTCCAGTGCATCAAGGAAAAGATATACAGTACAAGGCAAAATATTAGTTGCCTTTCTATCTACACCCCATACTTCTGGCACAGGAACTATTGTAGCCTGGTGGTTGGGAGTGTAAACTCTGACCCAAACTACTGGGGTCCAAACCCTCACTCCACTGCTGGTTAAATGACTTTGAGCAAATTGCTTTACCCCTTTGCATTAGTTTATTTATGTAAAAACTAGGAACAATAATAGTATCTATTTTATGGTTCAGACATCTAAGGTGCTCAGAAAAGCAGTTCCCGACATGCAGTAATTTATCTTTAAATGTTAACTAGTATTACTATAATTGTCACTAATACTGGCTTAAGCAGGTTCCACCCTTGGATAGAGAAATAATAATAGAATTGGTAGTTAATTTCCTAGGATTCACACCTGACATTTGACAGTTTAGAGTACCCACTTACTTTTAATATTAATCTATGGCTGTTCAGCACTTGCTGTGTGCCTGGATCCTCAGAACAACTTGCTGGGATAGGTTACTAGAGTGATAGTTCTCATTTTTGCTCAGCAAGGTTTTGATCTCCCTTCTTATTATTATTCACTCTAGCCACCACCTTTCATCTGAGGTACAGGGGTGGGTACAACCCCATGCCTGGGCATCATGAACTTCTCATCCTAAGGTAAACATGGGAACCAGCATGGCCAATCCCGGGGCCTCTCCTGGCACAGTAAGGAAGGCAAAGAACAAACAGCTTTGCCTCTGGGTTCATGATGCTAAAAGGGTGTGAAGTCAGGGTTAAAAGTGACCAACTTCATTCCAAGTGAAAAAGGTATGGCAGCAGTAGGAAAGAATGAAGCTGATCTGCTAGGTGGAAGGAGAAGGGAGTTCCAGTGGCTTTAATCCTACAATTTGAGGCCCAATTCCCCTCCTTTAATTTGGTCAAATGGCCCAATATTACTTCCAGCCATGTGAGCCAATAAACTTAATTTTTGTGTTTTTCTTAAAATAGTTTGAATTGGTTTTCTGTCTCTTGAAACTTAAAGAGTCTTTAAAAGACAAATGCTATAATTCACCCATTTTATGGATAAGGTAATTGAGGCTCTGAGAAGTTAAATGAGTTGGTCATGAAAATCACATTACCAGTGATTTTCAGAGCTAGAACTTCACAGTCTATTTAATGACACCAAATGCTATATTCCATTAAGAGAGCAAGGCTTAGAAACTTGGAGAGAGAGCTGGTTATTAATGAAAAGGACAGAAAAGTTTTTGGGCACCATCAGGTATGACTATTTATATAACTGATTCATTCATTGATTCATCAAATATTTGTTCAGTCACCAGGAAGCAATATAAGGCAAGCTGTCCGATAGAGGAGGTGAGGAATCTGCAGGTAGCCCTGGATCTCATGAGCAGTTGCCTGTTCTCAGCTGCTGTTGGCCTAGCAAGGGCTAAGAAGCCACAGGGCCAGCCTACGTGTGTTTTCCGAGTTGCTATTCCAGTGAATAAAGCATGTGCAGAATATGTCAAACACTTGGGCCTCTGAGAAAATTGATTATAGATCTTGCCCCTTCCTTAAAAACCCAGCTTTTGTTTTTATTAGCCTGTGTAAATACAAAATAACTCCTGAATGCAAATATGGATGGCGTTTTATTTTTCTGACAAGTTTGGAAGCAGCCTGCGGCAGGGTGGCAGTGAATCAGTAAACATCACGTGTCTTACACCAGGAGTTCATCAACTCTGCACACTATTAATGGGCTTAGGCCATATGTTCCATAATAGCATGTTTCCTCACGTGGACTTGGGCTGCCTGGTCGTATGACAAAGCTGCCACGTCAGTTTCTTGATGTATAGAAACAGGCTCTGCTTAGCCAGCTGTAGAAATCTACCAAGGTCATTTCAGGAGTAATTTCCATTTTGTGTGCTTTTTTTCCCCCTCATTGACTGTAAGAGAATGTGATGTGCCTCATTACAATGTGATTCCAGGTGCATAACACAATAATGACCTTTATGCCAAAGACTGAAGTACATGTAATTGATACGATAGAATCCCATCGATGTTGGGAGACATTAGCTGGAGGCAGGAACCCTGTTAACTTTTTGACATGGGAGGTCAAAGGGTCAAGGTGAAGGCCCAGGATACAGCCATGTCTGGACACAGATGAAAGAGGAGAACAGTGCTGCCTGGAAGCATTGGGGGCACAGCCCTCCTTATGAGAGTCTGTTAGGAGAAGGCCTGGGGTCAAGGCGGTGACTAAGGGAGCAGCAGAGCCCAGCTCCAGAGCCATGGGCTGGAATGATGGGCCTCTCCAAGCAGTCGTGCTGGGATAACCATCACCCCTGTTTCTTTTTTCAGGTCCTTACTGATTTTCTCTGCTGTGCATCCAACCCAAAATTATATGGTCTCTACAGAGGCATTGCTTCTTTTTCTCTCCTGAATTCTAGAATGTTGGTGCTAAAGAAGGACATCAGGAATTTGTTATGGAGTCTTTCCAATAACTTGGGAAACCTGAGGATTCCACTTTCACCCACCCAGGGATGGGTTTCCTGCCAAAACCTTGTCTGACTTCTGCTCTTCATTGAAAATGGCCAAACAAATCAAATCCTTCACTAGGTGATTATGGCTGGAGTATTGATTATCATTATTTAAACACACATTTACAAATGGCACCTGGATACAAAAGCTGCTGCAGACCCCAGCACCCTTCCTAATGCAGCTTTGTTAGAGTTGCTTGTAGCCAGCACTTGCTATTCTTGCTCTTTCTTCTGATTTTACTCTGACTGGGAATGTCTTATTTCATGTTTCCTACAAGCTACAAGAACCCAAACCTGATGCAGAGAAATAGGCACTGGAAGAGGAGAGTGAAAAGTCACATGTTATCTGAAACCTGAGGCATGGGGTTGGGGTAGGGGTGAGAGAGAGATAGGGATAGAGACAGAGAGAGAGAGAGAGAGAGAGAAAGCAACTCGAATAAGAACATATTTGGTCAGAAGGAAAAAGAAGTAGAACCTTGAGGGTTTTAAGCAGAAGAAACAAAATGTATAAAATTTTAAATAAAATGGCTTATCTGTTTGTTTATATCCCTGGAGTTATAAATATCTCCATCTGACCATGGATTACTAGTTATTTTTTTTTAGGAGGGAGCCTATTGTGTGTGCTTATCCAGGTTTTATTTCCAGAGCTTTTAGCTCAAATAGGGACAAAGGCTCTTAGATGCCGCTAATGCTCATAGACGAATAATGTCTTTTTAAATTATTGTCAATTCTGCTGTCATTTCAGGACCCCGGAGACTCTGCTTATTAGGGTGGCAGGAGAACGAAGAAATGAGTTAGGCACAGAGGTGGCAGGGGTTAATTTCATATTTGTCACAAAATCTTGCATGATTTCCCTATAAGACATTTAATTTCCACTGGGCATAATAACTTGCAGCTGCCGGAACATGCTGTATACTAGTGGTGAGTTCTTGTCTTCAGAGATTTGTGCAAGTCGTTATTTAAAATTAGAGATCCGGGTGCTACAGCTGGCTAATTAATCTACCACCAAGCAAAGCGAAGAAAGTGACCCACTTAACTGTTTTCAGGAAGCATGGCTACACTGAAACAAACTTTCAAAAATGTTCTGCCCGAAGAACCAAAGTGATACACCTCTGTGGCATGTTTGTGGTCTTCTCACGGTCTATGTTTCTCTTTTTTATCTCCCTTGCTCCCATGAGCCCCTATTTCAGGTCCTCACCTCACCCACATGCAATTGCATGTTCTCCACTTGAATTCTTAGATGCTTTTCACCATCCGGGTCCTTCTTCCCAAGGATACTGACAGGCTCCCATTCATCTCCTGTTTCTCGTCACCAATCATCTGCTCAGGAAACCCCCTCAGTCTGTGTTTTCTACCACATTAGCTCTCAGGCCTCTGCCTGATTTCTGAGGGTTCCCCTAAGAGATCCAAGCCATGCATTTCTCCATATTGCCCCTGCTTCCTCCTCATGCAACTGCCTGTCCTGGCATAATGGTCCTTCCCTCTCACACTGTCTCCTCAGCCAGATCACCTCTTCCATTCCTCTCTCAGCTTGAAAAGGTACACATCCTACAGAGCTCCACATGTCTGTTCCCAGACCACCTTGAGTGTTTTCTTTGGACTTGATGGTAGAAAGTTGAGGTAATCAGATCACCATTCATTTTCATCATTGGTCTGTGAGGGCCCAGATCTTAGTTTTAGATTAATAATGCATTTATGTTTATTCCTCTCTGCATAGGTATGCATTCTATTATGTTTCATGTGTATCATTTTTATTGCATACATCTTTGTCAAATTATTATATTTACATGTGCATGTATTTTGATTTGCACATGTGATGGATATTAAATTTCACCTGTTTCTTTATTCACTCAGTCTTATACCTTTTTGAATGAATTCTCTAAGTCTAGCCAGACAGACTCCATGGTAGGCAACCATCACTTTTACCTCTGTATTTTCTTCATGACGTACATACTTAGATTCATCCCACTATTTAGATCTTCCCTTCTTTGAAATTCTTGGTATTCATTTAGCACACAAATGGGCTCTTAATTATGTATTGTTTTGTATTTTCTATGAGAGTTTCATGGTTTTTCCCTCATATTTTATGTAACTCGTTGGAGATCAGGGGCCATCTCTTGTCATTGCCCCTATTCCACTCCACCCATCCCTACCTCTGCAGACCATCTTTGGAGCTAGGTGCTCAATAAATCCTTGTTTATTTAGTGAATTGAGTAGCATGACTTCATAAAATATCGGTCTTTTCTCTGTTCCTACCCATATTCCCAGTATCTAAAACGGTGCCTGGCATGATGTAGGTAACTAGGAAATATGTTCGAAGCAAGTGGTGTCTCATCTTTCACATAAGAAAATACACATGGAGCAGAAGGATATTACAGGGTTAAAGATACTATGTTCTAGTTTCCAACTAGGTGTGTGGCACATAGCATGCCAGATAGATTCTCTAGGTCTCAGTTAAACTGAATGATTTCTCGATCCTTGTCTATTCTAACTTGCTCAAGTTCTGTGGCTTCACTAACAATTTTCAACATGAAGTAAGGAAATCTTCAACATGAAATTATCTCCACAGAATACAGAGTAATCACGCTCAAGTCAGTAGAGCATGGAAGAGGAAGTATTGGGTAGAGGCGAGAGCATATTCAGTGGGTTGTGATCTTAAGCTTCCAGAATGATTTGAGATAAAATGAGTATGACCTGTTCTTAGAAGAGTGTCTGGCACATAATAAGTGCCATGTGAGTGTTTAGTATTACTTTTATAAATTTAGGAAAATCTACTAGTCTTTGTGACAAGCTCTTGTCTGGCACTTGGAAGTCTGTTCTTCATGCTGATATGCAAACAAAGATCCATGAAATCTAGTATCACTGATGAAATTAATAGTTTTCTCTTATAAGACAACTAGGGGCCTAGTGCACAAATTTGTGCGCCTTGAAAGGAACTGTGGGCTGAGAGGCTGCGGTGAGCACAGGGGTGGGTCTCAGCCCACCCTCTGCGCCCCTGCCTGGCCCCTCCCACCACAGCCCCCGGTCCCCTGTCTGCTGGCAGCCTCACTCCCACCGCCACCACTCCCACATGCTGACGGCACTGGCCCTGCTTGCACCCACTGATGGCATGGAGCGAATGGGTCCAATGCCAACAGTGGGTGCGAGTGGGGCCAGTGCCATCAGCAAGTACAAGCAGTGGCTGCTGCCCTGATCGCCCCTCAGGAGCAGGGGGAGGTGGAGAAACTCTCAGGTATGATCGGGGCTAGTAGCCGCCGCTCGCACCCACTGATGGTGCCAAACAATCAGGACCTGCGCCAGGTGCCAGCAGCAAATGCGAGCAGTGGCTCTGGTGCTGGCAGCGGGTGTGAGCACCCGGTGGGACTGTGGTGCATGAGAGCAAGGAATTTTTAGTAACCAGCAGAGGCTTGCCATGATGACAGCAACTGGTGCCCTGCCTTGGTCTGGCACCCCCGCTCACCTGCTCCACCATTCCACCATGGCCGATGCTCACCATGTTCCATGCTCTGCCGCCTGCAGCTGAGGCCTGCCATGTTCCGCGCACGCCCCTGGCGGTCAGTGCACGTCATAGCAACCGGTTGTTCAGTTGTTCTGCCGTTCGTTCTATTTGCATATTACCCTTTTATTATATAGGATAATCACCAGACAACAGTCTGATTTCTTTTAGGCCCAAACAGTTGTAATGGGCAAGTTCTGATTTTCACAGCTTTTGTAAAGTGAAGCAAAGGAATATTATCTTTCAGGGTCATGTAGCAGCCAGTAAAGATGTTGGGACAAGAATCTTGTGTTCTGTACTTGCTATCTATATTAAAAAAAAAAACCAAAAAACATATACAATTTTTTTCTATTGAGCAGTCACTTAGAAATGGAAACACTATGAATGTATTAATGTCTTATGCAGATAATATTTTCCCTTTAGTAGGGAAGTAGTAATTAAATAATACACTTTGCTTTCTCTTATCTATAGGGAAGTGAATGCAAATATTGGACAAACCATTATTAAAATTCTGAACAGCATTTAAAGCCTGAGCTTGTGTGTTGCTATAAGGCTTCTTTTTCTCTAGGTCGAGAGGCAAAGCTATTTGTTTTAAAGAAATGACAGAAAAGGTATTGGTGATGGGTTAATTTGGGGGCCAAGAAAGGATTACAACTTCTACTCAGTAGGTTGGAGAAATAGGTAGGCAAAATGTTCATTTAGCAACAACAACATAGGAAAATGACTGAGTTGTTTGTTTTAAAGCTCAGAAACACTGAGTAAACTCTAAGACTCACATGGTAAATGGGGATTTTTTAAACAGAAAACCTTGGTTATGGTTTTGGTTGTTACTCATGAACTTAATTTGGGAGTCCCATAGTTTCCATTAAAGGAAAGATTGGCTGTGTTCTGTGAACAACTTTCTGTGTTGTGTTTGTCAAGTAGTTCTCAGCTAAAACTGCCTTTCATTTCCATGTGGTCTACATTGAAATAAATATGCATGATGACTAGCTAGGGAGGATTGCCCTGAAGGTTAAAGGAGATAATACAGTATATGGGAAGGCAATCTGACAAATATAAAGTCTTATACACATTGGTTTCAGTTAGTATTTCATTCAGTAAAAATCAGAAGCATGCCCTAGCTGGTTTGGCTTAGTGGATAGAGTGTTGGCCTGCGGACTGAAGGGTCTCAGGTTCGATTCTGGTCAAGGGCACATGCCCTGGTTGAGGGCTCAGACTGCGCAGGAGCCAGCCAATCAATGTGTCTCTCTCATCATTGATGTTTCTATCTGTCTCTCCCTCTTCTTTCTGCTCTGAAATCAATGAAGATATATATGAAGATATATATATATATATATATATATATATATATATATATATATATATATATATATAAAAAGAAGCATGCCTACTGTGCGCCAGGAATTGCTTTAGGCACTGAGTATTCAGAGAAATAATACTTATCTTTGCCCTTAGAGTTTATAAATACATTGGGGAAACAGACATTTACAGAGATTGTAGTGTGGTAAGTGCAATGATTGGGATATGCCAAATGCTTGGGAACATAGACAGAGATTCCTGATGGTTTTTAAAGTCAGGGAGGGGTGAGGAAGTTAGGGAGAGGAGAGGAAAGGAGCCCCAGGGAGAGAAAGTTGCATGAATGTAGCCTTGAAGTGAAAAATACTTCAGTGGATTCCACGTCAGTGAAGAGATCTGTATAACTAGAGCTTAACAGAGCAAGCAGAGAATAGCAAAAGATGAGTCCCAGGAGGTCAGATTACAGAAGGCATGTCTATTACATTAAAGATTCATATGTTATCCTGTTAGTGATGGCAACCCAGTGACATCAGACCTAATGTGGTCACTCTGGGCGTGTATGGAGGGTGGATGTGAGGGTCAGCGAGGAGGATATTGCTGTGCACAAGTGGAAGAATAGTGAGAGTGGGTGAGAACTGGATAGAACTGAGAGGGCAAATCTGAAAAACAGTGAAGAAAAGCAATGCATTGTGATTAGTTTTATTAGAGTTGGTGAGAATCATCCTCAAGCTTACAGTTTGAATGATTAAGTTACTTGTAATACAATTTACAAGGGTGGGGGAAAAGTAGGTTTACAGTTATGAACAAATGAAACAGAGTTTTTCTTGTATTATTTTTATTGATTATTGTATTATTTTCCATATGAACAACTGTAAACCTACTTTTGTCCCACCTTGTCTATACAGAACACTGAATGAGAATCAGATAATGGGGATAAAATATATGTTCATTCTTTGGCCGTGTTTTTCTTAAGGTTTCGATAAGATATTTGAGTGGAGGTATCAGAAGGCCGTGATTGGGAATAACAGCTTGGGTAGGAAATTCAGATTTGTAAGTCATAAGCATGATATATAAGTTGTAGTTAATGCCCTCAGAGAAGCAAGGCAAGGACAAAAGCCTGGGAACACTGGCTTTTAGAGGGTGGGCCAAAGAGAACACCAAGAAGGAACCTGGAGGGGATGGTGCAATGGTAGAAAGGGACACAGTTCAGCATCATCTCACAGAGGCTGGAGGGACAGAGGTTCAGGAAGGTGGTGGGACCCAAAGTGAAACCCAAGCAATGAAACCCAGGATAGGGACTAACAAAGAATCCCCTAAAATTGGAAAACCATGACTTTTGGTGCCTTTATCAGAGCAGTCTCACTGCAGGGGTGGCAGCAGAAACCCAATTGCAGTTAGTTGAGTGAATTTGGGGAGATTGAGCACAGAGTTTTTCTTGCCAGAGACTTTTGGATGGGAGGGACAGGCATAGGAGGGCAGCTAGAGGAAAAGTAGGGTCGGGAGCAGATTGTGTTAGGAGAGGAGAAATGTAAAGTTGGAGGCTGAAGAGAAGGAACCAACAGTGGGAAAGATAGGTATGTACGATAACACTGTTTGATGTAACGTGTTCCAAAAATGGGAGAGGTGGAAGGGATGGAATTTATAGGAAGGGTTGGCTTTAAGCTAAAAGGACTGAAATTCTTAAATCTCTGAGACTGGAAGGGTGAACGGATGGAAGGGAGTGGGTGATGGGGGCATGGAGAGGGAGAAATGGGTTGCTTCATGGCTTCGGGACAACGGTATTTAGCATTTACTCATTGCCCTAAGGACCAGGCACAGGCCAAATCGTCTTCTGAAGTCCCTCACCACCCTTCTCAGGGTTGCCTTGCAGCACCCTCCTCAGGACCCTTGCTTCCCATCTCCATGCTGTTCTTCCCCCATCTCCATGAGTAACCTTTTATCCAGTGGCTCTGGATTCCCCACATACATACTGTCTTTATCTTAAAATACCCATTGATTATCTGAATTCAAGTATATTACAAATGATTTCATTCAAAGATATAAATATCTGATATCCTGCTACCGGCCCAACCTTCCCAGGATCATTGCCTTTCAGATGGATACCCTGGCTTTTCAGCAGCCTTGCCCTATTAGACCTGACCCCTCTATTCAACCCAGTCTCCCCACACCCCATCAGTCCACACCCTCTGCTCTAGTCACACTTTTCCAGGAAATGAAGCACATGGTATACAAACTGAATGGTTGGAATAATAATTAGGACAGTGTAGATTTTTGGAGGCATCCCCATTGTCAGACCCGACAGAGGCAGGCCACAGGCAGTGCTGTGTAGAACTGTGCTGCTGCTTCTGGTATGGTATATTTTAATACACGTTACCTCCATTCCTTGGAAGTTTTAAGCTACAGACTAGGAGTACTATTCACCTGTCTGTCTTAATAGAAAGTTAGGAAAATTTGAATTAGTGCTGCATTTTTAAAACCAGTCTTTACTGCTGCTTGCTCATCAATGTTACAATCACGGAAGCAAAGCTGTATTTTTTTTCCTGAAAAAAAATAGTGTTTTCCATTGTGTCTAAACAATCTCCAAATAAAAACAACGAAAAAGTACTCACAGGAACTCCTTGGGCTCAGCATCATACGTAGGTGCCGGAGCCCCACAATGTACTGGCTGTGCCCATGCAGAGAGGATGGCTGTGCTCATAGTAAAAAGACTACAGAGGCTCTGATCTCTTCTGAGTCTGGATCTAGCATGTACAACTTTATGGGTAGGGGCACTGGTTTTAGAGTCAAACTGATTTTCTTCCTGATTACCAGTTACAAATTGTGAAACACATCTCATAGCATTGTTGTGAGGATTAAAGTGTGATCATGAATTTAAAGATTTAGCTTCATTGCTAGTACATAGTACGTTTTCAGTAAATGGAGGCTGCTACTGAATTATAACTGTCAATCAATAATTCATCCTCTGATTTAAGAGAAATCCTGGTTTCTCTAGGTCCAGGCAGAGGTGGGGGCTGCTTTCTCATCCAGCCTCAGCTACATGGCTATTAAACGGTGAGTTTACTTTACAAACAGGCACACAGGCTTGCTTTATTCTCATCACTGCTGTCTACTCTTTTTAGTCAATTAATGTGATCAGTCACTTAGAGTAATTGTTTCCCTAAGAACCAAATGTGCTTACATTCAGTGGCATCCACTGTAATACAATTAATTTTTTCTAATAATATTCATCTAGTAGATAGGCACAGTATAAATGAGAGCAGTAATGATAAGCTACCTCCTGTTTGCTCATTTTGAAAAGACTCATTAGGGACAGTGGTCCTCAATGTTAATGAAATGATACAATCCAATTAGAGAATTGCAGTTACACACACCAGTACTAGAAGGCGAGGAATTGCTACCTAACAGGGAATGTCCCTGTCTGCACCTTGCTCTTGCCCTCCTTTAGGATGCTTCCAACTTGGTCTGGATCCCATCCTTTCCTGGGGTCCCTTTTGGAATTTAGCTGTCTTCTTAATGCTGGTAAAAGCAGAAGCTATAAATAGCTTGCTTTTCAGTAGAACAACTCATGCCTGGAAAAGTTGATAATGATTTCAGAATTTCTTTAATTGACTTTTTAATTATAACACAGATAGCAACTATCCCATTCATATGTAATTCTGACAAAGAGGACAAGCAATTTCATATTCTTTGGAGATGATCTGACAAGTGTGGAAGCCTACAGTTCAGTACCAACTGCCTCGTTTTTGGACAGGAGTACCTGGCAACCACTCACTCGGGAAGATCAGGAATTGGAGCATCTGAATCTTAATAAATTATTTGATAGAATAATCCAAGTGCTATAACACAAGCTGCCACTGAGAATGTAAATCTGATTGGCTGGCTCAGAATCTTGCTTTTCTACTTTCATGCACATATTGGGAATTGGGATACTGTACAGCCAATTAGTGTATGAACAAGGCCTTACCATAATTATTATTTTTTCTACCTTTAGACTCAGGTAAATTATTCAAATAAATTTTTATAAAATACAGAGCTTAAGTCTGAGATAAGTACCATGTTCCTTTACTCTTTTTATCTTTTGATACTTGCCTAAGAGTTCCAGAACTTCAGAACTAGAATTAGACTAAAGAAACTGCTTCACCTCAAATAGCAGAGAACAAGTCCAACATTAGTCTGTTCCTACCAGCACTTTCAGTAGCTTTCAAAGGCCAAATACATAGGTCATTAAAACATCCAGCAGCCCAAGCTGATGTGTCTTTTGCAACCACAGAACAGTAATTGTCAGAACTTTGGATTTCAGAGACCAGGAAAAAAATTCTCCTTAAGTGTAGTCCTACAAAGGGTGGTCACCTTTTTACTTTACCAAGTAAAGATATTTTAATATTTTTTCCTTTTTATTTATTTGTTAATTTGTGAATATTTATTGAGCACATACTATCTGCAGATACTAAAGTGTGACTTGCAGTGACAAACAAAGCTAGGTACATTGTATGCCCTCAAGTATCATGTAGTCTGGTGAGTAGACAGTTATTAATCAATTACACTAATATATAGAAAGTTGACATTGAGATAGGTTCCATGAAGGAAATGAACATGGTTCTCTGAGGGCATGTAACTCATTAATTTGTAATGGAGGGAGAGGGTCAGAGAATTCTTCTCTTTAAAATTAATGCTTGGATTTCAGAGGTCTCAGACTATTTGGGCCTTGTAGGCCATGGTAAGGATTTTGAAATGTATGCCAAGAGTAATAGAAAGTCATTAAAGAATTCTAAGCAGGATTGATGTTTTTAAAAGATTCCTCTGGATGCTATTGGAGATTGGATTGGAGGGAAGCAAGAATGGAAGGAATGAGATCAGCTGCGACAAAATTCCCGGGGTGTAAATCTGACTAGTGGGGTGAGTAGTTGGATTTGAAGAATACTTTGTATCTAAAATTGCTGAGACTTATTGATAGGTGAGGGGCTAAGGAGAGGAAGAAAGAATAAAGGTATAAGATGACTTCCATATTCCTGGCTTAAGCAACTTGTCATTTAATATACTATTACTGAGGTAAAAAGACCGGAAGAGGAAAAGGTTGAGGCAGGAACAAATTATCAAGGGTCCTGTTTGGTGCTTATTAAATTTAAAATACCTGTAAGATATCCAAGGCAGGCAGATATACAATTCAGAAGCTTAGAGGAGTATTTTGCTACTATATATATGCATTTAAGAGATATCAGCATATCAATGATATTATAGTCATGGAAGTATGTAAGGTTTCACAGCAATAAGCATTATGGAATTTAGAACATTTTGAGGCTGATACAAGAGGGGAAATCTTCAGAGCATATTTCTAAAAACGGGATGTCATTTTAACACCCACAAAATAGAGCAAAATATTAGTCCTTTAAATTAAGAGCATTCAGTTGCATCTTTACTCCACTGTTTTTATCATTCTCATTTTGCTGTGAAGCAGTGAGAACTCTTCATACCACTCTGCAACCCACTGCTAGAGTTTCTGCATCTGCCTTCAGCAGAAAGGACCTCATTTTCATAGCAGAAGGTGTTATCCATACCCAGTGTCTCCTGACCTCTTAGACTGTACAAGCAAAAGACACATCTATGGGTTCTGGATCAAAGTAGTACAAGATGGGAACTCACAGAGTAACATAAGGTCCTACAACAGGTAATCAGTTTCCCCCTATCTTGAAACACAACATCAGTTGCCTCCCATAGACTTTAAATTGCAAAGAACTAATATTTTAATAATATCGAGTCTTTCAATTCATGAACACAGACATCTCTTCATTTGTTCAGATCTTCTAAGTCAGAGGACTGACTGCATTGAAAACTATTTGTGTGCATGGGTGTCAGTTAACATTGCATGGCTATCTCCTCCTCCCGCCCATCATAGTATTGGCATCCATCACAGTGTTCTTTTCTAGTGGACCTAGTAAAGGTTCCTGAATTATCCTATCAGAGGGCCCCAGGCAGCCCTGATCAACCAGATTGGAATGTGGGAGATAAATACCCTACTACTACTTGCAATAATAACCATTTTATCATTATACTTATAACTATGATTGTTAATAACATTCTTACGACTTGATGTCATGCATAGCACTAAGCGTTATCCAGATCTCATCTTATGTAAACCCTACCAAAACTTAGTTGGAGCATTTTATAGATGAAGTTATGGCGGCTGAAAGATTGACATCCCAGGTTTATATTTCATAATCATTTTTACATTATATTGTAATCATATGCCATTATATGCTACAAGGGAAACCCACTGGGACTCTATACTTTTCTTATTTGAGATCTCAGCACCTAACGGTGCCGGGCACATTTAAAGTGCTTATTAAATGTTGAAGATCATATAGGGATAGAGACCTTTTGAAGGGCAATGAGTGTTTCTTACAGGATTGGGAATCTCTCACACTACCTAGCCTAATACTCAATAAATATTTGGAAGGTCGAGTGTGTGGGTTTTAAAGTGGCTGAGAAACTCCTGTAAACTCAGAAGGTTGTGAGCAGTGCTGCTGGTGGATGGATTACTAATGAAGGTGGATTAAGAAGATGTGCTGCCTGATAATGCTGTTTTTGCATCTGTGGGTCTGACTCTTATTTAAGCATTCTTATTCATGACCTGATGGAAAAAAGAAAGAAGCTGCTCATTTTTGGAAATCACTAATGATTCCAATTTGGAAAGTACTGTGAGCAGCTCAGGCAACAGAAATAAAATGCAAACGACCTCTGAGACTCGAGGTATGTAAGTTGGGAATAATAACTTTGTGCGCATTTGAAAAAGGCAAGGCAGTGAGTACACCTGCGGGGAGGGAATGCAAACACAGAGCTGTTCTCTGGGAAGCAGACGCCAGCGCGCAGCGATGCCAAAGTAGGCCCAGGGGGCACCGTGGTCTGCAAATTAAATTCAGGCCAGCCAGGCAGCCTGGCAGGATGAAAGGGAAGTCCAGGCTGAGGCTGCCTGCGCAGAAGGGCGCGGAATAACAGTGCCTCTGCGGACATTTCTAGCTGAGCAGCACCTGGCGCCACACATTGTGCTCCCACCACCTCATTAGGAGGGAAGCTCAGGCAATTTGGCAGGAGTGCAGAGAATAGCAACAAGAGTGAATGAATTCAGGAGCCTGAAGAAAGGACACGGATAGAAGATGAAAAGGATTAGAAGCTATAGTTTAGCTGCAGAACGCTAAGGGGAAGAGGATGGAGAGGCCCAGAAACTATTAATAAATATCCAGGTTTACTCTAAAATAGCCCTGTGGAAACCTGCAGAATCCCCATCAAATTAAGACTTTTCATATTGAAAATAAACATTTTCTTCCAAGCGATGGGCTTAATGCCTGAACCAGCACTCTGCCTATCCAGGTGCTCAGTAAATACTACCTAATCAAGTGGCTGTCCTTTGCCAAAGGACTGTAAGATCCAGGACACAGGCCAATAGGAAGCACATTAGAAAATCAGCCAACCCTTTCCTTAGTGCCCAGTGAGGACAGGATTAAAGGAACTAGATTTTTGTTGTGTTGTGTAAGTCAAACTCTTTCAACAATGAAGTCGCCCCTTCCCATTCAGATAAACAGAAAACAAAATAGAACCCTTGCAGCCCAGAGAATGCCTAAGACACGGTTGGCTAGGCTCTGGCTAAATCCTGTCGCTGTAATTTACTTTATGTCAAGGGGACTGGTGAGATGCTCCTTTCTCCCCTAGTGGGCAGTGGGGGAAGAGGCTGCCAAAGCTGTGCCTCTGGACTAAAGGTCGACTTGGTAAACTTCACTTTGAAAAGATCAAACACACAGATATCCAGGTAGATGGACTTGAGGTTAATTCTCTGTTTTATACAACAGAGTCTCTGAAAAGAGCATTTGCCCTGGGTGCAATTGCATTCATCTTTGTTTGCAGATCATAACTACACTGTTCTTAACCTGCTGCCTGAGGACAGTCAGGTATTCCGGTTCCAGCCAGTTGAAAAGCAGTCACCCTGATGTTACCCAGCTCCAGGCTCCATGTTCTTGCTCTTGCCTTTCTCTCGCTGGTCACAACCACTACCCTGAATTTGGGTTTACTAATCTAGTATGTGGTTTTATACTCTAACTATGAATATACATTTCCATAAGCAAAGGGTGTTATTTTGCATGTTTTCTAGTTGTATATAAATATTATATTTTGTAAAATCACTACAAAAATTATATAATTAGTCAAAGTATTATATTTCAATTATTTTCATATATCTTATTGATTTTAACCATATTTTTGCATGTGATTGTGTAGTGTTTTATTGTATAAATATGCAATAACAGTTTAGTTATACATTTTCTTCTGATAAACATTTTGACTGATTGTTTACAATATTTTCCTCTTACAAATAATGCTACCTATAATTAACATTCTTCTACATGTTTCTTTGTCACGTGTGTGTGGGTTTCTTAGTCTAAGGTATTTATCTAGAAAGAAAGTTACAGGGTAAAGGAGGCATATTTCTTTAATTTTCTTTGATTTAACCAAAGTGTTCTACAAAATATTGTATCAGTTTAAACTCCCACAGCAGTGGATGAGAGAAACTATTTCTGTATTCAACACTGGTTATCAAACCCTGATTTTTCTTCATCTATTGGTGTGAAATGGTATCAATTTATTTTATTTTGTATTTCCTGACAACAGGTAAGGTTAAGAATCTTACATAGGTATGTTGGCCAATCAGGTTTCCTTTTACAAAAATAGCCTATTCATATCCATTGCCCTTTTTAGGGGAACAAGGAGTTGTCTTTGTCTTATTGCTTTGTAAAGCTCTTTATATATTGTGGATAGCAATTCTTTCTTAGTAACACACTATGCAAATGGTTTTCCCATACTGTTGCTTAACTATTCATCCTATCTAATAAAGAGGGAATATACTAATTGACCTTCATGCTGTTGCAAAGATGGCAGCACCCACAGCCAATAAGGAGGGAATATGCTAATTGACTGCCACACCCTCAAAGATGGTGGAGCCCATAGCCACAAAATGGCAACGCCCGGTCCCCTCAGCCCCACCGGGGCGGCAGGTGTGTGGCAAGACCTCCGGAGTCCCCCAGTCCCCTCAGTCCCCCAGCCACCCAGGGCTGGCCCGAGGTGCAGGCCAGCCTCAGATGGCAGCTGCCCAGCCGCACAGGTCCACCCAAGGCTCAGGTAACCAGGGCCAGCCGAGGCTTGCACTGCCAGCAGTGGCAGCAGCAGAGGTGTGCTGGGGCGTCGCCTTACCCTGATCGCCAGGTCGCCTCCCACTCCTGAGGGCTCCCAGACTGTGAGAGGGGGTAGGCCAGGCTGAGGGATCGCCCCTCCAGTGCATGAATTTTCATGCATTGGGCCTCTAGTGTTGTTTATAATGTTGCTTTGTGAATAGGAGTATTAAAATTTAATATCTTAAAATCTATCAACCTATGACTTTGTGGTTTGTGCTTTTTATGTGTTATATAAGAAATCCTTCTCTACCTCCAAAACTTGGAATATATCTTCCTGTATTTTCTTACGAAAACTTTAACAATTTTGCCTTCCACAATTAGTCCAGCTGGAATTATTTTTATCTAACATAAAGGAATCTTGTTTTATTTTATTTATTTTCATGTGAATAACTCTCAATCTCAGCCACATTATTGAATTTTCCATTTTTGGGTCATTAATTGATATTTCCATTTATGCATAGGTCACTTTCTGAGTTCTATATTATGTCTCAGTGGTCTATTTTTCTATCCCTGTGTCAATATGACACCTTGTGTATCACCATAGCTTCAGCAAAATTATTGTGTAGGGTTAGATACACGAGCTGTGGAGACACACTGCTTGCGTGTGATCCTAACTCTGCCATTCCCTAGTGTGGGACTTTCAGAGAAACCCTCAATTTCTTTCTAATCTGTAAAAACATGACAATGATGAATTCATAATGAATTTAAACCTTTTGCCTGGCATATAAATGCTCAATAAATGTTAGTTGCTATTATCTTATTTGTAGTATTGGTATTATTATTACTAACTATGATATCTGATAGGTTAGGACACCTCTACTTTTTTCCCCCCCAAAAATAGTGTTAACTATTGTTGACCTTTTGCTCTTTCAAATGGATGTCAAGATGGGCTTATAATGTCTCATGAAAAAGCCTGTTGAAATTCCAATGTCATTGCATTGATACATGTGTTCAATTGAGCCTTCTTATTCATCAATTTGATATACCTCTTTGTCTATCCAGTCATTTTATGTCAATCAGAAAGTAATTTTGTAATTTATTCCACAAAGATCAATGTGTATTTGTTAGATTTATTCTTAGCTACATTTTAGTATATTGATATTGTAAATGAGTTACTTTTTTATATCATTACTAGAGGCCTGGTGCACAGAATCCGTGCACTTGGGGGGATCCCTTAGCCCGGCCTTCACCCTGTCGCAGTCTGGGAGCCCTTGGGGGATGTCTGACTGATGGCTTAGGCCCATTCCCTGTGGAGTGGGCCTAAGCCATCAGTCGGACATCCTTAGTGCTGCTGTGGAGGAGGGTGAGGCTCCCACCACCGCCACTGCACTTGCCTGCCATGAGCCCAGCTTCTGGCTGAGTGGTGCTCCTTCTGTGGGAGTGCACTGACCACCAGGGGGCAGCTTCTGCATTGAGCATCTGCCCCCTGGTGGTCAGTGCACATCATAGTGATGGGTCATTCTGCTGTTTGGTCGATTTGCCTATTAGCCTTTTATTATATAGGATTACTGCTATGTAAAAATACTATTTTTATGTTGACCCTGTATCTAGCCACATGGTTGAACAATTAATAATTCTAATGGTCTATAGATTATCATAGATTATTTATGTAAACAGACTGATCATTTATACAAAAATACAGTTTTGTCTCTATCTTTACAATATGTACCTCATTTTATTTTTCTTGTCTTAGTAAAGAGGAATAATACTAGCAGGAATCCTTGTCTTATGCTAACTCTAATGGTAACAGTGTCAAGTTCCATTAAGTTTGATCCTTGCTATAGATTTTTGATAGATAACAATTACCAAATTTAAGAAGTTCCCTTTTATTTCTAATTTACTGAGAGTTTAAACAGAAATGAATGTTTAAATTCATTACTTTTTTTTACATGGATTGAGTTCATCATGGATTGTTTATTTTTTTACTCTGTTAATATTGTATAATGTACTCATAGATTTTCTAATGTTGAAATATCATTTCATTCCTAAGATAATACATTCTGGTATTTTAAAGAGGCACTCGGGTTTTCCCCTAAAGGACAAGTACCTTAAGGCTTTTAAGCAATTAGTTGTTGATTTGACTTCGCCTAAATTGTCCTTTTTGGGGTCTTGGTATTGTTATATTACCAATTAGTGAGCTAAATGCAAGACGTCTTAACAAGCCAACTAATTAGGAGTCTTTATTATGTGTGGACTCAGAGCAGAATATCTCTGTCAAATTCTGAGCAAAAACATGGAGGAAGCTTTCTCTATTTATATACTTCCAGTTCTTTGTCTCCCTAATATGGTTTTTCCGGACCTTCTGCAGACTTTACAAAGAGCTTGTGTAAGTTATTTTTGCAGACAACTTGTAACCTTGAGTATATATCATATCTAATAAGTACTTGGGATGAGAGTATGGGAATATTATCTTCTTACATTAGATGGCTAGACTGTAAGGTCAGACAATTAAGTTTTTATCTTTTCCTATTATTTAAACTAAAAAACAAAGTCATTTTACAGAATAAGAGACTGTCTAAAAATGACAGAGTTTACAATGACAGAGTTTACAGAA
Source organism: Corynorhinus townsendii (assembly GCA_026230045.1). Classification (NCBI taxonomy): domain Eukaryota; kingdom Metazoa; phylum Chordata; class Mammalia; order Chiroptera; family Vespertilionidae; genus Corynorhinus; species Corynorhinus townsendii. The sequence goes on along the minus strand of JAPDVU010000002.1, from coordinate 165,646,435 downwards.
AAAAGGACTATCTAACAACAGCAGAGAATTTCCAACAGCAGTTTTTATACAAGATGGAGGTTACATGCTTCAGTATGTTTAGTTTATGACTTCTTTATTTCTCTCTCTTTTTTTGGCATTTCTACATTTAAAAAATAAAACTTGTGTGAATATATGAATAGTGGATGAGGATGAGTTTAGAAGTATTATCTCCACTTATTTTGGACCATGAAATAAAGGTATATAAGAAGAACTTCCTACCAGCCAAGGATTTCTGGGGTATGTTGGTCCAGTGCCATAATTACCTTATTTTCTGAGTAGGCAAATTATGTTGGTGATTTGTCTAAAAATCTGGTGACAGCTGTATCTAGAATGATTTAGGAAACAGATTCCATTTTTCCAGGTAAATGGGTACTGTTTGTGTCTTCCTAGAAGCTGTCCTGGGTAGTGGTGATGGAAAAGGCATCTGCTCTTACTCTTTTGGAGCCACTTTTGGTTTTACTGTTTTTATTCATCTTTGGTAATTGCATCATTTTTTTGTAGTTCTGATGCTCAGCAAAGAAAATATGTTCTGCTCAATAATTAGTGTCCATTTTACAAAATCACTCCAATGTAATTGCCCTTGGTGTAAAATCCCAGGTCAGTGTAGAATATAGTTTTGATGTTTTTTGAGCAGTCCTGTTTCTGAATGCCTGTCCTAATTACATGCACACATTCAATTACTGAGAAGTTGTATAGCAAAAGAACTGTATATGAATAATAACAATAATGTGATGTCCTGGTCTGTTAGCTTTAAAAAAATATTTCAGAAACTGATTAAAACGTTTAATATTAGTTTTTTATTCAATGCTCTGTGAACCAAATGCCTCATTCCAACTGGAAATGTGTGAAAAAGAGAATAATACTCTTCTCTGTCCCTCCTCATCATATAGTATACAGGAAGAAAGAAACTAAACTCCTGGGAGTTATCACCTTGATTAACTGTGAAGTAATAAACATAGGAAAGCAGCAACAATTCATAGAGTTGGGTACTAAATCTCCATCTTTATGGCTTGCATTTGCCAACTGTCTCTGTATTTGACAGGTAAAGTGCATCTGTGAATTTTAAGCTTCTCAGGTTACAGTTAAGATATGTAATTAGATTTCTAGATTTACATGTTCCACCAAAACTTCTGCTACAGAGGGAAAAAGCCAATTAAGCCTGCTTTACTCAGCTTCAAAACAAAACTTCAACTTGAAAATTGATGGAAGAACTTAACTAATGAGGACACTTCACTTGGGGCAGCTTATTGCTCGATGCAGGCTGTGAGCTGTGGGACGCAGGCTCTTCTTTGAAGGCTGCAGTTAGGAAGTTTACTTGGCTAATAAAGCTAATTCCTTTAGACATATGGTTTGATGCAGGGGCAATTGGAAATTAGTATTTTGAACATTTATTGCATACAGTTTTCTAAGCATTTATACTTATTAGATGAAAGGTAGCTATTTGAGAAACTGTATTAACTCCGTCAGGTAAATGAAAAGCTACCTCAATGCTCTGAAGCAAAAATACATTCCAAAGGTGTAAAACTCTTTGGATTGCTAAGGACTAATTCCAGGCTAGAAATACTTCCAATAATCATAGTGACTAGGACGATAAAAGTAACTAATGTTTCCTGAGCAGATGCCACATGCAAGCACTCCCTAAACCTTAAATAAGCATTAACTTATTTAGTACTTATGAAGAATATGCATGATAGGTCATTTTACAATTAGAAACTGATGTTCATGAAAAGCTGAGCAGTTTGCCCAAGGCTACCTGTCTCCTTTAGCAGGTTAAATTCTTTATCTTCTGTGAAATGGAAACAGACTTGTTGATTATTGCCTTTTATAAAATAGCCTTAATGCCTTAAAAGTAAATGCTTCCTTGAATAATATAAGAATCTAGGAAGACACTAGAAATGTCAGCTCATTAGGGTAAGCATATATTTTATTGTTAACAGGCCCAGGAAATTCATGTGAGATAAAGTTACCTATATATCTTCAAGAAGATCATCATCTAATCAGGCAGATAAAACAAATGCATAAGGAATTACTTGAAATAATTATAAAATAAAATGTCAGCAAACACAAAGTAGGAAAATACTTGGAAATGAAGTCTAGTTCCTCTGGTACATTTGCATCTGCTGTAAAACAATGGGGGTGGAGTGGGCAACTACTTCCCTTAGGTTTCCTCTTGCTGGAACACCTAAGCTGGTGATTCATATGCTAATGAGGGCATATGAACAAATCCATGTGGAGAACACAGCAAAGTCTAAGTGCTGATTGAGCAAAGCAAAGTGGGGATGGTCATTAAAGGTGTCCTGGAGATGACCTTTGAACCAGATCCAAATAAGGTGAGAGATGTTGATTGGTTTAGAAGGGCTGAAATCATTCTGATTTGGGGATCAGATAGAGTGAGGATAGTGATCAACTGGAAAAAGAGTGAGAAAATAGTAACTAAAGAAGGGAACAGGAGTGGCAAGTTAAATATTATTTCTCTAAAATAGATGAGTTCAGTGACTGTTTTTCAGAGCAGCCACATCATTTTATATCCCCAGCAGCATTGAATGAAGATTCCAGTTTTCCCATCTTTGCCAACACTTGTTAATACCTGTCTTTTTTATAGTAGTCATCCTAGTGGGTATGAAGTGGTATCTCATTGTGAGTTTGATTTATAAATCAAAGGGCACATTTGAATTACCATAAATCTATTTTTTAAGGGTTTAAGTGCCAGAAAAACTGAATCAGAGACTCTGGGAGTAGAACTTTGTTTTTTATTGTTGTTTATTAACACTTTTTCTTGAGATATATATAATTATATACCCATTTAAAGTGGTTTTTAATATATTCATATTGTGCAACCATCACCACAATGAATTTGAGAGCATTTTTATCACCTCCAAAAGAAGCTATACCCTCCAATTCTAGGCAATAGTCTGTTATCGCTATAGATTTGCCTATTCTGAATATTCCGTATTAGTGGAATCATACAATGTGTAGCCTTTGTGACTGCCCTCTTTCATTAGCCTGTTTTCAGCATTCATCCATGCTGTGTTATATTTAACTACATCATTATTTTTATGATGAAAATATTCTATTAAATGTTGGGGAGTTAAGGGGGTCAGTAGGGGAAGAAGGGGGATATCTGTAATATTTTCAACAAAAAAGATAAATTTTTAAAAAGAAAAAATAAAGGGAAAAAACTAAAATGGATGTTGTTATCTACTTGGGAAATTAAGGAATAAAAAATATTCCATTAAATGTGTACATACACCTATAGATTTTATTTTTTCATTTATGAGTTAATGGACATTTGGGTTATTTCCTTTTTTGGCTATAATGCTCATGGACAAGTTTTTATGTAAACACTAGAGACCCTGTGCATGAAATTTGTTCCTGAGGGGGAGGGTCCCTTCAGCCCAGCCTGTACTCTCTCCAATCCAGGACCTCTGGCTTCTAATTGCTCACCTGCCTGCCTGCCTGGTTACCCCTAACTGTCCCCCCCCCGCCAGCCTGATTACCCCTAACTGCCTCTGCCTGCCAGCCTGATTGCCTCTAACTGCCTTCCCCCCCTGCTGGCCTGGTTGCCCCCAACTGTCCCCCCCACCAGCCTGGTCACCCCTAAATGCCCCCCCTGCCGGCCTGGTCGCCCCCAACTGCCCCCCTGCCAGCCTGGTTGCCCCACACAGCCTGCTGTTCAGTCATTTGGTCGTTCCTCACGAACCCCCCTGCCGGCCTGGTTGCCCCATGCAAACTACTGTTAAGTCGTCCCTCCGGTTGTTTTGGTTGTGATGGCCCCTAGCTTTTTATATATTAGGATATGTTTTTATTTCTCTTGGATATATACCTAGAACTGGAATTTCTGGGTCATGTGCTAACTCTATGTTTGACATATTTTGAAGAACAGCCAGACTTCTTTTCAGAGCAGCTGCATCATTGTATATCCCCAAGCAGCATTGAATGAAGATTCCAGTTTTCCCATATTTGCCAACACTTGTTAATACCTATCTTTTTTATAGTAGTTATCCTAGTGGGTATGAAGTGGCATCTCATTATGAGTTTGATTTGCTTTTTTCTGATGCCTAATGATGTTAAACATCTTTTTCATATACTAATTGACCAGTTGTATATCTTCTTTGAAAGGGTCTATTCAAACCCTTGGCCCATTTCTTAACTGGGTTATTTGCATTTGTTTTTGTTGTTGTTATTGAGTTATAATAATTCTTAGCACAAAAGTGGAAACATCCCAATTGCCCATCAAGTGATGAATAGATTTTAAAAAATGTTCTATATATACACTATAGAATATTATTCAGCAATAAACAGTACTGATAAATGCTACAACTTGGGTGAACATTGAAAACATTATGCTAAGTGAAAGGGGTCAATTACAAAAAACAACATATTGTGTAATTCCACTTATATGAAATGTCCAGAATAGACAAATCTGTGGAGACAGAAAATAAATTGATTAGGTGTTTCCTGGAGCTGAGGCAGGTATGGGCACAGGGTTTCTTTTTGGGCTGATAAAAATGTTCTCAAATTATTTTGTGTTAATTGATACACAACTCATTGAATATTCTAAACACCACTGAAATGAATACTTTAAATGAATGAATAATATGACATGTGAGTTATATCACGATAAAGCTGTTAAAAAGAAAATATTATTGCATGATTGTAGAGGGCAGGATGTTAGAGGCTAAAACTGTAGATAAGGAAACAAGCAGAGAAAATGTTAATATAGTCGAAGGAAGTAAGGACTTGAACTGACATAGTGGTAATGGGGATGGTACAGCAGGGACAAATGCAGAAGGTAACTAGGCAGGCTCTTCCTACATCATCCCTGATGGGTGGTAGCCATCCCTTTATTTAAAAACACCAGAACTGAGGCCTCTGTCCATCACCTCCTATCCTCCAGCTGGCCTGACTAGAGAATCATTTTAATTAACTTTATTGTTTAGGGGCAAAATTTGCTTGTCTGCAACATTTACCCAATTTCTTTAATTCTGCCTTGTCAAAATAGACATGTTGCTATAATAACTTTGGAAAACTTTGGTAAATGATCAGGATCTGTTGTGGATTATAGAATGTATAAATGTTTGTACAATAAAGGTCAGGGAGATTAGTTCTCAAATTAGAATTCTATTTTTGAAAAACTAAACTGTTCATCAGATGGCAGATGAAGAGATCAACCCCCCCATGTGTATTGGCCCAGCTCTCTCTCCACAAACACACTTTGGGCTGTGCATAAAAGGCAAAGCAGCCCCATGCTAGGTGGGGTTTTTACTGATAGCATCTTTCTAGAATACTAATAAGGTACTATCAATACTCCTAACATTCAGCTTAATCAACATGTAACCCTTTCAATTCAACTAACAATATGTTTACATTACGCAGACAGAATTTCTCTCTTAAGATTTCATTAAATATTTAACACAATGAAAGGAAAACACAACCAGTAACATAGCTGTATCAGAATGGGAAATCAATCCATTTCAATCCTGTTAGGTAGCCCTCTCACTAACCCTGTGGGCAAGAGACCTGTGGGAAGGGAGGAAGGGATCTTAGGCCTAGAGCCAGAGATGGAATTAAATCTTTGTGGGTCCAGCTTGTTTACAATCCTCATCACTTGCCATGTGCTGACAAAGGGCCAGACTTGGAGACCCCTCTGCCTGCCATCTCTGTTTATCTGGAGATTCAGGAGCTGCCTCAGAAGTCGTGTTGATTATTTCAGCATTTTCCTTAAAATGTTGCTCTTTTCACCTATACAATTTTCTTCAGGATTCCCCAAAGGAAGATAACACTAGGATTTCAGAGTTTCAGCAACACGCTGATGACAAATTTAGGAATATTGAGTAACCAATTTAACGTTCATGTCCCAAAGCAGTAGAAATAATAATAATAACTATAATAAAAATAGTTTACACTTTTTAGCACCATAGCAGTTACAAAACACTTCACATGTATTCTTATTTAACGTATCCAGCGGGGAAAACAAAAACTGTGCTCTTTAACTGTTCAATATATGTTTTGTTTGATTTTATTATGAAAATATATATAAAGCAAAAAGAAAAATAAAGGCCAGAAATGTATTTTACCTCCCTGCTGCCTCCCCATTTGCTTTGTCTAACAGCAAATGTTCCTAATACCTTCAGCAAGAGCAGAGGGGAATACTACTTTCTCCCATTTTGTTCAAGAAGGATCCAGTAAGCATCCCAAGTCCAGGAAGAAGTAGACAAAAGTTATGGGAGTGAGCATATGATGAGCTTCACCACATGTCTTTCCTCCAAAAAGTACAGTCATAGAAAGAAAGTATAGTATCCCCTTCTGGTCTGCTAGTTGGCCTATGATTAGACCACAGACTTAATCTAACAGCATTGGTTGTTGTAGAAAAAAGGATAACCTATTGGGATAAACTGAGAATCACAGAGTTAACATTAACCTAATGAAGTGTGAGCATCAGGCCCCTGTGAGAGGAAAAGAGATCAGAGGAGAAAAGGAACTAAGTCTGTAGGTCTCCAACGATTTGTTGTGTTTTATATTTTCATTTTAAATTTTTACTTTTGTACTGAATTTGTATTTGTAATTTTATCTTTTCTTAAAGATCCTCACTCCCCCCAATCACATAGGGTCTAAGCCTCAAGTCACCTGGATCCACCCTTGCAAGGTACTTAATTCAATATCATACTACAGACATGAGATCAGCCTTCAAAGCAAGGCCAGATTTGGATTAAATGCCAGGCTAATGGTAAATCTACTGGTGATATCAAACTGGTGAGATAAAAATGAAACACACCAGATTGAAATATGCAAAGTAAATGCATCATTTTTATTTTAACAATCCTCATCCATCCTGGGGCATTGGATGCCTCCAAAAAAATATGAGGGTGTGCACAAAGGGGAAGCATGCTGATACAATTCAGAATTATGATCTCTCCCATAAGACTATTATGAAGATTTCTTTCAGATTTTCTTTTGAAATTTTTATTTTCAGCAGTGTTGTATTTTTATTTGATTTCAGTGACTGTTCTAAGCTATATGTTGGTATTCTGGTATCTCTTAGAAACTAGTCAGGTAAAGTACATAATTTATATTTGGTTACAAAGATCCTGTTTTAGATAGTAGATATTAGTTCATGTGTGACAGATGCCTTCTGGATCCCTGGAGGCCAAATTGCAGCCAGCAAGTAAAGTATCTCCCAGATTCTAAATCAAAATAGTGGCATATTCTCTTCTAACTATGTCTGTCTGTCTGTCTATCTATTCAAATAGATATAAAGATATCTAGATATTCGTATACCTTTATATACCAGGTAGTAAATAGATCTATAGATGTCTATAGCTTTCTTTATACATACAGTATATATCAGATATGGCTTAATGTATGCATTAGCTTTTAAAGAGGCCTGACTTAACAACTTGAATATAAAGAGCAATTTATATATTCAAAAGATCCCAACAAAAAAGGGACTGTAGCAAGAACTTCTTAACTAGTTTTCCTTCTACTAATCTCTCTCCCTATAGTTTACTTTCTACACAGAAACCAGGAACTTTCTTATCAACTTAAATAACCTTCTAGTGGCTTCTCATTGAACTCAGAGTAAAAGCTCAAGTGTTTTTTTTAGTGTCCCAGTAGGTCCCCCATCTCCTGCCTTCTGCCTTCTTTCTCACCTGTTCCAGCCACGCGGGCCTCCTTGCTGTTTCTGCAATCCTGCACACACTCCTGCCTTAGGGCATTTCCAATTACCAGAGTCCTCTTCCCTGAGATCCTCTGGTTCTTCTTCTCTCATGGCCTTCACACCCTGCTGAAATATCTTTAAAAATGTTTTGTTGAACCACACTGAGAATCCTCTTCTCACCTTACCCATCACTTTTCCTCCGACCCTGTTTTATTCTTCCTCGCACCTGTTTTCACTGTCAGAATTCATTGTTTCTTCTCTGCACTGGGAAGTACATGAGATGGGGGATACTTTATTTACTGTTGAATGCCCATCACTTAAGAGGAGTATCCACCCCAGGCTTTTGCCATGCTATTGTCTGTATCCATAGGTAATGCTTATCTATATATATAACATATATAGAGGTATATATAATATATATATTATATAGAGAGGTAATATGCAAATTAGGCCAGGACACTGTAATGGGTCAAAACCGTACAGGAGGAGGTTGCGCGTGCAGGTGAGGCCCAGAGTGGAGACGGAGACAGAGGCAGAGACAGAGACAGGAAGGCCTGCCCAAGGCGGTGTGGCAGCTCCGGCAGCCTCGGAACAGACACAGGCAGGGGGGCTGGGAGACGCTGTCAGTCAGACGTGGGTCCTGGCCCCCTGTGGCACCAGTCCGACCTCCCGCTGCGCTAGTCCAGCCTGACTCCCTTGGGGGCCAGCGCTGCAGTGAGTCAGGCACAGGTTCTGGCCTCCCATGGGGTGCCTCCTGGCATGGCGGGAGGCAAGGCGCCTTTCCACTTGATTTCAATTGCGCGCTGGGCCTCTAGTATGCATATAAAATCTTTGTTTAACATGGGACAGGAACTGGGGAGGGGGAGAAAAAGAAGAACATCTGTAATATTCTCAACAATAAAGATTAAAATAATAATAATAATAATAATAATAATAATAATAAAAGAGTAGTAGCCAGCTAACTCATCCCAGCTTGCTTGAAAATTTCTCAGTTTTAGCAGAAAATTTTACATTGCTGAAATCTCCTCTGTCCCAGGAAATCCCAAACTGTTGGTCACCCTACTCTCAATAAATAGTTGTTGAATGAAAGATAGGAAAAAATAAAAGAATGAAGACAGGAAAGGAGGGAGCTAGAAAGGAAAGGAGGAAGAGAGACAGGGAAAGGATATTTTTAAAAAATATAATTTGTATTAATTTTTTACAGAGAGGAAGGGAGAGGGATAGAGAGTTAGAAACATTGATCAGCTGCCTCCTGCACAGTCCCTATTGGGGATGTGCCCGCAACCAAGGTACATGCTCTTGACCGGTATCGAACCTGGGACCCTTGAGTCCGCAGGCCGATGCTCTATCCACTGAGCCAAACCGATTAGGGTGGGGCAGGATATTAACGGTTCCCAATTATATATGTGGAAAGCAAAAGCAGCATTTTTGTACTGTTTTCAGGAGATGCTTGGATCAAATTAAATACGTTTTTTGAAGCTGTAAGACCCTCTTATTCTTGTTTTTGATGTTTCACAGTACCATAATACATCTGATTGGAATTTCAATTCCAGGTTTAATATACTCTGCAAGCTGGTGTAAGTTCTATAATTATGCATATTCATGGGAGCAATCATGCCCTTACTTTTGATATGACTGGCAAAGTAAGGTACCAACAAGAGAACGATAATCAAAGAAACAGGGGGGTGGGGGGAGTACCATTTGTTATTTACTTATGACATTTTACTAGAAAAACTCAAGCAAAATGAAAGACTGTTTTCCATGTGTACTAAAACTAACAAAGCAATGTTATGAAATGCTATTTTTCTTTCTTTTTACACAATAAAATATTTTAAAGATACACCACTAGACAGCCACTCCACCAGATGCAATAAAATTCAAATGGAAAGGTACTTAATAATATTGCAGTTTTAATTCCTTTGATATTTCAAAGAATCCTTTGAACAGCCGAAATCAAAACAAGCTGATACTTAAGGAAACTAGATATCTCTTGGGGATCCTTATACTGTGGTCTTAAGAACCGACTATGTCTCTTCTGGGTGCATTTCAGTGATTTACCTTGTAAATTTTTCAGCCTGTCCAGGGTGAGTGTGTAAATTCATAATCAGTTTGTGGAATGCTGCCTTCCCAAGCTTGGAACTGTCGGTTGGGTATCAGGACACAGGCTCTCCATAAAGTATCTGTCTTATTTGACCTAAGCAAATAACTACAGACCTCTGTGCCTCAGTAGTTGCATCTGTACCATAAAAATAAGATTACTATTGCTTGAGGACTATGAGAATGAGAGAAGAGGCTTTAAAAATTAAAAGAAAGGAGGAAAACTTAAGACAGGACTCACATATTATTTTTTTTGTATCCCCAGTGCCTGGCAGAATGCCCAGCAAACTCACCATGGGCATTAGGAGGTTGCTTATCTATTATATTATTCCATCCTGTAAACCACCCTGTGAAGCAAGTGTTATTACACCCTACTTGTAAAGCTCAGAGAGCTCAATGGCTTTCCCAAGGTTAGGCAACAAGTACATGGTAGAGGCGTGACTGGAACCCTGCCCTTCCATCTGGAGTCTAGTACTCATTCCCGGTCACCTGTGCATTTTCTCCAGTAATTAAACTGATTCACATGTGAAGCATTTCACATTGTCTTAACACACCCGTTTATATGTTAAGCATTTCACGTTGTTTTAACGCAATACAGAAATATGATGGAAGGTTTATTCCCAAGCATCCCTTTGTGTGTATACTTTCTTCCTGACACATCTCTATCCCAGCATGACAGTTGTCTCCTGACCTGAATTTGGAATCTCTACAGGAGCCGCACTACATTGAACCAATGCAGGGATTAACACCTATTTCTTCACACACAACCATTCCCCACCTACACTGGCAGTTTTTACCCAACCAAACAATAGCAGACTGAGGTTTTTCACTAGGGAGAGGAGGTGATAGACAGGCACCCTGAAAACACCCACCCATTGTACATTACTTGGCGTGTAGGTGCATTAATGAGCCCTTGCCTCAAATCCCAAGTTTGCCAAATGGGTCTCTGCTCATGTATCAAAGCAAAGTCATCTCGGGTGTGAGTGGACAAATGCTGGGAGTATTCATTCCTGCACTAAACATTTCCCGGAATCCATTACAAAAGATTCATTTTCCAAATGAATTTTGTTAATTTAATTTATTTTGTTCTAGATGTAGCCAGAACCCTAGAGGGAAATGGAGAAAAATAAATGGATAAATGGGTTAAAGTGCCCCCAGGGGATGGCTGGCCTGTGGAAGAATCCCAGGAGAAGGGACCTTAATGAGTACTGCTTGTCAAAGGATCTGATATGCGTTCTGCAGAATAAAATAACTCCTTTTCCAGTCCTTGATAAACCATTCTCTAGGGAAATGAATGAAAGGCCATATAATTCTGTCTCTGCTACCCAAACATACACTTGTAGGAAGTGAAGGCTACAAAAACAATACATTAAAAAATAATTAAAAATACCCATTTCTCTATTTTCCAGTTACATTTTCCTTCCAAGATATATTTTATTGTACTGATGCAAAATGAGTTCAGTATATATGAGGAGGAGGAAGTATTCCAGCCAGAAATGGATTTCAGCCTGGAGAAAGTGAATTAATAGAAACATGGCAAGTCACTTACTCAACCCAGTATAGGGGCTGCCAAATAAACCTCGTGTGAGCTGAGACAGCTAAAGGAAATTCTGCATTTGTTCTGCTGCAAAATTAGCCCAGGCAAATCAAAACAAGACTTCTAGGCACATCAAAATGACACTTTCAAAATAAAATCATGTTAATATGGGTTGCAAATGCAACTTTATTAAGTCAACTTTAGGAGAAGTGCGGTCTGAATGTGAAACCCGATTGCTTGAAAAAACACCCCAAATAGTCTCCTAATATGACTACAATTAAGATCCCATAGGATGGCGTCTAGGGAGCTTCTTCCTACTTCTCACCATGCATATTATTTATGCCTGCAGGTTAGCTTATACCCACCAAATATCATACTTCTCACCAGAAACAGCACTGAGTAATTGGATGCTATAGGGCTTAATGTTCAATACTGAATCATTTTGATTATCACTTGCTATTAGCATCAGAGGTTTGGAGTGTGTGTGTGTTGCTATTAGCATCAGAGGTTTGGGGTGTGTGTGTGTGTGTGTGTGTGTGTGTGTGTTAGGCCATTCAACTTCTGTGTTCTTGGATTTGATGTTCATGAAATGAAGGAAATCAGTTTCTAACATGTACTCTTCTGTTTAAGAATCAAGTGACTTTGTGTTTCACCCTTGTCTAGATGGTCTGAATCACCAATCATTTTCTGTCTGAGGTTAGATGTGAAGCCAATCCATTTTCTGTAATGAAGCAGCAAAGTTAAAGAAGGGCCAGGCATGGGAGTAATGGATCTAATTTAGACAGTTAATTCAGCCATTTCTGAATAGTGTGCACTCATGTTGGTTGAGCTAATAATGTTCATCTTAAATCAATATGAAAGTTAAACCTTTATGGAATGTCTTTATTAAAATATCTTTATAAAATATAAACCTTTATGAAATATTATTTAAAATGTATGTGTAGTAATGGGAAATTCTTCACCTGTACTTTGAATCCTCTGGTCTCACACCTAGGGTCCTTATACTTTCTTCCTTCCTCTTTCCTGCCTTTTTCCTTCCTCCCACCCTTCCTTCTTTCCTTCCTTCCTTCTTTCCTTCCCCCCATGCCTTCAGTTATTTCTCTGAATTGTTGATTTTTCTTCATGCAGCCTATGAAGTTGCTTAAGTTCCTCCATTTATTCTTATTTATAATTTTCTCAATCCCATATTTTCTATATACTATTATAAAACTCAGCCATACTTCATAATTAGCTACTTCAGAGGCATGTACTTTCAATGTCTCTCTCCCTAAATTCTCACTTCTCCTAGACAGCTGGATTTTCACACTACAACACCAATTAACTTACCAATGAAATCCTAAGTTGCCAAAGTACATGCACATTTTCTTTGTTTTTATTAATCTTTCTGGGCATTAGACACATTTTACTTTATGAAAATGTTCTCTTCTCTTGACTTGGGGGAAACCAGGTTGTTCTATTTTCATATGCTTCTTTGGATTTTCTTTTAATCCATAAATATCATTCCAGGACTTTTATTTTAGTTATTTTCATTCTATGTATAATTATTAGGTGACTCTACCCATGCCTACAACTTCAGGTACCATTTATGTGTTCATATTCTCAGCCTAAGCTGCTCAGATCCAGGCAAAATATCAGTTATCTACTAGATGTCTCTAATTCAATCTCCTTTTTTGGGAGATTGAATCAGTACTCAAAAACTTCCCAAAAAAGACAAGACCAGGGCCATAGGGGTTCACCAATAAATTCTGTCAAACATTTAAAGAAGAATCAATCCCAATGCTCTAGAACTCTTCCAAAAAATCTAAAGAGGATGAGGAAACACACCCAAACATTATTTGGCCAGAATAATGTTTGTAGGCAACTAAAACTAAAAAATGTCTAAAATAGCACATTCCCTTTTCTCTCCAAACACTCCTTGGGTTATTTTCCTAAAGATGAACAAAGATGATGTACATCCTTGGTGATGAACAAGCCTTCTTTCTATCCAAGCCTAAAGTCAGAATCTGTTATCTAAAATTCTTTTCCTTGTCTTCCACATTTAATTTTATACCAAATCTTATCTATTTTAACTCATATTTGCATACTTCTCCCCATTTCCACGGTCTTTTAATTGTCATCTCTCCGATGAATTATTTAAAAATCTTCTGAGATATTATCTTTACTTCTGCTATAGTCTCCTCTAAAATGCAAATCAAATCACATCACACCCCTGATTGAAATCTTTCAATGTTTTCCCACTATATTTTTCTCAGAGAAATAGAACTGATAGCACACACACACACACACACACACACACACACACACACACGTATATGTGTATATATTTATTTGTCATAAAATATTGGCTCACACAATTATGGAGAATGAAAATTTCCACAATCTTCCATCTGCAAACTGAAGACCCAGGAAAACTCTTGGGGTATTTTGAATGCTGAGACCTGAAGAAACAATGGTGTACATTCCAAGATGAGTCTGAAGGCCTAAGAACCAACAGTGGTGAGAAAGAAGATAGATGTCCCAGAGTAAAAAGTCAGGCAGAAAGTGAATGCAACCTTCCCCTGCCTCTTTGTTCTATTCAGGATTTCAATTGAAAGGACTGTAGGAAGGACCATCTTCCTGGCTCAGTTTACCAATTCAAATGCTAAACTCTTCCAGACACACCCTCACAGACATGACCAAAATGTTTAACCAGCTACCTGGGCATCTCTTAGCCCAGTCAAGCTGATGCATAAAAATAACCATCACATTTACTTTTTTATTGTGTTACTTCTATAGGTATTTTCTTTGTGGTTATCATGATGCTTAAATTATTATAACATAATTTATATTTATAACAATTTTATAGTTATGTTAATTTGTCTATATGTTTACCTTTACATTAAGTTTCATACTTATGCTATCCTGTTACTTTTTAGCATCTTTTGGTTTCAACTTGCATAACTCCCTTTGGGATATCTGTCAGGCAAATCTAGTAGTTATGAACTCCCTCAGCTTTTATTTTTCTGGGAAGTCTTTGTCTCCCCTTTACTTTTGAAGGACAGTTTTGCCAGGTATAGTATTCTTGGTTGGCATGATTGTTTGTTTGTTTGTTTTTAGCACTTTGAATGTATCATCATGCCTTCTAGCATGCAAAATTGTTGCTGAAAAATATGTTGATAGTTTCATGAATGGTGGGAATTCCCTTGTATGTAATTTTCTCTTGGTGCTTTTAAAATTATCTTTGTCTTTGACCTCTGACCATTTGATTATAATGTGTCTTAGTGGGTATTTCTTTGAATCTAACAGATGAGACTTATCTTGAACCCACCCTGAAGTTATCTCCTACCTACATGGATCCCTCTCAAAAAAATAAATATCTTATTTTCACAAATAAATTATGTTTTGTTTTGACTACTCTGTGCCTTTGCTTTGCCCTGGGGTAACTTTCTATATCTCAACCCCCTTCTTATAGTTATCTCCTATTTATTCTTCAAACATTAGAACTATTATCACCTTGGGAAATCTGGTTTAGACTCCCCTCTCCAGTTCACATACCTTCATTTAGCATTTACTAAACTTCACTGTAGTCATTACTGCTAACATTCTATTTGCCCTCAATATGCCTTGAGCTTATCATGATACCCAGCTCTTGTTAAATGTTCAGTAAATATTTTTAGAATAAATGAACAAATTAATGAAAGTGAATAAGTAACTGAACCTCTCTTTATTTGAACCAAAAAAAATGTAGGCTACTTCGATAACCATCTATTTTTAAAAGAGGTAACTTACACATTTATAAAGGCCAGTAATCCTTGTACCAATTTAAGGACTTTCACTGCCACGATTTTATCACAGGCTGTAGAACTGGAACCTCTTTCTTTTAGAAAAGCATGTTTTGTTAGAGAACTGTGTTGAATTCTTTACCTCCATTAACCTTTATTTTGAACTTTCAGAACACTAGATGTATTTACTAGCTTACAAATGCAAACATTTCTTTTTTCCTGGATAAAGAATAGAAAAGCATAGCTAGAATTGGATATAGGAAAATAATGCCCACTGTGCCTGAGTGATTTGGTGCTCTTTATCTACAATATATATATATAAAGAGACTGAATTTATTATCACCCTATTATGTATGTCTTAATTCAAAACCAGTCTGGCATTCATTGTACTTTGTACTATTTGGTTCTGATGGTTGTGAGATAACAACTTATTCAATATCCACCTGTGTTTTCTTAATTCTCTTACTAAGAAAAAAGAGGGAAAGTGCCTATGTTCTCTTGTTGTAACTCTTTTAGCAGAAATCATTCCCTTTTAATCAAAATACAGACTGAAAACATTACTTTGTATATTTTGTTTTTCTCAAATATTTGGAATTTTTATTAAGTAAGTTATATCTTTCTCATGGGAAAATAATCCTTAAAACTTCAACAAAAACATCAGCCAGAATTGTTGCTATAATTTTTTTATTTTTTGGTTTTATCATTCTATACACAAGTTACTGAACCTCTCTTTATTTGGACCAAAAAATGTAGGCTACTTCTATAACCATCTTATTTTAGAACTATTTTTTCTTACCTATTCCAGTAATATTCTGGACATCTCATTTACATTTTTTTGAGTTTTCTTTTGAGATGATGAATTTTTCTAAAATTTATTGTGATAATGGTTGCACACTGTGAAAATAAACAAAAAATTATTAACTTGCACATATTAAATGGATGAATTGTGTGAATTATATCTTATAGTGCTATTATCACAAAAAGAAATCTAAGTTGTTTTTAATGCTTTAACTGTTTTACTTTTTACATTTAAGCATTATATCCATTTAAAATTTATTTTGATGTATGAGGTGATATAAGGAGCAGGTCTTTATTCCCTTATGTTGAGGCAGGGTTTTTTTTAATATTATTTATTAAATAATCCATTTTTTTCCCACATGGCTTTTATATTTCATCTTTATTATTTGGTAAACCACCAGACCTATGTATTCACTCAGGTATTAGCTTGATTTATCTGTCTATTCCTGTGCCTGTACCATATTTGAATGACCACCACTTAAAATACATTTAAACTACTGTGACTTCTTTTTCTCTTTTGCTATTTTTTCAGATATATTGACTATTCCAAATATTTTGTTTAAATATTTTTAAATAATGTTTTGTTAACAGCAAGTACACAGTATGTTCATTAAGTTTATACTGAACTAAAGCATTAACAGACCACATGAAATCTCCCTTTATGATTTACTTATGCATGTCTTCATTTAGATTTTTTTTTATTGTTTGAAGTATTACAAATAGTAGTACATATGTCTCCTTCCCCCCCATTGGCCTCCCCCCGGATTCCTCCACCCCCCAGTACATGCCTTCACCTGCCTGCCTTCCCGCCCCCCAGTGTCTTGTGTCCATTGGTTATGCTTATATGCATGCGTACAAGTCCTTTGGTTGATCTCTTACAGCCCCCCTTGCCCAACCTCCCCTGCCTTCCCACTGTAGTTTGACAGTCTGTTCAATGCTTCTTTGCCTCTGTATCTATTTCCCCCCCATTTCTTTCCTTTAAAAATTTTTGCCTCTGCAGACTAGAAATAAACATATAATAACAAACAAAAAATGTTTGAGTCCCAATTTCAATGTCCAACATTTCTGAGTCCCCGTTTCAATGCCAAACAGTTCCTTATGTGTACATGTCAGCAATGATATCTGGATGGTGGGCACATGTTGGCAATGCAGGTCCGACCCTCTCTGGTTTGGTCCTAGGCAACCTGCAGCGATGCACAGCTGCTGACTGCTCCCATGGCAAGACGTCGTCAGCGTCTTCCATCTCTGGACTGTTTTTCCTCTTGTCTTTGTGGTTGGAGCAAACCTGTCAATTCCTCTCTGTTGCAGGAATCCACATGGTCTTGGAGTTGTTTTCTGAAAATATACAAACATATTCTCGACCAAAAGTTAATAAAAGAATCTTTTCTATATAATTGATTTGGGATCCTTTTTATTTTTGCCCAAACGATTTTCCTTTGTCTTATTTAGACCCCATGTGTGTTTTTCATGGTTGTCTTGCTGTTAGCATTACAAATGAAAATTAATTTTGTAAAGTAAAAATTTTCTAGATGTAATTTACTTATAGGATATTTTTCCTTACATGATATTACCCTACTATCCCCCCCCTTTTTTTTTTATTAATGGAGGTTTTTGTAAATTTTATAATGCAGTCTTGATAACTTTAAATTTTAATTTTTTTTGCCCAAAAATATGACTGCTTTATGTTCATTGCATGTTCAGGAATTTTACCATGAGATGAACTACCAATAGAAATTTTAGTTATTACTTTAAGAACAGCTTTTTGTCCAGTACAATTAAATTTACTTGACTATTCACTTATTTCAATTAGCCTATTTAAATTAATCTGAAAACTTGATTACTATTTTACTGTCGAATTTAATACTCTACCAACAATCTTAGTTTACCCTGTAAATATTAGTGGGAAGGATTATTTGCGTTCTTGAGTAGGCCCTGAGCATTCCTGATGCTAGGCTGAATTTAGATATAGGGCAGCTGCTGTCGGCCAAGTCTCTTGTCTGTTACCTAGGTCCAGATCTGAGCTGGGCCAAGTCTCTTTCTGTTGCCTGGGTCCCTATCTGAGCTGGGTGTGGGAAGCGAGAAGCAGCCATGGGAGCAGGAGACCTCCCTCAGAAGGGGCGAGGGTTCAAGCCCCTGCAATGTTGGGGGGTGAGGGTCTGTGCCCCACTTCTGTTGCCCCCCAAGTCCTCTCCTGATGGCACCTCTGTGACTGTGCCTGTCTTAGGTTGTTCCTTCCCTGAGGAATCTTACCCGTCTCTGGCTAACCAACCATCCTCCGGGGCCAAGCAGGGTGGTGTGAGGTTCAGTTCTGTCTTCTTGGTAGCCTATGCTCCCGTGGCCTCCATGCCCAGCACCTGCCTTGGGAACCCCTGGCCTGCTGGCGGGGTCCCGGTGCTGATCACATATCTCTGGGAACTCAGGTTTCTTCTCCAGTGAGGGCCCAGCTCACACAGTTGGGCATGAGGCAGATCCATGGTACCAGCCACCATGAGGCTTCAAGCTCAGCATGAACAGAAAGCTCAGGCAACAGCTGAGGGCAATTGGATTGTGAGAAGAGGGTCCCTCTTGGCACAAAAGGCAAGAGGGGCCAATATAGGATGCTCAAGTGCCTTCCCAGTGCCTTAATTCCTTCTGAAAGGGATTAAATCCTTTCATGTCCTTTTTTTTTTTTAAATTACTGCCAACCATTCAAAGAATTCATTTGTAAGTTTGTTTGGGATAATTGTACAATATGCTGTTGTAAAATATCTAAAATTATAATGATATTGTAGAATAATATCATGTAAGGATATTCTTTGCTCTAGGCCCTGGCAATTCCATTTCAAACTGGCTGTCAATTTCTTTTTGTAACTTTATATAAACTTTGTCAGGGAGGCAAAAACACAAATTACTTACTTTAGTTCAAGAGGCCAAATATATTGACTTTCAATTACAATCCTTATGACTTTTGAAGGAAACTTCTCTTTGTTTCCTTCCAAAATAAATTTCAGGCTACAGAGAGTTTCATTTAAAAATCTTTGTCACATGAAACAATTTCTCTTAAGGTTATGGTGACCACTAGTATGGTTTAGATTTAGTATTTTATTTTTATTTCATAGTTTTTTTAATTAATTTTTTTAATTTTTATTTTTTACATATGTGTCCTTACTCCCCCATAACCCCCCCTCCCCACTTATGCCCCACCCCCTTGTTGTCTGTGTCCATTGATTAGGTACATATGCATGCATACAAGTCCCTTGGTTGATCTCTCCATCTTACCCCCACCGTCCCCTACCTTACCTGAGGTATGATGTTCTGATAGACGTTAAAAAATTAAGATTATTATTAAATAGTTAAATTGAAATATTTAAATTAATTTAATATTATATATTTTGTCATTGATGATGGTTTGCTTTATATTTTTTATTGATTAAGGTATTACATATGTGTCCTAAACAAGATAATTATGTTTTCTTGACCACATAACATGCCTTTTCTTCTTTTATGATAAAGAAGTAGGTGGCTGAAACAGTACCTACAAAAGTAAGTGCTATTAAATGCTCAAAAAATGTTGTCTGAGTGAATGAACTCAAATCCAGGTAAACATAAGAATAAAGAAAAAATAAGAGTGAAGCTATGATTAGTGGGTTTCATTTGTTTGTTTGTTTGGTTGGTTGTTTTCATATTCATCACCTATTGGTAGTTTCCCAAGAATAGTTAATTGTCCATGTGACAAGGACTTTATATCCTTATGTCAACTGCCTCTATTCCCTTCCTCCACCAATTTGTGAAATAATTTTACCAGACCACCAGATGCACACCATTAGCTACTGAAGAATCTCTTGTCTGTCTCTTTAGCTTTTCCATAAATACACACATTTCTTCATTTGCTTTTAAGCCAATGCTGTATGTGTAATCATGTGTGAATCTTTATTGAACACTTATGGAATGAGCCACCTGTTCTTACAAATTAGCCGAGTTCTCAAGAAGGCCCAAATTAGTAAATTAGTTGATGGAGGAAATTTGTTGCAGAGACAGCAGGCAGCTAAAGAATTTTTCAGCTTGTCAAAAGTATTGTTAGTCTCACAGTATGGCAAAGAGACAAGAAGATACCATTTTGAACAATTCTAGGTAGTGACTTAGGGCCTTAAGCTCACTAGAGAAGATAGTAAAATTGCTTGTCTTTATCTATTAAGAGAAGTTTTACTGATCCCAGATCATAATACAGAAAGTTAAGTAAGTTTTGTAGACGTGGATAATCTTTTTTCAGTGATAAATGTGGCTAGGTTAGAAGGGTGTTACCAGGGGAGTGGTAAGGAAATAGGCTTTCTTATGTTAGTTGTACCTCTGGCTGAAGACAATGCTGAACAACACTCAGAAGTCACTTGGTCAGATCTCATCCGGGAAGCATGCAAGGTACCTAATGATCACTTTTTTCAAGTAATTACCAATCCTGTAAATGAAACTGCCTTTTGGGTCCTCTCACAAGCATTTAATTACTTGTTGAAATATCAACTGCACTATCAACCTTCTGACAGGTCACTGTGTCAGTCTGCCTCCTCCATCCACGTTAGTTAGAAATTCTGTTGTTGTTTGGCATGCATCAGCATCCATCTTATTTGTTTGTTCAATTGTTTATTGTTTAATGATCTATTTAATTTAATGCACTATCTCCAAAATATTGAAGTAAGTCAGAAAGGGAAAGGCATCACATATATTTTAAACACTCAAAGGCAGTGTTCACTTATGTCTAAAGAAGCAAGTTCTGTATGTGAACAATTAAGTGCAACTCAAGATTAGACTCAGCCCTGGTCCAAGGAGTCTAAGTGTTCAGCTTCTTCTATGCTCAGTCTTTGCGTCACCATGTGAGCTAGGTCACATTGCTTATGCTTCACCTACAAAGAGTAAAAGGAAAAACATCCTCTTGACTCCATGTTTATAGAAATATTGGCCACATGTGTACAAAGGTATGACCAACCTGACTTCTTTCCTTTACCTCTCCTTTTTTTGTTGTTGTTGTCATACTGGTAATAAAGTTCATTATAGAAAAATTATTAAAATGAAAATGCATAAAGAAATAAATAAACATATTCATAATTTGCCTATTAGGTGTAAATACTGTTAACACTTTGTATTTATCCTCTGGTCTTATAATTCTAGGAAACAATAGTGGTCTAGTCATGTTCTTTGAGTACTTAACGCAATTATGAGTTGGAGTAGGTGGGTAGCAGGGGAAATAGAAAAGGATCCAAGGAAAATGTTTGCTCTAGAGAGATACCTTTATCTTTTTTTGTCCAATCTTTTCATTAAGAAAATGCTCATCATTTAATACATATTAATGGAACACCTACTATGTATCAAGCACTGTTTTAGATACTAAAAATATGTCAATGAATAATGCAAAAATGCCTTTTCTAAAGAAAAAGGTAGAAAAACCCAGTGCAAAACTTGAAAATCTAACAAATAATTTGTAGCCACACTGCCCTGAGTAAGCACTTACAGGACCTGTAATCTGACATAGTTCTGAGTAATGATGTATTAAATTCATGATCAGGAATTTTTATCTAATCTGTGTGTCTAAAATAGTGCCCTACGTAAAAATGAGACAGTCATATCAGTCTTATTTCTAGATGATATTTTATAGACTTTGGATAATTATTAAAGTCTGCACATAGATAAAATTTATTATCACTTGAGTCAAATCTATCAGACTGATAGAATCTCAAAGATGGAAGAACCTTGAATATTATAGTGTCTGCCCTCTCTGTTCTTACCTACTCTGCATGCCTGGTCCCCATGGCTGAATCCTCTCCCAGCATATTAAAAAGTAATTACCCACCTCTTTTTGAGGTCTCCCAGCTTTTTGAGGTGTCAGGAAGCTCTCTACTTCCTGAGATAGCCTATTTCATCAGCCCATAGCTCCTATTTTTAAAATGACCTTCCTGATAAGAAACTGGAATCCACAACCTGTGTTTTCTTCTGTTGAAAGTAATGTGCAAGTCCCAGGCACTGTCCCTGGCAGTGGAGTTGAGGCATAAGCATATTTCTTTCCCAAGCTTCAGTGGTCAATCAGACAGGAAGAGCCCTGGAAGTGTCTGAGGTGCTAAACTACCTTTTATAAAAACAATGAAGAAGATAATAGGGCCCATAAGGAAACACCAGTGGTATGTAGACCTGGGGTAAAGTGATCTGGCTTTGATTATCTGTCACTTCTTTTTTAGCAGGGCTGATTTTATCTGACTTAGCTAGTTGGAAGGGTGGTAACTTTCTCCCTCACTGTGGGTGTGGCCTGCTTCAAGCTGTATGCTTAGGCAAAGACTGATCTTTTAAGCTCTATCTGAACTCTTCTTTGGTCAAAGGTATCTAAATAGCTGAGTTATTTTAATAGAAACTCTGAATGTGAAATTGCAGTTTGAAACAGCCCAAATATCTATTTTTATTGCTGAGAAGAGACTCTGACTTGTAGGCTATGCTATAAAGGAGAAGCCAGTAATGAAATGTCTTGGTTTGAGCCATAATAAGAGATTATCCTTATGTGCAGAGGAAATGAAAACCCACTATAATTACAGATGGAAAGATAATAATTCTTAGGTTTCTATCCAACATCCATTGCAAACACACTACTAATAATTTTATTATAAAAATAAGACAAATGAACTTACTCTGCATCTTGTGATTTCCAGTAGTACCTGAACACTGTTATGTCTTGTAATGCCCTTTGTGGCCAAACAGGAGGAAGATAGACTATTCATTAATTGCACAAATGGTTCATTCACTGAATGCATATTGAGAACCTAGGCTGTGTCAGATACTTGCATTGTGCTGAGAATTCATAGACCAATCAGACAAACATTCTCCCATTCCCCAAAGGAGTTTATGGAAACAGCCAATTAAACAGGTTTGTTTTTTTTTTTTTTTTTCGAGAAATGCACAGGATATGAAAGACACCTCTGAGACATGTTCCCAAGAATGAATTAGAGTTACTTAGAAGAAGAAGGGGTAGGATGTTTGAGACATCTTTGGAAAAATGCTTGCGCATCATCTGATGGTGCTGGAAAGCCACTGAAGGGCTTGAAGGAAGGGAATAAAAATAGCAGATTTGCACTTCAGAGCAATCATTTGACTACAGTGTGTAGAAACCATTCAATGGGAATAAAGCTAAAACAAGGAGGGCAGGTGGGACTAAGAATGGATTTCTGCCTGTGTGCTATAATCTCAGTGAGAAATCATGAGAGCCTAAAATTAAATAGAATAGTGTGTTTGGGTTGTACTTTATTGGGTTAGAAGATAATGAGGAGAGAGGATTGATGGTAACTAAGTGTGGGAGTGGTGAAGGAGAGAATGGGGAAGGAATCAAGAATAACTCACAGGTTTCTGACTTGGGAAGTTAAGGTGAGGAGTAATGAGAAGCAGCATACTGAAATCTGCAAGGAAGAGATGGTGAGCAAGGATTCACCAATGAGGGTGTTTGTGCACCAGGGTCCGGGAACTTTTCTTCAAATACGGAACCCCGAGCTTGGTGGTGTGGCAGACTACACCGTAAAGAACTGGCATCTTTACTTTGAAACTCCAGCTTTCCTTTTTTCAATAAGTGCTCCTGGTTAAAAAATGTATGTCAGGCCCATATGGGGGCTCTAAGATCTAATTTTACTTCAGGACTCCAAGGCACAGTGGCTGGCCAAGAATTTGAGATCTCAAATGAAAATCTTGAGACCAATGGAAAGCAATTTTCCTAATGAGAAGGAACACAGCACCCCATATATCATCGTTAGTCTGAGACAAGGAACAGAAGGTTAGGAGTGGGAAAGGATGGTTTCTCTGAACAGGGAACAGGTGGCCAGAATAGTCAGGGCCAGCTACGGACACCTTAGGTAACTCAGCTCAAAGAATTTCTCTGCTTCTCCCCTGAGACTGTCAGATGCATCGGAGAACAGGATAATTAGCTGCTTAAGCAATAGATGTTTTTCTTTATGACGATGCTTTTATTCTTACCACAACACAGGCAAAGGCCAAGGGATAAAACTTAATGGAACCGATAGACACTCTGGAAAATGAAGTGGTTTTTTTAATCTCCTAATAAACTGAAATTTTGATATCACAGAATGTCCAAGAAGAAATTTGGCTCTCATTTGAGTTGCTTCCTGCAAAGTTCATTGTTTGCTCCCAATCCATAATTGATGATAGCTTTCCCCTTGCTGCAGTTAGTCCAAGGAATTGGCAGTCTCATGCTGTGGAAGCCAGACACAAACAGGTAATAACACCCCAAGAAGAGCTGAAATATTAGTCTCCCAAGACACAGGCTGTGCAAATGTCTCTGGCTTACAAAAGAGACATCGCTCACACCTTACAGCCTGTCTTGGAGACTTGGTTTCATAAAAGTTGTATAATGACTCTGGAAATCACAGATGACGTGTTAGAAGAAACGCTGACGGATGAGCTCTGAGGAGCCTGATAACCATTTCCACAGTAGTCTCAGGAATGAGGGTTCTCATAGCTGAAGGAGACTTGCATGTGTAACTAATTCCTCTCTCTCTCTCTCTCTCTCTCTCTCTCTCTCTTTTTCTCCCCCCCCCCCCCCCCCACACACAAACAATGTATATTTCTCTGAAACTACCATACACACTCATTATCTGGAGGCTACAAGTTTCATTACTGATCTGGTAGGATCTCTTGCCTATGAAGAGTGTCTCTCCCACTGTCGGTATCAAAGTTCTCTTGTTTTCAAGCCCTAACTCTTCACCTCCTCTACGTGGAGCCCTTTCTGGACCACTGTACTAGTAAATGTCTTTGATTTCCCTTGTCCCTGAGCTATTTACTTAGAGTCTGTGACATCACACAATGTAATCATCCTTTATTGATTTCAGAGAAGAAGGAAGAGGGAGAGAGATACATCTATGATGAGAGAGAATCAAAGGCTGCCTCCTGCATGCCTCCTACTGGGGATGGAGCCAGAAACCCAGGCATGTGTCGGGACTGGGAATAAAACCGTGACCTCCTGGTTCATAGGTCGAGGCTCAACCACTATAAACATCCTTTCTGACAGATTGTTCTGTAACAGTTTCTCTCCCCTCCCTACCTAGACTGTGAGACCAAAACCAGTTTTGACATTACTTTGCCACTCCCAGGATGTCCAGTATGAAGCTGCACATGCAGTGTTGATTGATTAAACAATACCGGCCAACACTACCACCACCACTCTGGGAGGGAGGGGAGGAAGGAGGGAAGGAGGGAAGGAAGGAAGGAAGGAAGGAAGGAAGGAAGGAAGGAAGGAAGGAAGGAAGGAAGGAAGGAAGGAAGGAAGGAAGGAAGGAAGGAAGGAAGGAAGGGAGAGAGGGAGGGAGGGAGGGAGGGAAGGAAGGAAGGGAGAGAGGGAGGGAGGGAGGGAGGGAAGAAAAAATTTTCTATGGTTCAAAGATATAAATTGTGGCTGTGTGCAATTGTTTTTTTTTTTTTTTTTTCCCTGTGTTGACTTGATACAAAATGATTCCAATATAATGGCAACAAGAAGGAGGGGAAATTAGGTTATGTGAACATTTTTAAAGGTTTTCTCTCTTTTCTAATATGTTTTATCTGATTTGCCCTCGTTGAATCTTCTTGAAACATAATGTGGTCATGCCCCCATTACTCTGATTTTGATTACAAGGCTGTAGACTGGTGCACGCTGATTCCTCACAGGGAATAGCTTTCTTGAAAAGGCCGCGCCAGGTCTCTTCGCCACTGTGTCCTTCCGCTGGGAACGTGACCTGTAGCAAGAGCGGTGGCCTCTTCATCTTTTCATTGGAATTGCTCTTGTGAAAATGGGGCCTGACAGTGTCCTGGCCCACTAATTCATGCCATGTGGGCTAAAATTAAAGCATTAAAATTTCATAGATATAATACCATTTATAAATCATCTCCTTCCCCATGGAGCTTGGAAACTGGGCATGTCTTCCTCCAGCTGCTGCTTAAAGTTCCCTACAAGCACACTGATATTTGTCAAAAATAAAGCTGTGGTAAAGTGGGGGAATATTCCAAAGCAACACCCTGAAAACGCCAAGGTGCACACAGTGCACCCATTAGTGGTGATGGAAACCGCGAGCCTGCTGCGGTGCAGTGGCAGAGCCAGAGCGCATTTTCAGAGCACGCACTTCTGGTTGTTTATGACCTTATTCTGTTTAAATGGAGAAAGAAACTACCACTTTCCCCACGTTTCTCTCCTATAATATCTCTATGTTTAGTGGGCAAGGACAGTAGACTCATTAAGTAGATGGTCAGCATTGGCCATATTTCAAAAAATTACTGAGGCTCCTTCTTGCCATTTAGCCTTAGAAAGCAGAAGGGGGTGGGGGGGGGGATTGATAATGGTTTAAGTTACAGGAATAATTGGCCTAATTTACTACTCAGTTTTTAAAAATGATTTTTGGCTACGCTTCAATAAAAATCCTTTTGTTCTTTTGAATCGGTGGAGATTAGAATATCCACACTGAGGTGTTTCCAGGAGGTACATGACACATGTTCATTTGTTTGGCTTGCAGATACTAATGGATATATAATCGCATTTGCCAACCATAAAACCCCTGTTGGTAAAACACTTTGTCTGCAATAATCCACTACTTTCTTGAAACATGCTAATTTGCTGTAATAACTTGGGGACCCTTAAGGGTTTCTGTGTTATGCAAACAACTAGTTGTGGTAAGCAATCAGACTGGAGAGGCCATCTATAATAATAAAAACATAATATGCAAATCAATTAAACAACTGAAGAGCAGAATGACTGTCTGGACGACCTTCCGGCGATCTTCCCGATGACCACGCTATGACACGCACTGGCGCCAGGCCAGCTAAAGTGGGTGCGATGCAATTGGTCTGGGGGCCCTGCCATTGCCCCACGATCGCCCCGCAGAGGGAGGCCCAGGCCAGCCAAGTGATCGCACCCCATGCCTGTCACCTGCAGAGGGAGGTGACCAGTAGTGGTGAGGGAAAGGGCCAGGGCCAGCTGCCGACAGCCAGGGGAAGGAAAGCCCCAATAGGCCCTGATCACCAGCCAGGCCTACGGACCCTACCCAAGGGTCCCGGATTGTGAGAAGGTGGAGGCTGGGCTGAGGGACATCCCCCTTCCGTTCATGAATTTCTTGCACCAGGCCTCTAGTTATATAATAATCTGGACTTCATTACTTTTCAGGAATTTGGGAGGTTTTGTTTGTTTGCTTGTGATGTGTTGTTTTGTTTTAATTTCATGTGTTTATTTTTTAGCATTTCACAGTGTAGGATTAAGATGGATGCTTTGACCTTTGATCTGAAAAGTATATGAACCATATTTTTATTGCTTAATTTGTTGGATTTAGTTTTAAGCACTAGCCCCAGGAAACTTGGAGCAGATCTGAAGTGTCAATTCCTAGATACAGTGCATGTTCCACAGGCTGAAATCCACCTAGACACACACATTGGGCAGTGCAGAATTCCTGTCATCTTTGAGGCCAGGGTCTGCATTCAATGGACGAACTTTATATATGTTACTACTGTACCACCCAAGGTCATGTGTCTAGTACATCATCTGAAATGTGTTTCTCTGCTAATTAAAATACTGCTTTGATGCAGCCTGATCTCAGCCTTCTCCAACAAGGCTATAAACAGTAACAGGCTGAATATCAAAGAGGTGCAGCTGGGGATATATCTATGTATAACCACATTTGTGTGCATGTGGCCATACATATACAAGGTGGGGCAGAGTAGGTTTACAGTTGTCATATGGAAAAAGACATACAGGTTATGAATATTACAATAGCTTTATTAACCGAGTTTCTTATACTCACAGCTATAAACCTACTGTTGCCTGCCCTGTATTCTATATTAATGCACTGAGAGAGAGTTCCTATGTTCTTCCTATCATGTCTACATATATTCATATGGTTCCATGTGGATATAGCTTTAACACTGAGAAAACCAGACCATCAGATGTTGAGCAACTTGATTGGAAAACCTGAAACAACTTAAATTAGCTAGTTGCTGCTGGTCTTTTGGTTGTGTGAATTTATATGTCCACTAATATTTTTTCTTTTTGATTTTTATTGGAAAGAATTCTAAACATACATAAATATAAACAGAGTAGTATAATGAACCTCCAGCCCCAACAAACATTACCCATTTATGTCCCCTGACCCCTCTCCACCATTAGCCACATCTCCCTAACCCCACCCTCTGTGTTATTTTGTCATATTATTTATATTTTTCATTTCTAAATATTATATTATTTATATTTTTAATTTCTAAATATTTCAGTATGTATTTCTAAAAGATAAAAACTCATTTAAAAAAACTCATTTTTATATATGACCAAAATACCAATGTCACACTAAAAATGAACCATCCTTGTTTATAGTATTGAATATCTAGTCAGTGTTTACAACCCCAATCCTATATAATAAAGAGGTAACATGAAAATTGACCATCACCCCAACATGCAAGATGGCCAGCCCCATGTAGTCAAAGATGGCCACCCCCCATGTGGACATAAGATGGCTGCCACAAGATGGCCAGCAGGGGAGGGCAGTTGGGGGTGATCAGGCCTGCGGGGAAGGGCAGTTAGGGGTGACCAGACTGGCAGGGGAGGGCAGTTGGAGGGAACCAGGCCTGCAGGGGAGGGCAATTAGGGGTGACCAGGCCTGCAGGGTAGGACAGTTAGGGGTGACCAGGCCAGCAGGGAAAGGCAGTTAGAGGCGATCGGGCCCGCAGGAGAGCAGTTAGGCATCGATCAGGCTGGCAGGCAGAAGTGGTTAGGGGCAATCAGGCAGGCAGGCAGGTGAACAGTTGGGAGCCAGCAGTCCTGGATTGTGAGAGGGATGTCCCAATTGGAGAAGATGCAGGCTGAGCTGAGGGACACCCCCCCCCCCATGCATGAATTTCGTGCACCAGGACTCTAGTTATCACATAAGTATCATAAATACTTATGCTTTAAAAAGTAGGTCAAATACATGGATCTAAATAAAGTCCATATATTGCAATTGGTTGATATGTCTTTAAGACCTTTAAAAATATATGGGTGTTCCCCTCCTCTTTTTTCCCCTGCAGTTCATTTGTTGACGATACTTGGTTGTTTGCTTTGTACCTTCTCACAGTCTAGCTTTTGCTGACTGCATCCTCATAGAGCAGTTTAACATATTCTTTGGTACTCTTATTTCCTATTATTAGTAGATAGGTCTAGAGATTTCATCATATACAGTTTTAATTTTTTTTTATAATACAACTACGTATCTGATATTGCCTACTTAGTAGAAAACACATAGTATCTAGTTGTTTCTTTTGGAGATGTTAGCCATTGGTGTTCAATGCCAAGATCCATCAATTCATTAAAGATTATAAAATGGTGATAATTCTAATTTTCTCATGCATTCTTCATTTATTTGATATAATATTTCTGGAACAACAACAAAAATCACCTTATTTACTGTTTTGTTGATGTAGGATAGTTAGTGTAGAAAAGGAAGGGTAAATTATTGATTCATTTATTTATAGTTTTCGAAGTAATAACTTAGCTCCCTGTCATTCTTCATCAGTACCCAATAAATTTTTAATATAATAAGAACACATGAATTTTAAATGTATTGAAGTATTTTAATCCATTGCAGTTATTATCATTATTGATGCTCAAATCATCTCATCTTTAGCTAGTAGGAGCCTCTTAAAGTTAGCTAAGTTCTTTGGGCACATTCATGCCCACGTTTACCTCTGTTTGCAAGATTGTATCCCAGAGACTTGGGGGGTGGGCTGCTCCCTCTCCCTTTTACTTGGCCTATCCTTTTTGTCTCTTGCTCCTTCCAGGTGTTCTGTCACATGATTTAAACGTGGGGATAGCTGCTCAGAGAGCTAGATTTTAAATATAAATTACTCAGATACACGAAATGCCAGAACACATTAGTTTTTAACCACTTGTCTTACTCTTCTCACATTTTCATCATATCTTAAGGAACCAAATTCACCTGGTATTTGGAATTCTAATTTTTGGTGTCTCTTAGCCTCAAACTGCAAATGCTATGAGCGTCTGAATCCTTCATCATTGCCTGTCATGTGGTAGCCCCTGGAGTGCTTGTTGAATGAAACAATGACTGAAAGAACACCAGAAATAAACAAAACCATGATCT
This sequence comes from Corynorhinus townsendii, assembly GCA_026230045.1. Taxonomy (NCBI): domain Eukaryota; kingdom Metazoa; phylum Chordata; class Mammalia; order Chiroptera; family Vespertilionidae; genus Corynorhinus; species Corynorhinus townsendii. Next base: position 165,616,468 of record JAPDVU010000002.1, on the reverse strand, counting down.
GCTTTTACTTTCAGGAATAAATTCAGGTTTAGATATTGTGCTGTGAAACTGAGCACAATATTAGATGATAAGAGAGGGTTGATATTGCATGAGCAGGAAGATGTTGGAAATTCTGAGCCATTTGTGGAGAGGGCTTCAACCATGGAAAACTGCCCCTAGTATAGAGAAGTATTCCCTGTGCAGTGTTTCAGGTACAAATGTTGACAAGCACCAAAGTAAGACACGTGCCTTGGAGTGCTATGGGATTTTGTGCCAAGAGGTTGAAATAATTTAGTGAATCTGAAGGGGGTGGAGGTGACATAGAATTACGGTTGCTTTATCCATTTCTTGGGATCTGTTTAGGAGATTTACCTATTCTGACTTCCCCTGAATTGTTTAGTGCTGACATTTCATGGAAATAGGTGTGCTAAAAGCCACTAAATATTGTTTTTTAATTACCTCACAGCCTCAAAGGAACGAGCAATCCTCATCTTCTTTTTATGGGCACTAAAATTCCCTCTAACTGCCAGCTCCCATAAAGATCATTCTCTTTAAAGCCTTGTTTCTTCCTAAGGAATGTTGGTTTTCTGTATAGATCACTGCAGAATGGAGTAAGGCAAAGAATAATCATTGTTATTCAAGTCAGTGATTCACACTATATCTGGGTATTAAGAGCAGCTGTAATTGGAAAGGGTCCACATTTTCTCATGCACTCTTCATTTATTCGATGTAATATTTCTGGAACAACAATAAAAATCCCTTTATTTACTATTTTGTTGATGTGGGATAGTTAGTGTAGAAAAGGAAGGGTAAATTATTGATTCATTTATAATAAAGGTATTTATCCTCCAGAGAAGGAAAGCAATAATTTTATAACATGTCATGTGTCAGTACTCACATAGACACAAGAGTATATACAGTTGGAGAGCAATGGCGAACAGTTCCCTGTGCGCTTACTAAATTCATGCTTACACATGTCTTGTTCCTTAAACCAGTAGCCTACATTCAATTTTTTATTGCACTTGCTATATAGATAATTTGGGGGCATTTAATCTCAATAAATTAGGTTGAACCATAGAAATTGACATTTTGTGAGTTTTATGGTTTCCAACATTCTCTTTATTATTTACAAATATGTACACATGTGCTTGCTATTATCGCTATTATACTCAGGCACCACTCTTAGGGTAATGGTCAAGAATTTAGTGGACCCTGGCTGGCGTGGCTCAGTGATTGTCGACTTATGAACCAGGAGGTCATGGATTCGATTCCTGGTCAGGGCACATGACTGGTTGCAAGCTCAATCCCCAGTGTGGGGTGTGTGGGGACAGCTGATAAATAGTTCTCTCTCATCATTGATGTTTCTATCTCTCTCTCCCTCTACCTTCCTCTCTAAAACCAATAAAAATATAAAAAAATATAGAGAGAATGTAAACCCATATTTCATATGTCCTCCTGGATAATCTCTACACTGTTAGTTCTGATCAGATCTTACAGTTTCTGTCTGGCACAGTGGCTAGCCAGAAGCTCAACCTATGAGAGGCAACTGCCAGCTCTGCCAATTTCTTTCAATGTGCATGTGTTTGCATTGTTAGTATTTTTATCTTTCTTGTTAGTCAGTGGTTTCTTTTCAGGAATCACTTTAAACCCCTTGTCCATTAAGTTAATTAATAAGTCAAAACTAAACCACCTAAATCAGAGTAGGTGACAATATGCTGAAAGAGAACATTGAATATGTTGACTCTTTTACATATGGATTCACTGTCAAGTAGAATATTAAATTTTAGTAGAACTTTATTTTTTTTCAAATGATAAAGTAGATATAAATGAAAGCTTAATCTGGACTGGAATTTTTCTTTCCACATGTGGTCTTTCCCCAAGGCTTAGATATCTCACAGCATGGCAATTGGTTTCTGAGTGAGAACCTCTCAAAAGCAAGCTTTATAATAAAACACAGCAGATGTTGTCTAGACTTTTATGTCCTAGCTTTGGAAGTCACATAGTGTCACTTCTACCATCCTTAATTAATTCAAGCCATAGCAAGTCCACCCAGATTCCAGAAGAGAGGACACAGACCCCATATTTCTATGGAAGGAAGGTCAGTTTGTCAAATTGCCGATTTGTGGCCATTGTTCATAAAGCACCACACTACCCCATTAATGAATCCCATATATAGTGTCTCTAACAAACAGTCATCTAGTGACATGGACCTCATTATTACAGAATATAAACTATTCCTTTTCTGAACAGAAAGAAATAGAAAATATTTTTCTCATGTTAGACCAAACTATGCTTTCTCATAATTTCTGGTTTCAAGTCTTCATTCTGCCCTCTGGAACAGGACATAGCAAGTGGTCTTCCCTTCTTGCCTGAAAGTAGCTTTCAAGTGAACTGTGTTTTGTCTTGGAGGCTCACATTCCCAGTTTCTCTAACAATGTTTCCTATGTCCCTCATCACCTAGTTATCCTCTAACAATGGTTTATCCTTATCCCACTTAAAGTGCTATTCAATTGGAACACATGTTTCATTTAATACTGACTTTTGCTGGGCTCGGTTGTTATAATACTATTTGTATTTGAGATCGTTTCCCAAAAGAAAAAGATATGCATGTATAGAGCAATCCATTAGAGCATATTATTAATCTATAATTTTTCAGATCCTCAGAGTGCCAGCCTACCCTGAGCCAGTGAGAGCTGGTATGGTAGACTGTCCTATAACCTCAGCAAACATTTGTGCTTTATATGGCGAATATTCTCAGTCAGTGAACACCCCGCCATACTGAGTTGAAAATGTTCGGCAATGTGTGTTATATAGCCTTTGGGAGCCTCTCTTTTGCCCTAGATATTTGTGTTCTGTTGAACTGCTTCAAACCAGGAAGGCAGAAAAAAATGTATGCAAGTGTTAGTGCTGAGACTGAGGTTATCATCCCGGGTGTTAACGTGCAGGGTTTCCAGCAGCTTGAGAAAACTTTGATGAAAAGGTCAAGGTAAAGATCAGCAGGAAATTAGGAATTGGTGTGAGTCTTTTTGACATTCTGAAGGGCACTATAATACACCCCTGCAGGAATGACTAACAGTTGTCTGAAATATTTCCAGAAGAAACTAAAGCTAGAGCATGTCATGACTCCTAGTGATTTAACAAAAATGGAAGCATGCTTATCAGCATATAATGCCAGGAGCTCATCTTCATAGAGATTATGTTCTTAGGACCTGTGTGATGCAGATACAGTTGGTGCTCCATTTTCAGAAATACGTGCTCCACACCAAAAAGCATGTTTTTATATTCTAGGTGAGTTTTTTTAACTTATTGGATGACATTGGTTAATAGTATTGTATAGGTGTCAAGTGCACATTTCTGTGATACGTGATCTGTACATTGCATTGTGTGTCCACTACGAAGTCAAATCATCTTCTGTTACCATGTATCTGACCCCTTTACCTTTCACCTCCCCGCACCCTTCTTCTCTCTGGTAACCAGTATACTGTTGTCTGTGTCTTAGAGTTTTTTTTGTTTGTTTATTGCTCTCAGTTTTATATTTCACATATGAGTAAAATAATATGTTTCTTAACTCTTTTCTGACATTTTACTTAGCATGGTATTATCAAGGTTCATCCATGTTGTAGCAAACAGCAGTATTTCATCTTTTCCTATGGTTGAATAATATTCCATTGTATATATAAACCCATCTTCTTTACCCAGTCATCAATCACATCACACTTTGGTTGTTTCCATGCCTTGGCCGTGAATAATGTCTATGGCCCTACCACCCTGAATGCACCTGATCTCATCTAGGTAAATTTTGATTAAGGAAGACTAAAGTAGAATTAACATCACTACAACCGGGCATTTTCATCCATTACTTGCATTGATTTAGCTTTTTAAATAGCGATCTTACACTGTTGACCCATAGTAAATGCCTTCCATAATGACCTCCAGATCTTTTTTAGATGAAATTCTGCAAAGCCAGACTCTCTTCTGCACCCACCCTCTAACATTTTGTCTAGTCATGGTTATGTTAAGGCTCATGACTAATGTTTATTGGGTACTTGCTATGCTCCAGGCACAATTAAGTGTCTTTCATTATCTCAAAAAATCTCTGCAACAAACTTTATAAGGTAGTTACTTATATTCTCATCATCTTAGTTTTGAGAGGATTATAGAAACCAAGTGGTGCTTCTAGTCAATAACTGGTAGAGCTGCGATCAATGTCGCAGTTGGAATGATATCAGATGTTGATTGAATATGCCTTTTGTGACATTAGCTGTCCATCCTTGGTTGGGTTGTAAACTCCATGAGAACAGGACTTGATCTGGCACAATGCTTGCTTGGTTCACAGTCTATGCTGAACAGATAAATGAATGAGTATGTTATATATCAGTCAATCTATGAATCCATTAATAAACATAGATGATAGAAAGTCAAATTCCTGTTGCTGCAAAGCATGTCTTTCATTTTTAATGTGTACTGAAGGTATTTTTAAAGCTATGATTTTATAATTACAGGATTCTATAAAAATGTCCTCTGGGGATAGCGAGCAGCACTGAGGCAAAGCAGTCCTTTTGTTCAGGACATGTTAGATGCCTCTGCTTTCCAAATATATAAAAAGCTAGTAGCAGCATCAGACACAAAACTATTTAGTGGGCAATCCTAAAAGGAAACACATGTTCTAAAAGGAGAACATACGAGAAAATCTACCTTTGGCTCGCAGTGGAAATTGACATGGATCATGTCAAGTCTAGAGAAATATGATATCTGCCATTAAAATGATATGACCAAAGAAACAAATCTGAGGTTGTTGAGTTGAGCTTTCTCAGTGGTTGAGGATAGGGAGAGCCTGAATAATTAGATAGTTGTAGTAGATTGTTTAAAATATTGCCACTCCTCCCTATGGACTCTTTCCTACGGAAAGATGATACCTCTCCCCTTTTTTGATGTCAAAGTTGGGCAGTTGACTATTTTGGCCAATGATGTGAGCAGAAGTGTTGTGTGCTACTTCCAACGAGAAGTTTTCAGAAGCTTTATGGGGTATATACCTCCATATGGCCTTTGCTTTGTTGGAAGGCCAGCCATGTCCCAAATGAGAGGGTTCCGTTAGCCTGGGTCCCAGAGTGAAGAAGACATCTAGTCAACCCATTATGGTCATGTAATACTAGCAAGAAATAAGTGGTTATAAGATAGTGAGGACTTGGGGTCATTTGTTACAACAGCATGGTTAGCCTAAGCTGACTGATAAACTAGTGAATATGCTTGAGGAAATCTGAGCAGATACTGGAGAATCATGTTGGGCATAAAAGGAAGGAATAGCACTTTGCAGTCCCAACCATTTCCAGCAAACAGAAGAGCCGGACAGTCTAGGGATAGAAGTGTACACAGAGTGGATGCACTGCCCGTGTGGGAGTAGGCCCACAGTTGAGGGCCTGAGATAATATGAAAGAAGATGGTATCTTTATTGCTTCTTCCCTATCATAATCAACCAATTCCATGAAGCCTTGCTTTTGAAACACAGTCAGTACCTTAAAATCACTACAGTACCTTAAAATCAATAAAATAACAAATGGATTTTTATTGTACTTATTTATGGTTAAATCGTAGTTTTAGGTTGTGCCTCTGAGTACACTGTGGCATTGAACAGCCAAGGACCTAGAACACCCTGACCCCAACCCCATGCCCATTAATCAACTGACCTACTCCACTTCAATCTATTTCAAATATTTGCTTCCTAATTAGATTTCATTGGTTCTGTCACTGAAAATGTTTAGAAAACCACTGCTTCAGATAGGGCCACAAGATCATGTCAACAATTTAAAAGGATTATCATCAAGTTCTGTGGACTCTTCTGGTTGGTCTTAATCACAACCCTATTTTTCTGAGCATGTGGCAGAAGAATCATCACTACAGAGGTAAATATTCATGTGCCCTGCATTTTGCTCATAGGCACCATATAAACTACATTTAGAACTCTGAATGTAGAGATGTACTTGTCAATAATGAAATTTAATTACTGTGATGGACTGTAAGTACATGTGCATTCTTGTGTTTGTTCATTTTCCTTTACTTTCCTATGGGTGAGGGTTGAAATATAATTTAACCAGGGCACCCACCTGACTTTCTCTTGCCAGTGAGTGAAATAAACTCTCCATTTTATGGCTGTTTTAGCATTAGATTGTGAAAAAAGAAATATTGTCTTGCTAAACTTTTTGGACACTTCTCAATATGCGATATCTCCATGCTACTCCCTCTTATCAGTCATTCTGGTAATGAATGAGAATGTATATTGCTAGAATTTATAAAGCTCTGTCAAGGTAGTCCATTATTTTAAGCTCAGGTTAAGGTAAGGAATTAAGATTTATATAAGCCTGTTGCAGTTTCATTAAGAAACAAGGGCATTTTAATCTTTCTCTCTCTTTACCCAAGAGACTTTAATTTCTTAATGTTACATTAATCTGGATTTAATAATTCTTTCAAAATGTATCTCTTCTCTGAATCCTATTTACTGTCTTTGTCGAAGTCAATGAACAGGTATAAAAAGTATCTACGATTACAGAGAAACTACTGCCTTCTTGGCCCTTATGGTGGAGTAGGTAAGTGGATGCTCTTAAAAATGAATCTGTCCATGGTACTTTTTCTATTCCTGTATAGGATTTTGATTTTATTTAAAATAAATGGCGCAAGCCCCAGCTCTGAAAACTAATAGAATGTTTGCATTTACCTGCTCATTCATAACCATTAGGTTGGAATGTGTGTCCGTTTGCAGTCAGCAGTTGGATTTTTAAAGCAATGCTTTAAAACCAAAGTGAAAGGATCTGTGTTCCAATTCAGCAGGCACCAGATGTGAAGTCCAGTTTGGGTGGATTATTATTAGAATGATGTCATACTAATCTTGGTAAGTGGTACAAAATAAGTAGTAGGAAGTAGAAACAGCTCCTAAGTGAGATAGAGACAAAGAAAGAAATATGTCTGATTACCTGACACCAATTTACTCTGTAAGACAAAGGCTAATTAATAAGGAGTCCGGGGGCTAGGAGGGCATCTTGCAGGAGACCTGGTTGGTACACTGTGAGTATATGCACTGTCACTGGACACTGGTGTCTGTGCCGGTGTAACATCCAGTTGTTTGCAGCTCCAGTGTGTGTGTGTGTGTGTGTGTGTGTGTGTGTGTGTGTGTGTGTTTGTGTGTGTGTACTGTGTGGAGCTGTGACCGTGGCTTTGAAATGCCTGGCTAAAGGTCAAAGTTCTCTAGATGCCGAGATCCTGGTACATAAAAAAAAGGTACAGCTGCCTTTAGAACTTCCGCTCTGTGCTGGCCCTGGGCTGTCTGAGACAGCATAGTGGAGGGCTTTAGTTTCCCCGCCCCATTCACAGTGGACGTGAAACCCCTAGTAGATGCCTGAAACCATGCATAGTACGAAACCCTATATGTACTGTGTGTTTTTTCCCTACACATACATACCTAGGAGAAAGTTTACTTTCTAAATTAGGCACAGAAAGATATTAAGAACAATGAATAATAATACCATAGAACAATTATAACAATATACTATAATGGATATTGTGTGAATGAGGCTCTATTAGGTAAAATTAGGTTACTTGAACATAAGCACTACGACACTGTGACAGTTGACCTGATCACCAAAGGGCTACGAAGTGACTATTGGGCCTGTAGCATATCCAGGTTGCACATGCTGGATGATTGTTGGTTCATGTCCTGGGCAGGACAGAGCAGAACAGGGTGAGGTTTCATCATGCTCCTCATAACATGAACTCGTGGAAGTGAAACCACAGATAAGGGGGTCCTGCCGTTCTGCTGTTCATGCTTGGACATGGAAGTGGGTTGAAATCCCACTTCTATGATTTACAGTTTGGGTGACTCCGGGCAAATTATTTAATCACTAAAACTGTCTCTTTATCTGGAAACGGAGTTGCCATGCAGATTAATGAAATAATACAAACGAATGTCCATCCAGTTCTGGGCACATAAATGAAAGTTGTAAGAGGGCCTGGCCCTCAGGCAGTGAGATTCAGGTCAAATGAGTTCCAGGGAGACAAGAGAAGTGGCGCGTGGGTGGCAAAGCCTGGAGCTGCGATTGAGAGGAAGCAAACCCGTGGCATCAAAACGTGTGGACAGATCCTGCTGCTGCCTGAGGTAGCACAAGCTCTCTGCAAGTGAGGGTCCGTCCAGGCCTCAGAGATATGAGGAGGCACCGGGCGAGGCCTGGGATGCACCGAGAGGATGGAGGTAGGAAGCGGAGATGATGGGTCCGTAGGACACTATCCCTTTTCCACCCATAGCCCCTCTGCTCCGTGCTGGAGCAGATCTCAGCCTAAAGCTCATCTCTCTTTGTACTCTTTGTGCCCCTAAGCCCATTCTAAAAATAAACCATGGACCAAGTACATGTTTGATAGTCATGAATACTTCTGTAGTATACAGTCTGTCAATAGAAACATACTTAAAAAAAGCATTCCACCCAGATCCGAATGAACTGCGCAATACATTCACCATCCGTCTCCTCCTCTGGCACATCTTCTCAACTCTGCTTCTTTGCACAGCAGTCTCCAGCATCTGTGTGTTATACAGGGCACAGGAGACAGGTCATAAAAGTCACTAGGAAATATAAGGAAAAGAGAAGAAGTTAACTGAATTACGAAGCTTATGGCAAAGAAGAAATGTGCTTGATAGTTGCCAAGGATGGGATGCTGCAGGGCAGTGCAGGTGCCCTGGTTGGCCATTTGCCTGTTAGCCTTTAAGACCATTTTCCTCCCTTCCATTGCTCTCCTGTCAATCACAAGAAACACCATGTTTAAAGCTTCCTTGACCACCAGCTCCCTGCAGTTTTGGCCAGCAGAAGACTGGAGGGGTTGGATAAAGGGAGAAGGGAAGGTGCTTCTCCCTCTGCCTTGGACAGTCATTTGCAGCAGTGCTGTCTCCTTTGGCTTCATTCCCACTGGACATCCCTACCCAGCTTCTGCTAGGCAGTCTCCATGGTGCTATTTGCTCCAGCCTGAGTGTACTGGTTTCTGAAAACACCATTTTCTAGAGAGAGTGGCTTCCTGCTGCTGCCTGTATTTGGGATCCTTCATCTTCCCCTGATTGACTTTTCAGGTCCTCCATCATCTGTATAACCAATTCCAGCATTACATTTTCTCTATTTGAAGTACCTAGAGTAATTTGTGTTTCTTATCTAGACCCTGAGGGGGTACACTCCACATGGTGATATGAACCTATTTCTGCCTAATGATTTCATTAAAATGGGAACGTTAATGCATTTAAGCAGATGTGTGTCTATACAGTTCTGAATAAAAACAAAAATTCATGAATAATGCACCAAGACATTCCACCACAGCAAAGCACTACCTTGGTCTCTAATATCACTTGCCATTTGCAAATATCTCCCTGTTGGTTATTCTGGGGATTTGTCTTTAGGGCTAAACTCTTTCACCATGACAATCAAACACATCCAGCAGTAGTTTGCAAGAATTCTGCACTTTTCCAGCTGGGAAAAACAGCTCTGAACCGAGTTTTCCCTTCCCCCTGTGCTTCCTGACATGCAGTCCAATCCATTCTACTCACCAGAAGGCCTGCCCATGGTATAAAGCAATGTGCCTGGTCCACAAGGCAAATGTGCCCTGACCTGCTTTCCACTATGCCCTTCTGAATGAGGAAACCCGCAGAGAGGTGTTATGAAGTGGTAAGAGAATAAAACTTGTTATTTTTTGTAAGAATTCAGACAGTAGCTTATAAAATGGGCCATTAAAATAATTCAGGTCTGGAACTTGGCATTAACATGACCCAGCACTTCAGGTGGGGGAGCAGACTCCTCCGAGCTCCAGTCCTCACTGCGTGGCTGCAGAGTCCTAGTGGAAAAACCCATCTGAAAGAAGTGGAAGTGGAAAAACTGGCTTGTTTTTAAGGGTAGCTTAATTAGCTTTGAAAATAGCAAAATCCCACTAGAAGCAGATGAAATTCTGATACTTAATGGGCTGGAAACCAATTCTTCCTTGACAACCAGCACCCCCTCACACTTAAGCTTCTTGTTCACACCAAACTGGGGAAGGAGGGGACACCAATAGTCTTGACTTTCTCCCTGAGGGGCAGAGGGTGGTTTCAGCTCTACTCTTATCATCCATTTTGTATTCGGCTGGGGAAAGTACCCTGCAATGGCAGCTGAGCGCAGGCTCAGCAAGGGGTCTTGGAAAATGAATTCATTTTGTCTCTAAAATGTACTCATGTGGTACATCCATATTCAAGATGTGCCTCTGTTTACTCCCCATTAACCGGGGTCTGCAGAACTTGGTGTATGCGAGACCCATGCTTTATTGAGGTTTTGACCATTTTTCATCTGCCATTACTCTGGGTGTCTTTTCATAGCACAGAATATATCCATTCTGTAAGAGAAATAGGATTAGGATTTTAAGAAGGATATAAAGTGATGCAACAATAACATGTTCAATACCCAGTTGTCAGATATGTTTCACTAAATTGCAAATATCAGATTACTTTTTTAATTATTTCAAACTCGCACTGGGAATTCTGTAAGAACCACACATGAGAGGAGAGAATAGGCTTGCCTTTTCTACTGCCAGACTCCAAGCACCCACATGGATCTTTATGGCACTGATTTCAACAATACTGTTAATACGGACTTATTTCCAGTCAGAGACAAGAGATCAGAAAAGACAAACCCTCCATGGATCCACTCATTTTTTAAATTTGTGCTTAAAGTTAATAATTTTCTTAGGCATTCAACAGTGAATAATAAAGCTGAGCTCATTTATTTAAAGTTTCAAAATAGCCCTACATAGTTCTCTGTGATGAGGAAGCAGAACTGCAGTAACTGTCCCAGGGTTTCATCCCTCTGTGATCTTGAGCAGGTTATTTAATTGTACTCAGTGTCCCTTTGCTCTAGAAAATGCCTCTAATCAGGATAATTATTATTAGAATTATATTAGATTATTTATTATTCAACAAATATGTTTTGAGCATCTCCTATGGAATAGATGTGGAGCCTGTCCTTGGAAAGTTTGGAAAAAAATTAAAATTAATCAAATAATTACAAAAATAAACATAATTATAGGTGAATAAATAGCATAAGAGGAAGATATTTGATGCTATAAGAATAAATGATAGGGACTACATTTAATTTAGGGAGGGGAGGGGTCAGGGAAGGTTTTCTAAAGAAATACAAATGAGTTGAGATAAAAATGATTGGTAGAAATTTAAGCAAAGGGTGTGTGTGTGTGTGTGTGTGTGTGTGTGTGTGTGTGTGTGTGTGTGGAGGAGGGTGGAGTAGACATTTCAGGCAATGAGAACATATGCCCAGGTTCCCCCTGGAAGTCTACCTACCTGAGACAATTGCTAACCTTTATTCCAGTATTTATTTATTTACTTATGTATTTATTTATCTACTTTTAGCAAAGAAATGTTATTTTGATCAAGAAATGTGGGGAATTATTTTGACAGCAGGGGTTTGAGGCAGGGGAGGAGGTGGTGTCCTCTAGTGATGCACTGGTATTTTGTACATGTGCATCCTCCACCCTTCCTTGTCTGAGACTTCCTGCTAACTCTCCTTCCTGGTCAATGAAGAACTTGTAAATTGACTCATATCCCCACCCGCCTCCTGCCCAAATTCCTGCTGTTGCCAACCCATTGTCCTGGGACAAATTAGTTATCATGTATGGACCTTTCTGGACAGAAAAACCAAGACACTGCTAAGAGTTATCTTGTCCCTCTGGCAACCCATCTGGGCATAAATAGAAGAGGGAGGCAGACCTTACACAGCTTGGAGTGGTGGGATTAAAAAACCTTACCGAGCAGCAAAAGAACATTTTATAGAAAGAGCTACTTTAAAAGGACTATTCATTTCTACGCATAGAACACAAAATATTTGTTTTGTCCTCTAAAAAAAAAAGGGTATTCACTCACAGTTGCTAAGTTGCTGAGAATGGAAACTGTTGACATGATTTCTTCTAAATAACTCCCTGGGAAAGTACTTAAAGTCTCCATTTATTAACCTAAATGTAACTTAAAGACAAGAATGGAAGAAGTATTTCTCAAAGAAAATAATCAATGAATCATTTATCTGTTCTCCTGCCCTTTGTATAACAAATGGTAATTAGTGTGATGTCTTTGTTGGCAAGTGCTTATCAGACAAAATGCAGTGAAGAAGCAAAGGAAGATTCTATAAAGAACTGTGTTGTTTGGCAGAGTAATTGTGATGCTATCGCTGGAATTTTATGTGGTTGCATTATTAATTTTTAATTCTGTATCCTGAATAGCAACAAGGTTATTAGCACCTGCCTGGTGTTCTGAGTGTCCGCATTAGATAATATAATCTTGGTAGAGTGAACACTTAGAAATATTCATGTGTCTAAGAGAGAACAGAGACCCAGAAAGTTCTGATGCCCTGGAACAGGGCACCATTTTAAGAAATTGAATTTGGCAGAATAAAAAGATATTTTACCAACCATCTTTCTAAACTACTTTTATATTTTCTTTCTTTGGTAAAGAGTGAACCAAACCCCGTCCAGAATTTTAGAATCACCTGCCAGACTATCTTACAATGTTTGCTCTACTTCCCCCAAAGTTTATTTTCATTTTAATGCCTACTAGTTGTAATGCTTGCTAGAACAGAGCACCAGTCTCTGCTCTCAAGGTGCTCATATTGGAGTATAGTGGAAAACACAGGCCTATTAACAGCTGTTTTCAGTATAATATTGTAACTATAGTGATGTCGTAGGTCTTAGGTTCTAGGGAGGTAAGTAAGGCGAATTTACTCATGTGTAATAAGCCACCCACTCACCTGTGGAATCTCTGAGAATTTCCAAACTCACACAACTAGCATAAAAAGGAACCAGAGTGGAAGGGGCCCCTCATGCTGTCTCTTCTCCAAGCACTTCATCCAGAAGGAGCTCCTGGATTGGCCCTGGACATGACTCTGAACGTGGGCTGGGGATAACTTTCAGTGTCTGCTGAAATCCATTTATATGGTCATGTGATTTTAGTTGTGGCTCTTGGAAATAAATATATTTTTCTGATAAATGCAGACAATGAAAAAATACTAACAATAAAAAGGAAGCTATTGAAAAAATAAAGCTATTTTTTATAGAACTAATTTTATTTTCAATTAGAGGGTGAGCTGTCCCATCAGTCAGTATTACAAATATGATATTTCATGATATCCATTTGCATTACTACACATGGATAAACAGAAAAGAAGGAAAACATACCATATCTACCCAACTCTTTAAAGGTTTTGCTTTCTTTAGGTAAAACATACTTATTCCTCAATATTGAGCTTGACTTTTAGGACCTTTAAAACTACCAAGATCTGTAGTATGTTCTAGTTACTTATAGCTTTTCAGAAGACCTATTATCAAGTTATACTCTATAATAAATTATTCTTTATATCCTAATATTGCCATCTCATAAGGAAAACCCCAATAATGATAGATAGATAGATAGATAGATAGATAGATAGATAGATAGATAGATAGATAGATCATAGAGATAGATGGATATAAAGAAAGACTAAGAGGCTTTTTTGGGCCCTTCTCTTCTTTGATCACCTTTGAATCAACTATGATTCTACAGAATTAGCAGGAACAAGTACCTATGCTACCACTGATCCTTAAATTGATTTATGTAACCACTCAATAGATGTATGAAAGTATGTCTGTTTATATGAAAGAAAATATAGTATATTATTTCTCATCTGTCTACAACTTCCCTGAGGAAGTAACAGTACAGGTATTCAATATCCATCAGGCAGTGCTTCTCTAACAAACTCACAAGTCTTCTCTTGGCCATACTTGGCAATTTGGTTACTCAGAAAACTCTAGGATAAGAAATGCATCCTACCTCTTTGGAGGACACCTTGCAGAATCTGTACAGTCTTCCAGAAGCTTGGCATTGAGGTGACAGCTAAAGTGTAAGGAAATGAGTCTCATGTCAGACAGCTATGAAGCTGCCTGTATTAGAAGCCTCATGCTTCATAGGAGCCAGTATCTCCCATAACAACACCATAGGCATAGCTTCCAAGACCCGCACAATGGTCATACCAATTAAAAGAAGTCCCCACATTCAAGTAACCCCAAAGCTATGGCTTCCTATCAGGTGTTTATGGTTCTCCCAGCTCAGATGCAATTTATCAACCAGGTGTCATTTTTATAAGTAATACTGACCTAGTAGCATGGATTATATTCTATCTTATTAGGTTATAGGAGGAGAGCTGGAAAGTTACTGAAGGTCAAATTCTTCTGTAGAAAGAGAAAGGAGACATTGAATGGTGTATTTCAGATTTAAAAAACAAAAAGAACAGACTTTTTAAAAAGAAACTTCAAAATTTTTGAACAGTACGGAGTTCCCATATAACACACAACAAATTTCCCCTATTATTAGCGTCTTACATTAATGGTTTTTTAACTTGTCATAATTAGTAAACCGATGTTTATATGTTACATTGTTATTAACTTATGATTCCCTGTATTTTATTTAGAATACCTCAATTTTTCATAAAGAGAAACTTTTAATTGGCAATATGTTCTATGTTTAATCTGTTGCATAGTTAAAATGTTCAGAAACTTCTCAGAATAGTTTGAGACAGGAATCATTGCAAATACTTAAAGCCCCAAAGTGTTTAGCATATAAGAATCCTCAGGTCCACCCACTGATTTGTAATTCTCAATGCCCAGTAACTCAATATGGTAAAAATCATTTATATATACTAGGCCACTCTGGATTTGATTTTTACATTGACTGAAGTTAGGGGTTCAAAGGTAAAGTTGTGGATTTTAAACCTTGTATTATTCTTATATTTTCTTTCAAGGAGATATATTATATCATATATATATTTTTCTATTCTCTTACCTTCCCCCCAAATAATGGTCCCTGTGGCTTAGGCAGAGAGGCTGTCCTATAGGCTGTCTATTACTGTGAAAAAGTTGTCCTCAGGCCTAGTAACATAATAGGAATCACCTGAGGACACTTTATTAAGATACTAGCGGCTGAGGCTCACTCCAGGGATTCTGAATTATAATTTGTATAGTCCCCTCATTCCCAATTTTTCAAGAGTTCCCCAGGTGATTCCAGTTCACGACCAAGGCTGAGAGCCACCACTTTGGAAAATACAGTTTATCTTTTTAATTCAGATAAGCATATGAACTGTGGGCCTTGTTTATTAGCAGAAGGCCTGGAGGACTCCAGGAAAATTCTTCAAGGATCTCCTCCTTTAGCTTTTGTTTCCCCTCGGTCACCCAAGCAGAATTAATTACTCCCAACTTAATAACTTATGCATGCCTCTTTTATTTCACTTATCACATAGAGTGATAATAATTTGTTCAATGCCTGTCTCTCAGTTAGATTGTCAGTCTCTGACATAGAAAACACATTCTGTTTTTGTGATGATAGCCTCAGCTGTTAGCACAATTCCTGGCATACAATAGTTGCCCAAAAGATGTCCTAGGACAGGGGGGTGGGCAAAAATACCCAAAAAAGACATCTAGTATTGTGTAGTGTTAACTGAAAAAGTTCATTTTGGACAAACGCTGACTTCAAATTCCAAGAAATTAAGCGTCAACAAATCTGTGCTTGTATTGTTCCTGATATTTTTAAGATAGACTAGAGGCCCAGTGCATGAAATTTGTGTACAGGGGCTGGGGGGGGGCGGGGGCGTCCCTCAGCCATGCCTGCACCCTCTCCAATCCAGGACCCCTCAGGGGATGTCCAACTGCCTCTCACAATCCAGGACTACTGGCTCCTAACCGCTTGCCTGCCTGCCTGATCGCCACTAACTGCTCCCCTGCTGGCCTGATTGCCCCTAACTGCCTCTGCCTCACCCTGCACCCAGAACCCAGGATTCCCTCCTCTGGCCGGTCGCAGGCACCCAGGACCTGGCTGGCCACAGCTGCAGGGGACTGCGGGCAGTCAGCTTCGCCTGGGCACAGCTGCAGGCGCCCGGGACCATGGGGCAGGCAGCTTGTCCCTCTCCCAGGCCACAGCTGCAGGCGCTGGTGCCCGGGACCATGGGGTGGGCAGCTTGTCCCTCTCCTGGGCCACAGCCCTAGCCACTGGCACCCAGGACTGGGGGGCAGGTGGCTTGTCCCTCTCACAGGGCCACAGCCTCAGCCACTGGTGCCTGGGACAACAGGGCGTGCGGCTTGTCCCTGTCCTGGGCTGCAGGCACAGGCGCAGCTGCTGGTGCCCGGGACCACAGGGCGGGTGGCTTGTCCCTCTCCTGGGCCACAGCCTGGCTGGTCTCCATTCCTCTCTTGAGAGCTCATTTGTGCCTGGCTGGTCCCCATTCCTCTCTCCCCAGTGTTGAGTGTCTGAGCATTTAAGGCATGAGGGCATGAGGGCGTGACAATGTTAGGGCATGATGACCATTTGCATATTAGTTCTTTATTATATAGGATGGCAGCTTTAAATTTTTTATTTATATAATTTAGCCTAGTATCTCATTTAGAACATAAAGCAACATATGGTACAGTAGGGATGTCTTACAAGTGAATGACCAGTTCCATGGACCTGCAACTAAATTGAAATAACATCAGCGGGGACTTCCCCCTGTATTTCATGTCAGAACATTTGTTACTACTGTTGCCATCAATGGATTGTATGCTTGGCCAGCCACAGTCCGGGGCTCCACACACGGAGATGTATGGGATGCTGTAAGTCGGTCTCCATAGTCCTGAAATCAATTTTGATTGAACATGTTTATACTTGTGAGCTTATAACCATCCCTGAGTTCATTTTCAGAGATGATCAAAGGTTTCTTCTTTCTTTTTCCCTCCTTGCTAACTACTGCTGTTTTCAGAGAGACTTACTAGCCTGGAAGATTTCTGAGGACATTAATAAAGTAAAGAAAATTCATGATTTAGTCTGAGCTTGAAAACATAAAGCAAAGAGATGCTGGGCAGTCTTCTAATGATTAGTTTCCCCATTTTATCAGTGTAGGAGGCCTGCTAAAGACACTCCTCCCCAGGACTATTCCTGAGTGGGGAGCAGAGAGCCAAGATGTTCCCATTCAATGAATCATTCATATTGATTCATCTTCTATTTATTCAATAAATACAAGTTGCTTGCTTATCATGTGCTGTGTCCTGGTGATGATGTTGATGATTTTCTGCTCTTTCTAGTGGGAAGCTATAGCCACCTAGTAACAAAAGATTCTCTCTCTCTCTCTCTCTCTCTCTCTCTCTCTCTCTCTCTCTCTCTCTTCCACTTTACCTCACATTTAACATGTCAACCAGAATGAAAGCTCAGAACACAAATTAAGGAAATTGTATGTGTTATACATTTGATTTTGTGTCCTGAGATTCAGATTCATTCTGCATTAACCCAGGAATGGTCACCTATGGTTTGAGAAGCATGGGAAATTGACTGAACTGTTCTGTGTGAGGGGAGGTTCCATAGGTCCATAGGCCTTTCAACTCTGCAACTTAAGTATTAGGCACTGAGTGCAGATGCCAGAGCTGGCAGTCCCCCTCTGACCACAGTGGGTGTCATTTATGGTGGGAGGAGATGGGGGAGATGGTTTACCTTCTCTTCAGATTTGCAATAGGCAAAAGGACTCTATTTCTGAAAAAAGTTACCCCTAATATATGCCAATAAGAAGGAGAGAAACTATTCCTGGTTTTAAACTTTGAAGGACCATCTCAGACTGCCGTTTTGAAAGAAATTCAAGAATCCGTTCCTTTGGACTGAAGCAGATGGATCTCTCTGCTGCTGAAAACCTAAACTGTCGGTGAGCACAGGGCGTCTGTATTTTCACTGTCACTTTACCAAGGAAGAAACTGAGGCTCAAACAGGTTGAGTGATAAGCTCAACTTCACACTGCCCGCTGCCAGAACTGAGACCGCAGTCCTGGAGTCCTTTCCAACCCACCATTCCTAAAAGAATGCTGTGCTCATGCTCCCAACCCTGGCTTGCACGCCTCCTCTTCACCAGGCCCTGATTTCAGTCGTCCAGCCTCTGTTTAAGGACACATAACCAGATGCCTCCTCACCAAGGTTCTTCATGACCCAGGTGCCAGACTCCAAGAGGGCAGGAATCCCACATGCTTATGTGCTTCTGCTCACCCCACAGCATTGGGGCTTTCTGAAGGATGAGCTGCCCCAGGCACCAGAGGAATGACTGGTGTCAAGCTGACAAGAAGAAATGTTTTGCAAAATGTTGCTTACAGATTCACAATTTAAACTGATGGTGATGCCTTGGGAAAGAAATATGATTTCTAATCCTATTTCAGTCTTTATGGATCAAAAAACTTTTTGTATCTACCCCACTGTATTCAATAATGGGAAGAAGTAAAATACCTTTTCAAATCTCCACTAATCCTCCAACTGATCTCTTCTATTCTCATGATTTAGGTGTGCTGTATAGACAGGCACAGAGCCTCACTGCTCACTCATGTCACAAATTCTTCATACATTAATAAGTAAGTAGAAAGCCTCTGTTAGACTGACAGGGAATTTTTTTTTTTTTTACTAAGTGTTTAAATGAAGACTGATTAGGGCATTTCTTCAATACCAATGTCTACCATATACTTCTTATACCTGTGTAAAAAGTAAATTTCTAGCCATCACAAAACAGAAGGACAACCTAGCGAGTGGGAGAAAATATACACAAATGATACATAAAGTAAAGGGTTAATATCTAAAGTACACAAGGAACTCATACAAGTTAAAACTCAAAGCAAAACAAAACCACAATCCATATTAAAAAGGGGTAAGAATACCTAAATAGACATTTCTCCAAAAAGGACATACAGATGGCCAACAGACATATGAAAAGATGCTCACCATCACTAATCATCAGGGAAATGCAAATTAAAGCTACCTGAGATATCACCTCACACCTGTCAGAATGGTTAGCATCAGTAAATCAACAAACAACAAGTACTGGCAAGGATGTGGAGAAAAGGGAATCCTCATACACTGTTAGTGGGGTCATAAATTGTACAACTACTATGGTAAACAATATGGAGACTTCTCAAAAAATTAAAAATAGAGCTTCCATGTGATCCAGCAATTCACTGGGTAGTTATCCAAGGAAAGCAAAAACCCTAATTCTAAAAGATTATATGTTTATTGCAGCATTACTAGTAATAGCTAAGATATGGAAGCAACCTAGATGTCTATCAATAAATGAATGGATAAAGAAGATATATAAGTACATATATAACACACAAAGAAATATTATCCAGCAACAAAAAAGAATGAAATCTTGTCATTTGCAAAAACATGGATGAAATTGAAGTGTATTATGCTAAGTAAAATAAGTCAAAGACAAATACCATATGATCTCACTTAGTTATATGTGGATTCTAAAAAACTAAATGAATGAATATGTAAGACAAAACATAGGCTCATAGAGATGGAGAACAAGTTGATGCCTGCCAAAGGGGAAGAAAAAAGAGAATTGACAGTGAGGACCAGGGACAGAGTTCTAAGAGCTTCAGTGAGGATGTGGGCTTCACACTGCTCAACTATGCTTTGAAGATGACGTCTGGGAAGGGCAGAGTTAGTAGATTTTTCAGAAAGATCCAATTCCTATTCAATAAAAATAATTAGTAAATAAATAAGTTTAATGTGAATGTAAGTATATCAAACTAATTCTCACTACATTTTTGTGTTTTTCATGGGAAGTAAAAACACTCGGTGAAATTTATGATCATTGAAATACTAATTTTTCAAAGGTATTTGAAAATACATTCACTAGTATTTGCTTCTGTTTTGTTTTTTGTTTTTTTACGGTTGTAGACTCATTGCATTGCTTTTCTTACAGATATTTTTAGGATTATTGGTTTCCATAAATTTGACAAAAGAAACACTATTAATACTTCTCATTTTTCTTAGCTGTTCACATTAAAATAAATTATCTTTGATCATTCTCTCATACATATAATTAAAATTTACATGTAAAAGTTTGCCATGTTTTTCAGTTTTAAAATATGAGCTTATTATAAAGGAACTATTATGGAGTAAACAAAACATTTCATGGTGAAAAGGAACTGAGTGTTATGTGTACAAATGAAAAATCAAATATATTCAAACCAAGTGAATAGATTGCCTGGAAATTATGATAAAACAGGTCATTAGATTATTTTATTATTCCCTCCATTTTTAGTCCATTGTGTGTGTGTGAGAGAAAGAGAGAGAGAGAGAGAAGGGGGGCTGGGAGGGCTGTTGCTTAAAAAAAATCTTCCATTCTTCATCATGTGTTATTATTTTGGGTGATACAAACCAATGAGATTATGATCATTAATACACAAATTTCAGTATGCACACTTTGATAGCTTATGTGCTGTGTTTATTCTTTGCAGCTGGAAAACTGATCTAGTGGGAAGAGAAAAATAGGGATTAAAAGTCGATTTTAGAGCAAAGGTTACTGTAAAGGTCTCCATTTGGAAGTGGGTTAGCCTTCACCTCTCTCAAATGAAGAATCATATGTCCTCTCCAAACTCATTATTTAGTCCAACCTTCTCTGAGTGCCCACTCTGAGTACATACATTCTGCTGGAAGCCAGAGGTATAAAGACTGATAAGACAGGACCCCTGCTCATTTTTCTGTGCCCCCTTTACCTCCAAAAAGTTCTGGATCTGAGTGTATGCCAGTCACTACCTCATCTGCTATATAAATCAATTCAACCTTTGTGGCTGTTTCACTGTCCTCATAGAATACTGTGCTGTGTTTTAAAGAAGTCTGTCTGGTACATTTTAAAACATGTTAAGGTTATTATAAAATAAATGCATCAAAGCAACATTTTTTTTGCCAACTTTCAATTTATGAATATAGATTGGCTTTAATAATTAGATTACCATACTATTTCAGGAGCCATTTATCTAATGTATTTTTTCAAATCGTATTTCACTGAAATTTTCCTGGAAATGGTCATTTACAAAATAGACAAAATGTATTGAGGTCAACATGCCACGTACAAAGTCTTCTCTTTCAGGAAAACAGCGTATTAAAGGTCACTAATTTCAGTTCTTTTTGCTTTTTCATTTTCTAGTATTTGCTAAATAATAAGAATAAAACAAAATGAGTAAGGTCATTTTAGAGCAATGTATAGTTTTTGTCAATAAATAAAGGAATTATGTGCCCTGTTTAAAAGAGATAATTATGAAGTAAAAGTACTTCAATCATTAGCTCAAGAATAGTTACTTATTTTTCAAAGTTGAAAGAGGAAATTAAAGAGGCAATTAAATTAAAAGTTTAAAAAATAGCATTTACACATACAGAATTCCTATCATGTGCTGACATGAAGCTCTATTTCAAATACTATGTCTTCTTTAATCCTAACACCCTAATGAGGTAGGAATAATCATTCTCATTCAAAAGGATGCTGAAGCTGAGAAAAATTCCTTGTTTTTCTTTTTAAGCTTAGAACAACCAGTCAGTGCCCAAGTCAGGATTCAAATGTCCTAAGAAAAATCTTTGGAGTCCATGACCTAGAGAGGAAATGGGAGAAGCCAGTTTGCTATGGAATAAGGAAGGAATGGAGTGGGAATGGAGATCATCACAGGCGGCACTGGAAAGACCAGCTGAGGGAGAAAGCACTAGAGAGACTGCAAAGCAGTAAGAGAAAGTCTAACTAGAAGTTAGTCAAGGCAAGATCCAAACATTGGATTCATTTAGAAGATATCCCTCTCCCACCCAAATGAATGAAAACAGATAACAAATACAGGAAAGTTTAGAGGAGGTAGAGAAGATAGTGAGGAAGAAATTTCAGAGACTTTTAAGACTCTAAATATTTTGCAAAGTACTAGTAAGAGGTGAGGTCATGTCACCAAGGAGGATGTTAATAGGGCTTCTAGAAAGAAAAAAGGCTGTTAAATGCACACTTGATGGCTGAAAAATCTAAAACATGGGAGTAATATTGGGTCAAAATTTATAAAATAAAGTACTATTTTGCTGTGGGAGTTGTCATGAGGCTGCATTTAAGTGACTTAACTATATGGGATACTAATAGAGTGTGCATTGAAATATGTAGATTTGTTCAGCCACTGATGTTAATGAACATTTAAATGAAACAAATAAGATTTTTGGAGATTTTACACTAATGAATAAAAGTCAGTGTTACTGCCCTAACTGGTTTGACTCAGTGGATAGAGCGTCGGCCTGTGGACTCAAGGGTCCCATGTTTGATTCTGGACAAGGACATGTACCTTGGTTTTGGATACATACCCAGTCAGGGGTGTGCAGGAGGCAGCTGATTGATGTTTCTCTCTCATCAATGTTTCTAACTCCCTATCCCTCTCCCTTCCTCTCTGTAAAATATCAATAAAATATATATTTTAATATATATATATATATATATATATATATATATATATATAGTCAGAGTTACTGAAAGAAAGAAAAAAAGGAAAAGGTATTGGAGAAAAATAAAAGAGTCATAACTACAGACAGCTTAGCTAAGGAATGCATTGAACAAGCACATCGGAAAAGCACATAGCACATTACCTGTGGAAATCTGATGCTGCCCATTCACCTGAGTTACAGTTGGGGACCACTCTAGTGAGGAAGCAGAGCTGGAGATGAGTGGAGGGAGAGAAGAAGAGGGATGCACTGGTGCACACATTTGTGTCTGTGTGTGTGTGCACATAGGAGTAGATTGTGAGTGCATAAAGACCCAGGAAGGGGCGAGCAGGAGGCAAAGTATAAAAGTACACTTGACACCTCCTAAACGATCTTATAAGTTGCTAGTATAATAATACTAAAAATAGGTTTGTGGTTTTAAGTTGTAAGGCAAACAAAGGCAATGTGCTTTTTTAAAATTTGATAAAAAAATAAAAATTAAAAAAAAAATTTGATATCCATTTTGGGATAGTTTTCCTAAAAACAGATCCCCAAGCACAAACTAAAGGAAAAGATTGATACATTTGATTACTCATCAATTTTATTAATTAACAAATTAATGTACTGATTTTTGTTTTCAAAAATTTCATCCATTTAACTGACTTTAAGTTGAAAGGTTTTAAAGAAAAAAACTAAAAGATAAAGCTACAGTGGGAGAGATACTTGCAACATACAGATGGAGTAGCACATAGGATTCCTAAAGAGCCATTAAGAAAAAGACAAACACCCATTGGAAAAAATTAAGCAATAACCTAAATAGTCATTTCACAGAAGAAGAAACATGAATAGCTGATAAACATGTGAAAATATTTTCAGCCTCGTTAGTAATCATGGCAATGCAGATACAAACCAAAATTAAATACCACTTATACCCGCCTGATTGGCCAAAATGTTAAGGTATGAAATATAGAATATTATTGTGGACAAAGAGCAGCAGGAGCTTTTATATGCTATTGATGGGAGTATACATTGGTCCCAGCCCCTTAGAAAGCAGTTTGGAATCATCTCGTATTTGAACATTTGTTTACCTTTCTACCTAACAATTCTACTCCTATTTACTTCTTCAGGGAAACACTAGTATAGGTATGTGAATGTTCACAGTGGTAATGTTTGCAAGAGGAAAAGAAAACTGGAAACGTTTTAAATATCCATTGAGAAAAGAATGGATAAGTTAATTGTTACCTAAATATAAAAAAGCCTAAGTGACTGGCCAACTGGCTGACTGTTCGACCATCTGACCAGTAGCTATGACATGCACTGACCACCAGGGAGCAGAGGCTCAATGCAGAAGCTGCCAACCTGTGGTGACTTGGCAGCTGCGGTTCTCAGGAACCAGAGAGGAGGGAGCCCTATTCCCAGGTGTGTCACCTGAGAACCACCCTCTCACAATCTGGGACCCCTTGGGGGATGTTTGAGAGCCAGTTTCAGCCCAATCCCACAGGCCACTGAGGGACCCCACCAGTGCACAAATCCATGTGCACCAAGCCTCTAGTGTATTTATAAATGAATTTTACTATGGTAGTAAAAATAAAAATAGAAAATGAATGAACTACAGCCAAGCATTAATAGAGATGAATTTCACAAACCAAATATTGAATGAAAAAGACAACTCACAAAGGAATACATGCAAAAAGATGCCATGTGTATGAAATTGAAAACATACAAAACCAAATAATGACTTGTTCATGGACACATACATAATGTGTATATGTAGTTTTCCAGTAAAACTATAATGGGGAGAAGAAACCAAGATAGCAGCATAGGTAAACACCTAAACTGCTGCCTTGCACAACAATTTCAAAACTACAACTAAAAGACAAAACAGACATCATCCAGAACCATAGGAAGGCTGGCTGAGTGGAAATTGTACAACTAGAAGGAAAGAGGAAAGCACACTGAGACTCACAGGAGCTGCAGGAGGCAGAGGTACTGAGACACGAGCGTGGAGGGGACTGGCAACGGAGTGCGTGGCTGGCTTTCTCAGGTGGGAGGGAGACAAAAGCTCCCGACTGCGCTGAACTCCAGTTCCGGACGAGACTCTGGGGACCCAGACTCATATGGGGTGAAACTGGACTGTCTGGCAGCAGGCAGAACTCGAGGGCAGCTTTCTCTCAGAGGTGCTTGCAGTGATTACCGAGGGACACTGAGACACAGGGCCTTATTAGGGCAGGGCTGATTGGAAACCAATGCTGTCTGCTCAGCCCTGAGACTCTACCCCATCCAAGCTGAGCACAGAGGCTTTTGCAAGTCTTTTCCCATAAGGGTGTCTCCAGCACAGAAGTTATCCCAGTGTAGACACAGCTGATCCTCACAGCCAATTGGCGTGGAGGTCAATTCCTCCCAGTGATATCAACAACAATCAAGGCTTAATTACAACAAGACTGTGCACACAGCCCACAAAGGGATGCACCAAGCGTGTCCACCTCAGGTAACTGGGGAGGCTGAGCCACTGGGCCCTATAGGACACCTAGCACACAAAGCCACTCTATCAACTCAGGGAAGCAGCCAAAATGTGGAGACAAAGAAACAGGTCACAAATGAAAGAAATGGTGGAAAGCAAAGGACTGGATATAGAGTTCAAATCCACAGTTATTAGGTTACTCAAGAATCTTTTAGAAAAGGTTGATAAATTTAACGAGATCCTTGAGGATATGAAAAAGGACCAACTAGAAATTAAGCATACACTGACTGAAATGAAAAATATTATACAGAGACCTAACAGCAGACTAGAGGATCACAAGAATCAAGTAAAAAATTTGAAATATAAAGAAGCAAAAAAACACTCAACTGGAAAAGCAAAAAGAAAAAAGAATCCAAAAATATGAAGATAGTGTAAGGCGCCTCTAGGACAACTTTAAGTGTACCAACATCAGAATTATGGGGGTGCCAGAAGAAGAGAGAGAGCAAGATACTGAAAACCTATTTGAAGAAATAATAACAGAAAACTTCCCCCACCTGGTGAAAGAAATAGACTTAAAAGTCCAAGAAGTGCAGAGAACCCCAAACAAAAGGAATCCAAAGAGGACCACACCAAGGCACATCATAACTAAAATGCCAAGAGCAAAAGACAAAGAGAAATATTAAAAGCAGCAAGAGAAAAACAGTTACCTACAAGGGAGCAGCCATATGACTGTCAGCTGATTTCTCAATAGAAACTATGCAGGCTAAATGGGAGTGCCAAGAAATATTCAAAGTGATGCATAGCAAGAACCTGCAACCAAGATTACTCTACCCAGCAAAGCTATGACTCAGAATTGAAGGGCAGATAAAGAGCTTCACAGATAAGAAAAAGCTAAAGGAGTTCATCACTGCCAAACCAGTATTATATGAAATGCTCAAAGGTATTCTTTAAGAATAGGAAGAAGAAGAAAAAGGTAAAGAAAAATTATGAACAACAAATACATATCTATCAATAAGTGAATCTAAAAATCAAGTAAATAAAAAAATCTGATGAACAGAATAAAGTGGTGAATATAATAGAATCAGGGGCACAGAAAGAGAGTGGACTGACAATTCTCAAGGGGAAAGGGGTGTAGGGGGTGCGGGAAGAGACTGGACAAAAATCGTACACATATGGATGAGGACAGTGGGGGTGGGAGGGTAAGAGCAGAGGGTGGGGTGGGAACTGGGTGGAGGGGAGCTATGGGGGAAAAAAGAAGAACAATTGTAATAATCTGAACATTAAAGATTTATTAAATTTAAAAAAAAAAAAGCTATACTGGGGGAAAAAAAGTAGTAATAAACTCCAAAACAAAAATAATGGTTATTCCTGCTGGGGAGATGGGGATTAAAACACAGGATCTGAATTGGTAATTCTCTAGTTCTTAAACTTGGTAGTTGATTATTCTATGGACCTATGAACACATTACCTCTAGTCCTTTGTATGTATGAAATAGTTCATAATTATAATGAGTGTAAATTTTGACAAAAATTAAATGGAAATAAAAAGCATACAGAAAAAAACTTGGTATCTATAATAATAACAGTGTGATATACTAATTAGACTGGACAGCCGAACAACCTTCTGGATGTCCTTCCGGGTGACCTTCTGGACGAATCTGGGACTGTGAGGGCTGAAGTAAGCCACCGTGGCTGCGAGGGGCTGCGAGGGCTGAGCCCCTTGCACGAATTTCATGCATCAGGCCTCTAGTTATTCTATAAACATGCACATTGGGGTCACCTGTATAAATCTTTATGACTTTCACTCTGAACCACGTAAAGAATTGGCTGTGTCTTACAAAGTCACAGATCTTTGAAAGAATGGTTGAATATTTGAATTATGAGAACAGGTCAATTCAGTGTTTCATTTTTAATAGGTAAGAAGTACTTTATTATAATGAGTCTGTCAAGTTAACTTTTGCACATAACACACGTTTACAAAAAAGTACACAATGTAACATTTTCCAGAACATGGTCTATGAAACATCAGATGTTAAAGGTTCCGTAATCAAATGCATTCAGGAAATGCTGGACACTAGACCACTCTTAGAAATTCATAAGTGAGTGCCTAATCTGGCTGCTAGATTAGTTTTTTTTCCTATTAAAAAATAATGAAGAGAACAGTATGCATAATTGAAATATTCTCTGTGAGAGAAGGAAAAAGCATATAAATATAATCTCTCTCGAGAGCTAAAAGAATCCTGCTTTAAATGACATCTCTCACAGTGTCTCCTCCACTCTTTCTTTGACCCCTTGCCCAGTGCCACGGCATCAAATGTTGGAGTTCCTTAAAAACCCATTCTTCTTCCTCCTCTCTCCTTGATTTCTATTCCTACACTATAATCAATAATCTGATTATATTAAAATATCTTTAGGCAGACCTGACTTGTCCAAACTCAAATTCTAAATTCATCTTGGAACTTCCCAAGCTGAAGTCCCAGAGTCATTTCAAATTTAAGATGCTATCTGATACCCTAAAATAACTTGGCACCTGATTCTCCATTTCCATTACAGTCATCATCCCACCTGGTTTTCAAGTTAGAAATAACTTCAGTTTGACTCTTTGCTGAGTCCTCTTGCACCCATTTTGCTATTTCTCACCTTGGGCTGCTCTTCTTGCTAACCTTTGTCACCCCTTAGTCTTCATCTTCCTTTTGTCTTCATTGGGCTTATCTTGTCATTCTGTCACCTATTCCTCCCAAATGCAGTTCATAATCCATAAAGGTTTATTATCATAAAAATCTAATCATGGTATTTCCTAACAAACCTGCACTATCTCTCCATAGCTTAAAAGATACTTTGCAAACACAAACTTAGCAAAAAAAAAAAAAAGGCTCTTTTACAGCCCAATAATTCAAATCTGTCTCTTTGGTCTTGTTTCCTGCCACTCCATAATATATACTCTGTGTTGTGATGATATTAAACTCCTCTTCATCCTCTGAATTGCTACATTTTAACTTTTCTTTTATCATATACTGATCCCTTTGTCATGAATGCTCTGCCTCTCTTCATCCATCATGCAAACTCCTATTTGCACATTAGTACCCAGAAATATCACCTTCTATAGAACACCTTTTCCAACATTCCCTATATAAGTTGACTACTTTCACTGAAACCAGTTTGGCTCAGTGGATGGAGCGTTGGCCTGTGGACTGAAGGGTCCCAGGTTCGATTCCGGTCAAGGGCATGTACCTTGGTTGCAGGCACATCCCCAGTAGCTGGTGTGCAGGAGGCAGCTGATCGATGTTTCTCTCTCATCGATGTTTCTAGCTCTCTATCCCTCTTCCTTCCTCTCTGTGGAAAATCAATAAAATATATTGGAAAAAAAAAAAGTTGACCACTTTCTTTTCTAAAATACAAAAAAAAAAAAAAAAACCAAAAAACAACCAAACAAACAAACAAACAAAAAACCTGGTTGGACCGCCACTGTAGCACCTAACACAGTGTACTGTCTCCTCACCTACACTCTGTCCTCCTAGTATTTTTCATAACCTGGTGGCACTTGGAAGAATCTCACTAAATGAATTCATGAATAGATGGTACTTCTGTAGCTAAATATTTCTTATTATTAATCTTACTGAGGTTAATTTTGGGTGTAAACTTACTCAGTCTTTTTAAAGTCATGTTCCAGCATTGTTCTCACTGTGGCCTCTTTGTTTAAAAATTTTTTAACCTATCTTATTGAGATTTATTAAAGTGAGGCATTTTGCTCTCCTAACTGTAGTGAGTGGTGGCCCTCCCCAGGACCATTCTCTTTTTCCTCAGTGGCAAATGTTCTAGCTGTGGAATCTCTGTCTTCTGAATGAGTGGTTGATACACTAAAGAAGTCTCCATTGTGATCAGGCCCACTACTATCATGTCCCTACCTAGCATTTGTTACAATAGAAAAAGATGCCCCTCTAGGTGAGGGGTACTAAAAGACATCGCTTTCTCTGGGCTGCTAAAGTCAGAACCAAGAAATAAGTCTTGGCAAGCAGAATAAAGGCTGATTTCAGGCCCCATGTGTCCCCAGCCTCCCTCCTGGCCCTGTGCCCTTGTGTAGGGGCAAGCTACACAAGGGCACATGACCTATAGCTCTCATTCTGACTCAGCAGTCTGTACACTCTATGCTCCCAGGACTTCCCCAACCAAGCATAGCATTCGCCTAATTATCCTTGGCAGCCAGCCTGCGGCTAGGTGGCTAGGTGACAATTCCCCTTAAACTACTTCTCTTATAAGAATCCTCTAATACACTGAGATAAGCCAATCAGTCAACACAAATGGGAATTTTCATAGGCCTGTGACAGATTCCGATTAAAATGTGATTTTACCCAAAGCTTTATGCCCTCTTTCATATGAATTACAATTTCATGACAAAATAGCAAGTCCATCCCAAACCAATGAGGTAATCCTAAGCACATGAACCTAGAGCATAAACATACTGATGTGAATTAAAAAGACAGTCACTCATAAAATAAATGAAGCGGAATGTCCAATGAATTTACCATGGGCACAGACAATAGGGTTGTGGAGGCCTGGGGTAGGGAGTCAGGAGTGGGATATAAGGGGTCAATGGGAGACAAAAGGGGGCATGTAATACTTTCAACAATAATGGTTTTAGAAAAAAAGAAATAGCATAGAGGAGACTAAATGGTATTTGTTCATTCAGCAAACAAATATTTATTGAGTCCCTACTAGGTGGTAAGTATTACTCTAGATCCTGGGAAAACAGATTAAACAAACAAATGACTCTCTTGGAATTTACAGGCGTAAATGGGGGGGAGAAAGACAATAAATAAACAAATCTCTACTATGACAGATGGTGATAAATGCTGTGGAGAAAAAGGAAGCTGGGTGAGGAGTTGGGTCATTTAATATTGATACAGGGTGGTCAGGGAGAAAGAACATTTGTCAGAGAGAAGGCCAAAGTCCCTGAGCTGGAAACACGTGTGCCTGCACCTCTGCCCATTTTCTTCAGTATTAGCCTTTTTTTCAGTCATTTTTAAAAGAGCAATTTTTATATTCAAACAGTAACCCTTTGAATTCCATATGTGTTACCAATGTTTTTCTCTCACTTTGTCACTGTGTTTTACCTCTGTGATTATTTTTGTACCAATGGAATTTTGATCAGAATTGCATTCAGACTTACTAATTTGGGGAGAATGGACATATTTTCAGCCTTCAGTCTTCTCAGTAAAATTGGTAGTTCAGTCCTGAAAGTTTCACAACTTTTTGCTAAAATTATTCTTTAGTGTTTTATATATTTTTGCTATTTTGAATTGTAGGATTATGTTTTCTAATTATTGGTTTTGGTTATAAGAGAAACCTATTATTTTTAATATATATTGTATTCAACAATTTTATTAAACTCTTATTTCTGTAGTTTTTTGCTTCCTTCTACAATTTTAAACAAATTTTATGTTGATACAAGATCCTCTATTTATTCTCATTATTAGTCATGTCTACTTCACTCACAAAAATTTCCAGAACAATGTTAAAGAAAAAAGATAATAGCATACACATTTTTATTGTTCCTGATTTTAATGACACATGCCTTCTAGCATTTTACCATTATTTATGATTCTGGCCCTTAGTTTAAGAGAGGTGTTATTTATTATGTTAAGGTGATATTTCTTTTTTTATAGTTTAAAACAATTGTATTTGGATTGAATATTGAATTTTATCAAATTCTTTCTGTCATCGGTTGAAGAAATAAAATGTTTCTTTTGAATAACTGATACAATGAATGAAATTAATATAAGATCTACCAAAAATGTTTTTAGAGAACACTTTTCTGTAGGTTGGTCCATGAAAAAGAAATCAGCTAGAGAAGAAATTATCCTCTGGTCAGATATCTTAGAGGAATAATTTTGCATAGCATATACTCTTCTTGGAGATTCATTAGCTCATTATCATATGAAAGATGAGAAGTATGGCAGTCAAGAAATTCAGTTTAAATTTTAAATGTGTGTGTGTGTGTGTGTTATGCATGTATTAGATCCTAAAATTTCTCATCACAAGAAAAAAACATTTTTGGCCAAGGACCTGAATAGACACTTCTCCAAGGAGGACATATAGAGGGCCAGTAAACAAATGGGAAGATGTCCAACATCGCTAATTATCAGAAAAATGCAAATTAAAACCACAATGAGATATCATCTCACACCTGTCAGAATGGATTTCATCAGTAAATCCAGAAATGACAAGTGTTGGTGAGGATGTGGAATAAAGGGAACCCTCATGCATAGTTGGCAGGAGTGCAGATTGTTGTGGCCACTATGGAAAACAGTATGGAGTTTTCTCAGAAAATTAAAAATAGATCTGCCTCATGTCCCAGCAATTCCACTTCTGGAAATATATCTGAAGAAACCCAAAACACAACTTTGAAAGAATACATGCAGCATTACTTACAATAGCTAAAATATGGAAACAACTCAAGTGCCCACCAATAGATAAGTGGATAAAAAAGCAGTGATGCGTACATACAATGGAATATTACTCAACCATAAAAAAAAAAAAACCTTACCATTTGCCACAGCATGGATGGACCTACAGGGTATTACGTTAAGTGAAACGAGTTAGTCAGAGAAAGACAAATACCATATGATTTCACTTATATCTGGACTCTAAAGAACAAAATAAACAAACAGAATTGAAACTGATTCATAGACACAGAGATCAAACTGGTAGTTGCCAGAGGTGGAGGAGGATTAGGGGACTGGGTCAAAGAGGTTAAAGGATTAGGAAGTACAAATTGGTAGTTAAGGAATAGTCAGGGGGACATAAGTAAAGCATAGGGAATATAGTCAATAATATTGCAATAGATATGTATGATTCTAGGTGGGTACTAGAAACATTGAGGGGAACACTATATAAAACATATGATTGCCTAATCCTTAAGCTGTACACCTGAAACCAAAACAAGATAAAATTGAAAGGAAAAACATGTTTGTATCTATATGAGATAATGTTAACTAAACTTATTGTGGTAATCATTTCATAGTATATGTAAGTCAAGTCATCATTCTATACAGCTTAGGCAGTGTTGTTTGTCAATTATAGCTCAACTACAGGGTGCATGAATTCGTGCACCCTGAAAGGAACTCTGGACCACGAAGCTGTAGTGGGCACAGGGACGGGTCTTGGCCCATCCTCCAGGCCCCTGCCTGGCCACTCCCGCTGTGGACCCTGGTCCCCTGTCTGCCGGCAGCCTCACTCCTGCCGCTGCTGCTCCCACATGCTGATGACACCGGCCCTGCTCGCACCTGCTGATAGCACGGAGTGATTGTGATTGGCGCTGGCAGTGGGTGCAAGCAGGGCCGGTGCCATCAGCGAATGCGAGTGGCGATGCTGCCCTGATCACCCCTCAGGGGGAGGTGAAGAAGCCCTGAGGGGCAATCGGGGCCAGCAGCCACCACTCACACCTGCTGACAGTGCCGGCCCCAATCGCTCCGCGCCGTCAGTGGGTGCAAGCAGGGCTGTCACTGGCAGCAGGTGCAAGCATTGGGTGGGACCGCATCACATGGGAACAAGGAATTTTCAGTAACTACCAGAGGCTTGCTCCAATGACAGCTACCGGCGCCCCACCTTGGTCTGGCGCCCCCACTCATCTGTTCCACCATCCCACTTCGGCTGACACCCACCATATTCCGCACTCTGCCACCTGCTGGCGATGCCCGCCATGTTCCGCGTGTGCCCCCTGGTGTTCAGTGCACCTCATAGCAACCAGTTGTTCGGTTGTTCCCCCGTTCAGTCTATTTGCATATTAGGGTTTTACAGATATAGATAAAACTGAAACAATGTATTTTCAAACATTGCCTGTACCCTTTCCTCATATAATAATACCCATTAGCATTCCACTGACTTTGGGTTCAATCTAACACACTTGAGAATTGCAATGTTAATGGCTTTTCTGATATTAAATCATTCTTGCATTCTTGGACTAAAACCTGCTTGGCCATAGACTCTGGGTGTTTGATTTAGTGCTAAGATTGGTTGGTTGGGTTTTAATTGAGGATTTTTGAGTCTGTAATTATCCATGGGATGGTCCTGTCATTTTTCATCCCTACCCCCTTTTGGCTTTTTCCTGGGTTTCAGTACCAGTGTAATGCTGGATTGGTAACATGAAATTTGGAAATGTTTCATATTTTTCTGGGCTCTGGAGCAATGTAGGCAGCATGGGAATTATGGGATTTTATTTTCTTAATTTGAAGCAGTTTCTATAAAATAGCTCAAAGAGAGAGATGAACCCAAACACAGTGCTAACTGGCTGTCAGGGAGCTTGTCGTTGATTCTCCACTTAGCTCTGTTTTCTTTACTGATGAGTCTCCAAGTGTCTCTGAGTTTCTTCACTGTGTGTACACATGATTGCTCTTTGCTCCGGGAGGTCAACGGTTCAGACAGCCTACTCTGCTTAGAAGCAATAACTCCTTGCTCTTGTCACTCAGTTCACCACAGAACAGGTGAGCATCAAAGTCAGGTCAGGGGAGCAGGAAATGATGGAATCCCAGACAGGAGAATGAAACCTCACCAGGAGCACGTTGACCCAGATGCTGGGAACAAAGTGAGGTGACAAGAATGGAGGACTGGAGGGAGGGAGGCAGCAGAGCCAGTGAATGGTGGGACTAGAATCCCAAGGAGAGGGTCGAGGAGAATTGATCCTATTTTTAAAACACTTTCTTTGAAGAAGTGTTAGGATGAGGTTGGACATGTGTGGTGTGTAAGGGAAGAAATGGGATGGATGTTAAAGCCACTTTTAAAATCAATTCCTCCCCAACACAAACAAAAAACTCTTTATTCAGAGAGCTGCTGTATTGTTATATATAAAAAGTACTTCACAGATCTGCTAAGGGCTTGGGCATAATAGCACACAAAGATGTTTACAGGTTTTCTATTCTAATACAGGGTATACTCAACATTAAAAAACAAAATCCCTTAGTTGTGTAGGGCCAGGTTCATAGCAGGCGCCTTGCTGTGCTTGGTGTTTTTTAAATAAATGCATATGTTGTCTTTCCTGTATTTATGCAATTCAACATGCTCCTAGAACATAGGGAATGCATTACATTGAGATAAATAAACCCTTTTTCCAGGTTTTTAAATATTTATAAAACTCCTCAGGTGCTAAATATATGTTTTTTTTAATCTTATTTAGTGCATTTCTTAGCATTGAAACATAAATTTCATTTTCCATTATCCTAATACTCTCTCAAGGTGTAATAATGATCTTATATTTTAACAAATTAAAGGCAGCTTAATATTCAAAATATATATTTTTTTCTAAATAAGCTAATAAGTTACCATTTTTTCTCTTTGTATTTTCCCATGCTGAGTAGTGTTAAGAATAAAAATAATTGCACCTTTGTCTGAAACACAAGTTGCACA
The DNA here is from genome assembly GCA_026230045.1 of Corynorhinus townsendii. Taxonomy (NCBI): domain Eukaryota; kingdom Metazoa; phylum Chordata; class Mammalia; order Chiroptera; family Vespertilionidae; genus Corynorhinus; species Corynorhinus townsendii. The sequence goes on along the minus strand of JAPDVU010000002.1, from coordinate 165,582,337 downwards.
TGATACTATTCTTTCACCATATCCTAATATATTTCTTTAAAGACAAAAAAAAAAAAACAACTGCTAAGATTACAAGCCCCTGGGTTATCCTCATCATGTGATGAATGCCATAAAGGAAACATGTAAGTTCAAGGACAAAAACAGCTATCAGTGGGAAAGTGGTTCCCTCCAGGCCAGGCCCCACCCCTCTCTCCAGGGAAGCCTGTTTGTCTAGGTGAGTTGTTGGGAGGAACTCATTCATCCATTCATCCAGCAAAGGTCCTTTCTCTTCTTAACGCCAGGCCTGTGTTTATCATGCTTATTGGATACTCCTTCTGGGGTGCTATATAAAAAGGAAAACACAGACTCAAAAAAAGATTTTGATGGGATCTTGCAATATGAAGTTAGAATTTAAATGGCTGTACTATTTTAAGCAACACTGAGTTCTTTGAAGCTCTTTGATTATCACAAAGCTAAAAATCATTCCTTACCCTTGATTAGAGGAAAGATCTGACTTTCCTGTTGCAGAGCCTTCTTGAAAGGGATGATGGGGGCACGTGCCGTGGTGAAGAGCATAGACTGAATCAAAGTATATTGATTTTGTGTCTAAACCAGCCTGCACTTTTTCAGTTCCCACACCTCACTGGGAAATACACGGAGGCTGTTTCCACAATAGTTACCTGTGACTAGAGAAAATTATTGTGTAGGAAGATACGGAAACATAACTTTCTCCTTAGCAATGCTTGAGTGTTTTTCTTTAAAAAAAATAAAGAAAACTTTATCACCTTCCTTGCTTCCTGTTTTTGTGATTTTTAAAGAAAATGCCAGGTTTGGATATCTTGGGTGTTGATGGTGGTTGCCTGGGACAGGGGCCCTGTCACTGTTGCTACTAGCTCAGCCACATCATTCATTCCCTCTTGTTAAAGATGAATGTAGACTCATAGATGTACCGCAGTGGATGGATGTACTGGTCTGAGGCCTGCACTGAAGCCACCTCATTTTCCAGGGTTTTGAAGTTGTAGTGGGGTGGAAAGAAAGAAACAGAAGTGGGAGACAATGTGAAGAGAGAGCTCACAGGACTCATTAACACGGCAGGAAGTATAGGGCGTGAGCAGAGTCAAGGGTGGTGCACATATCCCGGAAAATGATGGTGCATCCAGGAAAGTTAATGAAATGAAGTAGTTCAGGAGCAGATGCCACCTCCTCTCTGGCATAGCCCTTGGCTGCATTAATATCAGCACTAATTCCTAAGCCATGATTGGAAGGAAGCAGTATTCACAGTACCACGGTTGTGAGCACTTTGGTTTTCTTCTCTTGCAATGTGCAAAGCTTCTCAGTAAGTCATAGCCCGGGCACCACCCTGAAGACATACAGCAGCCCTGTTAACAGCACGCTAGTCATGTGGGATTGCCTCAGGCCCACCCCAAGGTGAATGGCACATACTCTTATAATCAGGCTGCTCAAAGTGAAAGGTACAAAGCCATTTCAACACTGGAAAGTGGCCTTCTGATAAATAAAATGACACTTCTGAGGCTGAACATAATTGAAAGAGCTTTGTGCTGACATAAAGACTAAGGACGCTTTCCTACAAGAGGCTAGTATGCAAATAGCACGTTCTGGGCTCTGCTGAGTGTGAAACTGGAGGTCAGAGCAGTGAGAGGTGTGGGAGGCAAAAACAGCGAGGAAAAAATCTCGCCTATGTTTGTAGAATGACTGAGGACATTAACTGCCTCGAGATCCAATTAAGTATGTGTGTTACAACCTCAGGAAAGTACAAATGATACAACCTTCTGAGAGTGTGCTTTGCAGTGAAAATTCAAAAGACTAAAATTAATTTAGTTACATTGATATTTTGCCTCATGATTTCAGAGATTTAACAGTGAATATGCCTCTTGATGTTGATACGTTTACTGTGGGTTCAATAAATTACAAAAACACGCCTTCCCATTAGTTAGGAGCCCCATCTTCGTGTATTCCCTTTTCTTTGGTACACGGTATGTAGCCAGCCCTTGGCTATGATTTGTTATTTATAAAAAGTACAGAGCACATTGCAATCCTGGGTGATGAAATTGGGATTCTGGCTGAGCTATGGATCAACTAAGAAAAAGGAATCTAAACCCTGATTCTGTCCCAGTTACAAGCTAATGCACAGCATGGTGACTGTAATTAACAATCCTATATTATATACTTAAAAACTTCTAAGAGAGTAGATGTCAAATGTTATCACCACACACACACACACAAATTATAATAATGCTAAGGGAAGGAGATGTTACCTAATCTTATTGTGGTAATTATTTTGCAGCATACACATGTATCTAATCATCACACTGTACACCTTAAACTTCCATGTGTTATTTGCTTTTAGTAGTTCAATCAAGCCAGGGTTAAAAAACTGAACCTGGAGGTAAATGGCTACAAAGGGTGCATGTAAGGCTTACCAAATTTTGAGTGGTGATTTGGGTTGTATCCCTGGCATGTGGTATACCCTTAGATGCATCAGTAAGTCTCTCTGTTAACAGCATCAAGGGAAAACGTTGGCAAACTGTTTAAAATTCCTTGGGGGGAAATATTGGCAATTTCCTACTTAACATCAATCTACAACCCAAAAATTATGCAACTGGACAAACTGAGTGCCCACTACGTGCCAGACATAAGTATATACAATGGGACGTCTTTGCCAATGAGCACCCCTTCACTGGCAAGTTTACAATCTGTGCAAGTAAGCTATTTATAAATTGGGACACATTTTCCTAATGAAACAGTTTTTGAAATAGTGGTTAGATTCTCAAGCCAATCCTCAACAGCTAATTTAATTCATAATAAAGTAGAACTCAACCCCTGATAGAATTCTCAAACCTAACTGCCATTATAGCCGTGATTTTCCACCTTGGCTGCACACATCACACTATAACCACCAAGAAATATACACATATGTGTGTGTGTGTGTGTGTGTGTGTGCATTTTTAATAAGTATTAATACCCAAACTATACCCTCAGGACAATAAAAGCAGAATCCATCATCAGTGGCAGTGATGGGAAATGGAGCTTGGGAAAGGGTGGGGAGGACAGGACACAATGCCTCTAGGGAACGTGGGCTCAGGGCTATGAGTGGGAAGGGATGCCAGTACTCCAGCGTGTAGAGGGTGGACCAGGGTTTGTGGCATTGAAGGCTAAAGCAAGAAAAAAAAAAAAAGAACACCCCTGGGAAAAGAAATTGGATTGTTGATCAGACTTGGATTTGTGGAATTGGATTAAGAAATTGTGGCTCTGATGAGGATAAAGTGTTCTGGCTTTGGAAGGTAGTAGAGGGTCTGAATATTCAGGTCTAGGAGTACAAGGATTGGTGCTGCAGTGATGAGGAGGGAGCCGGTAAGCACCCCGTAGGTCAGCATCACTTACCACTTGCTTTAGCCCAGTTCATGAAGAAAGAAAGCAGCTACTTTCAACCTACTTTCTTATTTTGGGTAAGGCTTTCACAAAACGGTATCCCTCTACAAAAACAAAAACAACAACGAATCTGTAGTTCTCTTCATCCTCTTGGCCTGATTATGGACTTTAAGACTAAGCAGATATAAGGGGGAAGGGAAGCCGACTGGAGGGAATCCAATAAGTGGGCTCCAAAAATAAGAGCAGTTTTGTTTATTTACTGTTGCTATCCAACAGCTTTCAGAGTTCAGCAGCCTTTCGCATCCCTCTTTGCAGCACCTGTAGTCAGAAACATGGCATGAAGTGTTATCATTAACTGGTGAAAGCGCATAAGCCAGGTGGAGGTTCTACTCAACCACTTTCCTGTGTCCTTCCCATTTTGTAGCTCCACATGGAGAGTCCTGGCCTTCCAGGACTGTTGCAATGTAGGAAAGGCTATGGAAACTAACCACATTCTCGCATTTCAATCATATGTTCTCAAAAGACAATTCTAAGTTCTACCCAGTATTTCTCCCTGGCATTTTCCGGGACCTGTTACCTTATCTCTGCATTCTGGTTCACTTGGCATGGCATTTTGGCTACTCTGGGTCAACAGAATTACTGGGTTTGAAGAAGAGACACCTGAAAGCGGCCTCTTCTGCGGCAGGTGCAAAACTGAAACCATCCCTGGCCTAGGCTGTCACACCGCCTGCCTCCAAGGCTGCTGAGAGCATCTTCACACTTGTCCTGGACAGAGTCCCCTATGAGATAGCAGGTGCCAGGAGGCCCTTGGGAGGGGCAAAGCTGGGGGTCTCAGGGCTGCTGGGTGAGTTGGGGGTCTGTGCTTTCGGTTTGCTGTTGTTTGATCTGAGGGTGGCACTCAGTAGAGACCTTTGACATTAAGCAAATAAAGCATTTACGGAGCAACAACAACAACAAAAGTTATTTCTTCTGCTTGCAAGAAGGGAGGTGTTGCTATTATCTCCTCTCTGACCAGAGATGGTCCTTAAGTCCTGGAATGAATCTTTCTTCTTTATATTTTTGGATACTTCTGATTTTTTTCCTGATGTGGGTAGAACAAATTATTGTGAAAAGAGGAGGCGATGCTCTGGTTCTTCACATTTCTGGAGGACCTGGTACAGATGGGGAAGGTGTGTACAGAATGGCTTCTTCCAGGTACAGTTTTACTGGAAGCAACACACACACAGGTGCTTTCTCCTAGATTTCCAGCTGAGCTGTGTAGCAATACTGTAGGGAAGACACCACCTCCATGAGAGAAATTCTTCCCTCCACTAAGCAAGGCATCTAGCTCAACTGGAAAATCTGGATAGACTTCAAAGGAAGCATTTTCTTTTCTCAAACCCAATGCCATCTCAGGAAGAGAGAAAAAAATGGAGTTTTTAGGACTAGAAATTCCTGGGCAAAAATATCATTCTACCTTCGTGGGCCAATGTCTCATTTAATAGATGATACTCCATTAGCTATGACTGTTTCAAGGTCATCTGGCTTCAGATGTTCTGTGGGGGCAGACAGACTTGCCTTTTAGGAATTTGTAGGTGCTGGGGCAGAAGAATTAGCTCAGTACCTGCTGGATATGAGGATGATAACCTGTTGTTTGGCAAAGGTGTCATGCATAAGTTAGTCAGTGGATGTCAGCCTATTGGAAAAACGACAAATAAAGCCTCCTCCTCTAAGTTAGAAATGAAAATTCTCAGTGCCTAAAGACCCATATGTCAGTCTTGCTGTTGATCTTTTCTAATTGAATTATTCTTCGTTAGTGAACCGATTACAAACAATTTTAATAGATGTGGGAAATGGGAGTGCAGCTCTGCTTTTCCTATTAAAAATAAATATTCCCCTCGACATAATTTATTTCAGGACTTATTGAGCCATATAACTCAGTCAGAAAAGCGATAATAGATTCGGATAGGCAGGAAATGGCAGCAAAATTAGTCTTTCTTAATCAGAGAAGGTCAGAGCTTCTTTGTGTTTTTTACGTTTTCTTTTTCTGTGTAGTCGATTGCTCAGGCTCTGGCTGAGACTGGTTTAATGATGACCCCAGTGTTACCAGAGACCTTAGCAACAAGCTTGGACACCCCATCTCCTTCAATGGGGTGAAACCACCTTAAATCTCTGTCTTAAAACCTTGCCAAATTTAGTTGCTTAGAAGTTAGCTTTAAATGTAAATTTTCATTTTGAAAGAGAAACAGGGGCTCAGAAAGCATTATTTGTCCGAAGCAACTTTGAGTCTGATTCTGTGCTAAAACAATTTCTAAAGGAAAAGAGGTTGGCTTAACTCAAGTTCCATTTAAATAAAAAATTTAAGGAAAAGTGAGTCATTTCACTTCTCTCCTAAAAAGGTAATGTGCCAGGAAAAAAACGTATTTTATCTACTTAGATATATCTGATTAAAATCTTTCTTTTATTCAATATTAAAGCAAGTATATGCAGAGGGAATATAAGAGACCTGGAAGAGAAAGCTCAAACTTTACATTAATTACCTTTATCAGGTTAGCAGGAGAACAGGTGACTATGCCTTAGGTAGAGAAAGGTGATTAGCACTCAGAAAACTGAAGCTCACATCAATTTAGGGAGGGCATGATTTCAAGATAAGTTGAAGGGTAAGTTTTGACAGAAGCAACTTTTTAAAGCCTAACTATAAAACCAGGATCCGATCAAATAGTGATTGTTAATAAACTTTAAAGATTAGTTAGAAGCAAAGTCCCTCATTATATCTAGAGTATTTAATAGACGCATTGTGTTGGAAAGGATCTTAGAAGTCAACCAATCCAACTTCAAATCTTTGGTAGCAAGGAACAGACACCTCCTTCCACTGCCACAAGCCAAAGAGGAGAATTTATGAAAAGGTTACAGAACCTAAGAACTGGAAGGAAGCCATGCCTGGGAAATGAAGTGGATCCAGGCACTTGATCTTTATTTCAGAACTTTCCCTTTATTTCTTTTAAAGTCGATGCATATTTCCACATCAGTGGTGTAAAGCTGTTATTTGAACATGACTGTGGCTGAAATTCTAAAAAGTGTTTTGAATCCTGAAGTTATAAACATAAAATCTATGAAATAGTGATAGTCAGCCCATGCTAAAAAAGCAGCTGCACATTTAGAATCTCTGTAACATGGATTATGTTACTCGAAGTGCAATTACAGAACGTGCGTGAGAAAAGATCTTAAGCCTGCCTCTTATTCTGCCATCAAAAATAATGTTTCCCCAAAGAAGATTTCCTAGGAGGTTAACAGTAGAACCAGAGGAAAAAAATTGAGGTCCTCTTATGGCTGCTCAGTCAGACATGAGGTGCCTTGGACAATGCTGAGAAAGAAGATGACCAAGAAAGAACTCAGTTAAGAACCTGAGCTGTCTGGTGTCAGACTGTCCTTGATCAAGTTCTTTATACCTCCTTGGATTTGTATGATGAAGACTTTAATACTTCCTATAGGATGGGGGTGTTGTGAGGATTAAATGAGATGACCTTTGGCACAATGTCTAGTTCATGTAAATGTTCTATAAATAATAGAAATTATCATTATTAATCAAAAAAGTTTATTTAGTCAACTATTTCTGCATAACAAATTATTCTGAAACTCAATAGATTATAAGAACTTTATTTCCTACTCCACTATAGTTGTGCTTGGCTTAGCTGAATTTAGCTCCAGCTTGGGACTCATATCTGCTGCATGGATTTCCTCACCTCAGGACTCAGATTGAAGGAGCACCCTTACTTAGGATGTGTTATTTCCATGATGGAGGAAAGGAATGAGAACGCTGTGTCACTGTGTTCACTTCTACTTATGTTCCATTAGTCAAAGCAAGTCATTTGGCCAATCCCAGAGTCAATGAGGCAGGAAAGTTACTGCATCCACAAGCAAGCCATGCTAGGGAAGAAATGAACAATACAATCCAGCACAGGAAAGTTGAAAGAAAATCTATGGCCATTGATAAAGGAGGAATAAATTGTGATGGAAGGAGACTTGACTTGGGGTGGTGAACACATAATATAATACACAGATAATGTATTATAAATGTGTACACCTGAAACCTATATAACTTTGTTAACCTACTAGAGGCCTGGTGCACGAAATTCATGCATGGGGGTTGGGGTGTCCCTCAGCCCAGCCTGTACCCTCTCCAATCTGGGACATCCCTCTCACAATCCAGGACTGCTGGCTACCAACCGCTGGCGCTGGCCTGCCTGCCTTCCTGATTGCCCCTAACCGCTTCTGCCTGCCAGCCTGATCAACCCCTAACCACTCCCCTGCCAGCCTGATTGATGCCTAATTGCTCCCCTGCCAGCCTGATTCCCCTAACTGCCCTCCCCTGCAGGCCTGGTCCACCCAAACTGCCCTTCCCTGCAGGCCCGGTCGCCCCCAACTTCCCTCCTCTGCCGGCCTGGTCATCCCTAACTGCCCTCCCCTGCAGGCTTTATCGCCCCCAACTACCCTCCCTTGCAGGCCTGGTCCCTCCCAACTGCCCTCCCCTGCTGGCCTGATCACCCACAACTGCCCTCCCCTGCTGGCCATCTTGTGGTGGCCATCTTGTGTCCACATGGGGGCAGCCATCTTTGACCACATGGGGGCAGCCACCTTATGTGTTGGAGTGACGGTCAATTTGCATATTACTCTTTTATGAGATAGGATAGAGGCCTACTGCATGGGTGGGGGCCAGCTGGTTTGCCCTGAAGGGTGTCCTGGATCAGGGTGGGGGTTCCCTTGGGGCATGGGGCAGCCTGGGCAAGGGGCCTGTGGTAGTTTGCAGGCCAGCCACGCCCCCTGATGACCCAAGGGGAGGCCCTGGTATCTAGGATTTATTTATCTTCTGTAATTGAAACTTTGTAGCCTTGAGTGGAGTCCAGGGCCGGCTTGGGTTAATTTGCATACTCGCTCCTGATTGGCTGGTGGGCATGGCTTGTGGTTGTGGCAGAGGTACGGTCAATTTGCATATTACTCTTTTATTAGATAGGATGTCACCTCAATATTAAAAAAAAAAAAAAAACTATGGCCATTGAGACAAGGTCCTCTATAGTAACTTAAATGGTCTGAAATTAGAACTCATGCTGTCCATAATACCCTATGTCCTCAAAATTATGGGCCATTCTTTTAAAAAAGTGGAGATCCAGGGAAGGCAACAGAGTTAGTTAGGTTAGAGATTGGATGTTAAGGTACATTGATACATACAATTATCATCCATTCTCTCAGAAGCTCTTCAAAGTAGAGGAGATGTTGCTTTAGAAGTCATTTAGCTCAGTGTTTCCAGACCTGAAAGGTATTTCAAAAGGCTCCTTAAAGCAGCAATGGTATCTGTTTTTATTTCCATTAATCAAAAAAACAACAAACAAACAAAAAACTGCAGTAAATTAAATGTCTTTTGTAGAAACTGTTTCCCTTTTAAATAAAGCAGGTTGAGAGCCTCCAGGTGTGTACCAAGAAAGCTGGCTTGGTGATAAGTGAAGATTAGATGGTTTTACTCATGACTTGTAACTTAGTTTATAACACAGATGAGCACTACTGGGTGCTCCATTAGCATCACACATTTTTAAATTGCTTTTATTCTTACTCATATTTGTTTACATTTGTTCTCAATTCTGAATTATTGAGGAATTTAATGAGAAAGTAAAAACATAATTCTTCCAATTTTCCCCTAGATACTTTCCTCCAGGTCCATAAATTTCCACCATCTGAAAAAACTAGTTATATAGAACATCAAGATATCTCTAATATTTCAAAACATAACATAAGGAAGAAAATAAATCAGTGTTACTTATGCATCCTATCTCTTACCAATAATCTATTAAGAAAATAACACTCATTATGCTTTTAGGTCTGTCCATGTTTGAGGACATATGAGAACTATTCTGTTTTCCCATTATTCTCAACCCTCAATTCAACTGCACAGGCCATTCCCTCCGCATGCAAGACGCTCCTGCTTCTTTTTCTTATCATCTAGCCTTAATCCACAGCTCAGCTCTTACTTCCTAGTAGGGAAGGAATTACCTTCCCCAGTTCACTCCAGCTGTGTCTGTTGCTCTTCCCTCAGTATCCCCATAGCACTCGCAGGGAATTACTTCCCTCCTTGATAGCCCCATTTTTTTAAAATAGTCATTGAGCCTGTCTTCTCCACTTGACCCTGAGTTCACAGCAGGGACAACACATTATTTTCAGTGCCTGGCACAATGCCTCACACCTACAGTGTACTCAATAAATGTATCTTGAATAAATGAGAGTAAGAAGAATTGAAGCTTACTAAGGTGAGAAACTGGAGAGAGCATGGGGGAAAGCACTTAAGGAAGAAAGAAGGTGTCCACAAATAAAGAATAAAAAGACAGAGGCTGACATGCACAAGATGTATTTAAGGGCAGCAAATGAACCAACATGACTAGATGAGAGTGTTCAGGAACAGAACTCCTAGAAAACATAGTAGGGAGTTTAGGTTTATGTGGAGAGGGCCTTGAAAGACAACCATTGTCTTAGGCTGCTCAGGCTGCCATAATAAAATACTATGAGTTGGGTGGCTTAACAACAGAAATTTATGTCTCACAGTTCTGGAGGCTGAAAGTCTGAGATTAGAGTGCCAGTATGGTTGCTTTCTGGTGAACACTCTTCCTGGCTTATAGCCTTCTTGCTATGTCTGACATGGTGGGAAGAGGGAGAGCTCTGGCATCTGTTTCTCTTCATGTAAGGGCACTAACCCCATCATGAGGGCCTCACCCTAATGACATCAAATAAAGCTAATTACTTTATGACATCATATAAAGCTAATGTCCAAAAGCCCCATTTCTGAACACCATCACATTGTGGGTTAGGGCTTAAATATATGCATTTGGAGGAGATACAAGTCAGTCATTACTGAGTGGTTAAGGACTCATCTCTGCCTTAATAAAGTGGCCCAAAAATATCTCCATCACCCATCCCTGCCATTCCTGAGATTCTATTGTTCATTTAAGAAAGTGAGTGAAATCCCACAAATTAACATTTCCAATTGAAGGGGCTTTATAGCCTAAGGGCAAGAGTGAAATAACCTTTTAATTTCTGAGATGAATGAACAAAGTAATTTTTGTGAGTAGTATCTTCTATTTCTACAGTAGTCATAAATCATACCTCGGGGAGCTGTACCATTTTACTTTTAAATGTACATTTTGCAAAGGACACAGTCGGTTCTTATTATGTTCCTTATGTACAATTTCATTGAATTCATCACAGTCAGAGTCCTGTTGATTCTATGGCAGGAAAACTATTTGTTATATTCACAGTCTAAGAGCCTACTGATCAGCATAGGCATTTCCCATTAGCTGCTCAGGATGGTAGCACAGCCTTCCACTAAGATTTACTAATGCTGCTGTCTCCATTTACCCAGGATCCATTTTTTGTTGTTGTTATTTTCCAGGCCTGGATTCCTTTCATTTGGCACATTCTTTTAAGACCCACCCTCCAACAGTCTGATGTTTATAGCCATTTGAAAAGTTTATGTCCATTTGCAAATGATTCAAGCCAACATCGAGAATTCTGCTGCCTGACTGGCAGAAAGTTGTTGCTGTTTAAAGATTTGCTGGGCATGTCCTATTGATAGATTGTTCAGATAGACAGTGTTAATCTAATGGTCAAACTCCAGAGTATTTTCATACCTCCCAACAATCAAATGATATATGAAAATGCATGGCTTAGGAACAGCTGAACTTGTTTCCACACTTTGAGCTTTGCTTCCATTAGAGTGGTTCACAGTATTAGATTGAATCCCAAGACACCACTGATAATTATCAGCTGTTTTTCTTACCTACTCCTTTTGTTTAAATGTATTCTTTCATTATCCATGTGCTTTTGAAACAAATGGGGAACAAATGTTTTTAATTGAATAATCTATAGTCTGTCATGTAGTCCTCTCCCTAGGAAGGTATATGGAAACTTACTTTGCCATTTTTATTTATCCTGCTAGTGGAGTATATTGATGAGTTCCAATAGTGTTAAAACGAGACATGAAATATTGATTAACTTTTTAAAAAAATTCTCCTTTTTCTCCTAAGTATCGCAGATTTCAGAAAGTACTGCCAATATTGTGCTGTCCAATAAACCTCTATTATTGGAAGGGTCTTGATCCCTTCTGGGCTTGGATAAGTGATTATTATGCCTTTGAAATGATAGCTCAGGGCGCTCCAGGCCTTGTTTTCATCAGTTCATGGAAGAAATAAGTAAGCAGCAGCGGAACTTAGACTGTAAAGTTTGAGCCAAAGGCCCCCAAAGGAACCGCTTTGTGAAGAGGAGGCAGCCACAGAAACTGAGGCTATGGGCTCCTCATTCTTGTTCCCACCTGACAACTTTTCTTTTTCCCCATTGCAGGGGAGGCCTTGCCCTTTGGTTCTAGGCCAAGTGGGAACTGTGGACAAGGAGAACCTGTATTTTTAGAGTCAGGGATATCCTCAAGGCAAACTACCCCAAGTCAAGAATAGGCACTGAGGAATCAAGAAATCTACTGCCCTCTGAGGGCACAAGTGAGATTGGAACAGGAGAGAACTTACTACACAGGACATCCCCCACAACAAAGAATTTTTCATCTGAAGTGTCAATAGTGCTGAGATAGAGAAACCCTGATGAAGAGAAAGTATTGTTATTTTGGCCATCAAAGGATGAGCTTCTTAAGCTCAGAACCCAAGTCATTGTGCTAATTGTGTTCAATAATTAGAACAGAATCCTGTGAATAGATAGGCTCCATCTATGTAATCCAGTTTTATTTTGAAGAGTGATCATTTCACTTTCCTCAATTGCTCCCCTAAAATTATCCAAAAGGGATGCCAGGATGGTGTGGCTCAATGGCTGAGCATCAACCCATGAACCAGGAGGTCTGGGCACATGCTTAGGTTGGTGGTTTGATCCCCAGTAGGGGGTGTGTAGGAAGCAGTCAATCAACATTCCTCTCACATCAATGTTTCTATCATTCTCCCTTTCTCTCTCAAATCAACTGTTTAAAAAAGGAAAAAGTTCCCCCTTACCAGGAAATAGGTAAAAAATGCTTCACAATATGTTTCCATAAATGAGAAGATGAGAAAGCATGCTCAGAAACAGCGATGTAGACAAATAAGGGATGCTAACAGGCCAAAATGTTGAGACTGGTGTAAACAAGGATAGCTTGACAGACAAGGAATCCCTGTGGACATGTGATGGCCTTTAGACATCAAGGAATGGGGGTAAACATCAAGGGGCAAGTAGCTTATATTTTATTGCTAATAAACTGGATGAAAGATTGTATTTTAAATGTTATGCCTTCAAGCATGTGCTACATCTAGGTGTTGACAACATCATTTTTCCAAGAGATGAGCAAGTAAATTTAAGTAGTTTCCAAATGGTAAGTATCTTGATTACCAAGGAGCAGTGGGATGCAAAACTTGGCCAGTGGAAATAAATGATTGATAGCTTCCTCTCATACTCCTGCCTTTATTTTTTTAACTGCACGGCTCATTATTCTGCTGCATTAATTTAAGCTTGCCTATTGTACTGAATTAAGGACTTAAATTCTCTTAACACCCCTATGGGACTCTTGATTGTTTATTTGTAGATGACAATAATGGTTTTTATCGATCCCCCAATGTGGGAAGTATAAAAAGGGCTATGGCTGATGGCTAGCTGGTACATATTTAGTGCTGCATACATGAGTGACAAATTACAAGACCATATTTGGCCTCAGAGGACACCTTTTTAGAATTTTTTAAGGCATCTGATAATTATCACCAAGGCTCTCCAAGCTGAAAAGCATAAACAATTTCCTGTACATCAGCTTGAGTCATTTTTTTTTTGTTTTGGTTTTTATTGAACCTCCTAAGGTCTGCTTGGGTATAATTTGTACTTCCTCATTTCTAGTATGCCCACACAGCAGGAGAATTTGGGAAGAGTGCAACTACAGGCCAGTGCAGACCCTTAAGGACCCAGATCACTAGGGCACTTACTGGGAAGAATTCCTGAATTAATTTAGCAGTTGTAGTTATTCCACCGCAAGCATCATTATATGGACGTTGGCTCCAAATAATTTCAGAAAAAAAAAACAAAAAACACTTTGCTAGCCCTCACATATGCTTTGGGTAGGAAACCTCCCACAATTTCTCATCCCAAAGTTATCAGAGGCACCAGGGAAAGACAATGCAACTGTCTAATTAAGTGCTGTTTGTAGGACAGGGCACTCGGGCGGTATGAACCTCCCCAGGCTGAATCACATGCAACACAGCTCGCTGGAAGAGATTTGGGGTTAACTATTATAATCTGTCTACCCAGAAACAGAATAAATCAGATTAGATTTAAATAAAGCACGTATCAGAAATATGGTTAACATTTTCTTATTATGTGGTGAAATGGAAAGATCTTTGACCAGGTGCTAAATCTGAAATTCCTGACCTTCTTTCCTGTGGTAAAAAGAAGATGACATGCAGAGAAATGACTTGGACAGTGCACCCTATTTATCTTTCCAGGGTTCTGCTCAGGAAATTCACTGTTGAACCAGCAGAAATGACTATCTGGGGTGGACAGAATGAGCCAGGAAAGCACGTTTTGCAAAGCAGTGGAGCATATGCCACACAAAAGATCCCCTCTTCATCCTGGAGCTCTAATGTTATCTTGGTTCTTGACAGTTAGCAACTCCAAGAACAACACACATAAAAATAAAATTATTTTTTTCGTATTTAGATTTATTTTATCTCTCACTCAAAGTAAGCTCTCTCCTCAATACTTTGGTCCAGTTGTGTAGTTGGTGTTGAGGTAAACACAGCGCCTCCCTCTAGAAGCTGTGACGATAGCCACCACCATTGCAAGGTAAAAACTTCTTATAAAAATATACACTCCAGATATTTAGTAGCATGCCCATCACAGAAGTGGGCATTAAATGTGATCTTATTGATGGATGTTTTAGTTCATTATACATCCAACATGCTTGAAACTGTCAAATGCTTAAAGATGAAAACGGATTGTCTGTGGAGGGTGATAATCACAGGATCATTTGATTTCCAAACTGGAAGAAACCTTAGATATGACTTAGTTCATCCACCTCATTTTCGAGACAAGGAAACCAAGATGATTCAAAGAGGCTAAATAGACTGTCCAAAGCTTCTCATTCCAGTAGTGCAGAGCTGGGATATGGAACCAGGTAGCCTCACGTTCAGTTCTGTGCTGCACTGGGAGTGACCCCTGTGCTGCACGGGGAGCCGACTCTTGCGCTGCACTGGGAGTGACCCCTGTGATGCACTAGGAATGACCCCTGTGATGCACTGGGTGTGATCCCTGTGCTGCACTGGGAACGACCCCTGTGATGCACTGGGAACGACCCCTGTGATGCACTGGGAAGTGACTCAGAAGGAACACATGGGCTTGTACTGTGTTGCACTGTATTTGATCAACTGTTTCAATATGTGTGCCTCCCCAGCTAGATCACACGCTCTTGAAGAAAATATGCATTGCCGGCTTCTAGTATAGTGAGTGACACATAATAGGACCCCAATATATGTTTGTTGAAAAAATTAAAAAATGGGCGAATAATGGCTTTTCTCATCATAAACAAACAAATGCTGTAATTTTTAGTGATCTCTACTAATGCTTGGTCAACCAGGTAAGGAAGAAGGATAGAGAGGATGGAAAGGTAGAAAGTCATATAAGGCAAGAAGAGGAAAAGGGGGCATACAAGTCAGTGGGAATAATAACCTGAAAAAGGCAGTGCATAGACATAATTTCTAGATTTAATTTGAGAGCTTTTTGCAGGACTCTTGCCTCTTCTGATCTCTCCCCATTTTCAAATAAGGACGTTTTAAGCAGATGGTGCTTTAAGCAGTTCCCATCGTTGCTGCTCCTCCTAAGACTGCAGAGCGCAGAATTGACTGCAGGTCCCGCTGCACAAGCAAAGTTGCCCTCTGTGTACTTCACCTCCCTGTGGTAAATCTTCCCACCCACTTGGCACCCATTCCTAACCCATGCTGCTGCTACTATTCCTGTGACAAAGGAAAGGGCACATAATTCATTGTGACCCTGTTTCTGGAATACTCCCATGTAGAAGACACGCCAGGAAAGTACTTACACCATGGCATTTCAAATTCAGTGTCAAGTCAGTGGAAGGAATGGGTATATATATATATATATATATATATATATACACACACACACACACATATATGGGCTGGGTTTATCTTTCCTTGCAAATCGCCCTTATGAAAATAAGGGTTAAAAGATATAATTATCAACCCCTACTCTGAGTTTATGTTGCTCCTGAAATTATTGTATGCTGTAAGTAATTTGATACTAAGCAGTGCCTGTTTAAAAATATACATATCAAAGGATTCAGGGTCCTAATTACAGCATGCTGAAGGCTTGGTAGTGGAGAAATGCATCAGCAATATTGGACTTCAGTGGGGAGCATCTCCTGGCTGGAGCGCTATACCCGGAGAGGGGTTCTCAGCAGGAAAAGAGCTGGCTGTGCTTCCATAGGCAAAGAGGTCTAGATGTCAGGACATTTTGTCTTTTTTAGGAGTGGTGCTACACAGATGCCAAACAAGCTGGGGTGAGCCAGATGTCCCTATGAAGAGAGACTTAGGGAAATTGTCCGTCATCTGTTTTGGGTGGAAGGGGTCACTGTGGCTAAAGACACGTATGGAGACCCCACCTGTCATCAAACATTTCCTTGAACTATTTGGAACTTGGCAGACTGCTCTCCCCACTTAATCAACACTACTTCTCACCCTTCAGTTATTACTCTTACCATCTCTTCCTTAAACATACCAAGCACACTTACATGTTTGTGATTTTGCCCTTAACATTTCCTTTTCCTGAAATACTTTTCTCTCATAGTGTCTGTTGAGAAAGTGGCATCTGTCACCAAGAATAGAAATCCAAGCCCTCTGCCCACTGCTTGTTGGTATCTGAGTTCCGGAGTCAAACACAGCACAAACACTAGGTGGACCAGCACTGCACTCACATAGGGAAGAAACAGAACAAGATCAGCATTAGCGGTGGGCATGGACCCCCAGGGCCAGTCGGTCTCTCCCAGTGGCTAACGCAGGGTCTGCATGCAACCCTTTGTCCACAGAATGAAGGGCCCATCCCCTCTTTTCCGGGAACAAACTTAGCAGTGAGGTCAGCCAGGTGCCATATGACACACACTTAAAAAGAACAAAGATGTGCCCATCAAGCTAAGTGAAATAAATCAAAGAGAGACAGATATCATTTATTTCCCTCATGTGGAATCTACAAAACAAAATAAATGAACATGCCAAACTTATAGGTACAGAGAAAAACTGATGATTGCCAGACAAGAGAGGATTTGGGAAGCTGGGTGAAAAAGGTGAAGGATTAACAAGTACACACTGGCAGTTACAAAATAGTCGTGATGATGTAAAGCACAGCATAGGTAATATAGTCCATGGTATTGTAATAGCTATGTGTGGATATTAGACTTATGGGGGGGGGGGATAACCTTGAAAGTTAGACTTATTGGGGGGATAACCTTGTAAGTTATAAAAATGGCTAATCACTATGCTGTACACCAAGCATGTCAAACTAACGGCCCACAACTAATATTTTTGCAGCCCAGCCAATACAATGGTATGTAAGAAATGTTTCAATAAAAATGTTTTAACTTAACTTTTACAATATCCTGTTATACATAATTTATACATATAAAACCCTAATATACAAATAGACCCAACAGTGGAACAACCAAACAACTGGTTGCTATGACTTGCACTGGCCACCAGGGGGTGCATGTGGAACATGGCGGGTGTTGGCAGCAGGTGGTAGATGAGGAACATGGTGGATGTTGGCCACGGCAGGATGGTGGAGCAGGTGAGCGGGGGCACCAAACCCAGGCAGGGCGCCAGTCACTGTCAACAGGGCAAGCCTCTGGTGGTTACTGAAAATTCTTTGCTCCCACATGCCGTGGTCCTGCCCAGCTCTCGTACCTGCTGCTGACACTGGCCCTGCTCACACCCACTCCCGATCGCTCGGCACCATCAGTGGGTGCTAGTAGCAGCTGCCGGCCCCAATTGCCCCTCAGGGCTTCTCCACCTTCCCCTGCTCCTGAGGGACGATCGGGCCCAACAGCCGCCGCTCACACCCGCTGATCATGCTGGCCCCACTCGCACCTGCTGCTAGCTCTGGCCCAAATCGCTCCACGCTGTCAGTGGGTGTGAACAGGGCCAGTGTCATCAGTGCGTGGGAGTGATGGCAGTGGAAGCAGGGCTACTGGCAGAGAGGGGACTGGAGGCTGTGGCAGGACAGGAGGTGGGGACATGGAGGATGGGCTGAGACCCGCCCCTGTGCCCACCACAGCTCGTGGCTCACAGTTCCTTTCAAGGTGCATGAATTCATGCACTGGGCCCCTAGTCCTATATAATAAAAGCCTGATATGCTACGTGGCTGGTTGTCTAGTCATCCATTCAACCAATCAAAGTGTAATATGCTAATGACATGCTAAGGCTGTTAAACTGCTGGCTATGAACACCAGGGGTAGACAGTCGACCAGTTGACCAGTTGCTATGATGTGCACTGACCACCAGGGACAGACGCTCCAACCAGTAGGTTAGCTTGCTGTTGGAGTCTGGCTGGTCGGGACTGAGTGAAACAGGCTGGACATGCCCTAGAGCCCTCCTACAGTCCCTCCCTGGCTGGCTAACCTCCCATATCCCTCCCCAGCCCCAATCATGCACTGGTGGGGTCCTTTGGCCTGGCCTGCACCCTCTCACAATCCAGGACCCCTCAGGGGATGTCAGAGAGCCGGTTTCAGCCAGATCCCGCAGGACAGGCTGAGAGTCTGCATTTGTGCACAAATTTGTGCACCGTCCTCTAGTTATTAATAACGAAGTACAACGTTCAGTAATGACTGGTTACTATATTTGTGTTGCATTCATTTCCCTTACATGCCTTATGTGCAAGCGCTTCATTTCTCTCCACTAATACTAGCAGCGGATATTTTAGCAGCCAATTGCCATGTCATTAGTCTCGTACTGTCTTGTTTGGTGTGCACAACAGGAAATATTTTGCTTTCGGAGAACAAGAAAAAATAGGTTTATTTGCATTTTGCTTATTAATTTGTGCAGTTATTCAGTGTCTGGTAAGTTAATGTTCAAGACAAAAATATTAATTTTTATTAAAATGTTCTTTTATTTTATGTTAACAATTACTCATTTATTTCAGCCCTTTGTATTCAGCATGTCTCTATCAAAATAAGACTACGTTTCGATGAAAATTTAAGCTTGTTTTTTTGCAGCCCACATAAACTTAAACCTTGTTTATTTGGCCCATGTTAGCCTTTGGGTTTGATATGCTTGCTGTACACCTAAAATGAATATAATATTGAATGATAACTATAATTGAAAAAAAATTAACTCTGAAACAGAGTAAAATAGTCCCACACAAGGTGGCAAGTCCAGCACAGGCTGTGAGAATTTCTTATCTTTAGGTGAGGAAGTGTTCCAGGCCCACAGCCCATTCTTATGTGACCAAGAGGTGGTCCAAAGCAACACGCATGAGCTTGTCTTTCCCAATATAGTCCACATGGCTTCTTTCTATTTCCCTAACCAACCCCCTCCCTCCTTCAATTCTTTGCTCTCATTATCAAAGGAACCTTCCATGGCTGATCTTTATAGATTATACCATAGCCATCTCCAAATCCAATCCTCTGGTCTCCATGAAGACAAAAGCTTTGGTTGTTTTGATAACTGCTGTATCCTCAGCATCTACAATAGTGACGGGCACATAGTAGGTATTCAATAAAAATGTGTCGAAGAGGTGATTAAGAAAAAGTCTGGTCTCATGATGCCTGCCAAGCAGTGAAGGAAAACTTTTCAGATACTTTCATAGATGAAGTCATTTGCTCACACTGCGTCCAATTTACACTTAGGAACCCAAAAAGCCTGAGAGAAGGCAATATGTCCAGGATAGCAGATAGCACTATTATCACTCAGTTCTCATCAGGGCTCCAAGCAACTTGCGGAAAACCTGTCTTCTGATATACAGCATTCATTTGTGTCATACGGAAAATCAAGCAAATTAATTTTCACCCAAAGGGAGCAGGATTATTTGACTTCAAATATTTGCCATATGGCTTCTCTACCATGCAACATAGCTTCTAGGCTCAAGGTAGTCAGAGTGGGAGAACGCCCATAAATTATTCAGAGATAATTCAAAATAAGTGTGAATCTTTGACAGATTGTCAAATTTCTTGATGCCTTTTCCTGATAACAAAGTGCTATGTTTTTGACAGAAAGTGGCTTGTTCCTCATCACACTTATTGTTGCTCTGTGTATGTTTTCTGTGTTGTTTTGTTTCGTTTGTTGTTTTTGTCCTCCCCACAGAGTCCAGTCTGGCTCTTATCTCAGCACTGGGTGGTTTACCTTCATTCTGGCTATGGATGCCTGTTATGGCATTCACGTCTACGGGATGATAAATGACACCTACTGCAAGTAAGATCACAGGAAATTATTTTTATGCATCTCCAATTCTGATATCTTGTCAAAATATCACAATTCATTTTAATACCATAAATCTGGCAAACAGATAAAGCAACAATTATTTCCCGGTGTTCTCTGCTGACATGACATTTCATTGTCAGTGCATCGAGCTATGATTTTTAGGAGTGATAAAAAGAAAAATATTTACCATCGCCTAATGTCAAATGTCAGAAGAAACATTTTCCCCTTAATCAGTGGCATATCAGGGACTTGTGACTTAGAAGTACAGAACAACGTTAGTGGTTATTTAATTTGCAAAGCAAGTTTGTCATTTCTGGTGTGCTAATGATGTGATAGATGGCTATCAGTGACTATATTTGATCATGAAGGACAAAATATCCTGGAGCCTCCGAGAAGCTAACAGCTTAGCAAGAATGTCTGGAAATAAGTGAGTAATCTGCCAGATCCTTATTTAAAATGGGTGTCTTTATCCATATATATCCCCGCTGGTGGGATAGTTCCTAATTAGATAATAAAACAAACCTCCCATGCTTCATCAAGGTAATGAAATATATTTCCCTACCAATAATTGGCACAATATAATTCAGGGAGTGTTTTAATCATATTTTCAAAATGGTAATTAAGCCGCAATCTTTGTGATCAAATAGTTCTACCCTAACTAAAAGCATATTGGAGCACAGATGAACCAAATATCTTACTCTGAAAAATCACAAAGCTCCTTCAAGCTCTGTAAGAGCATTGGGCTATGCAAAGCTCGCTTCCATTATGCACCATTTCCTCCTTCAAAGGATAGCTATATGTTTGAATGTAATTGGTGTGATATATAAATTTTATTTGATTTATTAAAGCACTAAGGGCCTAGTACATCTTCCTAAAAGCTTTTACACATAATAGTTTTAACTGAGTTCATGGACTAGAATCATGCATAGGTTTGCAAGTAAATGCAGTTCCTGGGCATATAATGTATTCTTGTAAATGAATGCTTCATTCTTCATCTCAATCTTTCTCTCCTTTTTTTTTCTTTTCTAGGACAGAAGGGTATAGAAAAGTCCCCTACCATTACTATGAACAAGGAAGAGATGAGTGTGATGAATATTTTCTTCATGAACATGCCCCATATGGAGGCCATAGGTTTATCACTGAAAAGAAAGTGTTTGCTAAATGGGCCAAGAAACACAGGATAATATTTACACATCCGAACTGGACAGTGTCTTGATATTGGTTTTTCTGATCTTGCTACACCACTTGACATGATGAGGTACTGCAACTGTGATGCTAAAGATGCTGTGATGATGCTTTTGCTGACAACAACAATGATGATCGAGACTCTGTACATTCTCAGATACGAATGATGACTCTGCCAGTAATTTGAACTTGGGATTCCATGCAGGGTGGTTGTGCTCATTACATTATTTCTTAAGGTTCAACATTACTTATTGCACTTTATAATTTAACTGGAATTGCAATGAAGGCCAGTAACATGATAGCAGTGACCTAAGAATTGAGAAGATTTTCCTTCACATAGTTTCCCAGAATTCTTGAACAGTGAGTAGTTTCCAAAAGCTATGGGATTTGTCCTCATGAGGCAAGGTTATTGACTCTGTGTTCTCTTGAACCTGAGCAGCTGCACCACCTTGAAGAATGTTTGATTGTCAAACACTGACCCAAGAAATTCTCTCTGGGTACACAATTACTAGTTAGGCTGAGGGCAGGGAACAAATCTCTTCCTGATTAACCATTGTCCTACAGCACTTCCTACCCATAGGACTACTTGACTATCTCAAACACTTAATTCAAAATGGGCCAAGTAGCACATCTGGATGAATTTCCATTCTTACCACTCCATTCTTACTACCCCAATCAATATAACTAAACATGTTACTAGAATGATCTATATTAATGTTTAGTTATTTTTGGTTAAGTCCAAGATATTTCAGATGGCTATTTAACATGTAAGATTTCAGCACTGTAATAACATATACTGTGAAAACATTTCTTTAAAAAAACCAAAAGGGTTTACTAACTTTGCTTCAACATTCAAAAACACAAAAATATATGCTTTTAAAATTCATGAAGCAGGGAAAGCAAAGCATATTTTTACATCAATTTGTACCCTACCATACTTCATACTATATATTTATATACTCAAATTTCTATTTTATAGATCCAAGGTGTGTCTCTCCATAGGTTACATTATCATTGCCAAGTGCCAGCTGTTAGTCATGTAGAGGAAATGATTCCTTGTATTAAATCTGGCCAGAACTTTTGCCTTCTTGGGGTTTATTTTCCCCAGAGTGGAACAGTTGTTATACCATAATGACCACAGTAATAATGACCTTAATGTCCAAAGTGCTCTGTCATTTAGAGTCCTTTCACATATGCTGTCCCATGTGATGCCCATGACCACCCACTGGTCCATCGCCTACACATTCTGACATCTCTTTAGCAGATGATCTGTAATCTGTTGATTGTTCTGCTATATTGCTCCCCATGCTAATATTTGTATAGGATAGCATTTATGTAGACTAGTCAACAGTTGATTTCAGTGCCAAATACAATATATTATGTCAGAATTATTCAAAAAATATAAGAATGGTCTCGACCATAGACTGAAAACATAGGTACTTTTAATTTTTTTTAAATGACTCATTTTAGGTGGGGAAAAGATAAGGAAGCAGGGACAATAGGAGGGAGTAAAAGCAGAGAAATACAGTTTCTTGTCCTAGTCTTGAGATGACTGTTCATAATATACTTACTGCTCATTATGTATTAGAAGGTTGATTAGCTGAGAGGCTGAAAACATCCTTGCAGATGATACAAAAGATAAAAGCCAGGCTTAATTGCAGAATGTTTTGGAAGCCCCAAGTAATGATGCATTTCACCTCAGGAGCACTTTGCAGGTTTTTACCAGGGCTAAGTCCCATGATTAGTTTTCATTATTATGGGTCATCTTGGGCCAAAGCCTCTTTCTTGCTCTCTTCTGTCAACTTGATACCCCAGTACTTGTATCCATAACAATGACCAAGTGCTACTTCCATTGTTAAAACTGTTATTGTTGTTATTCTTTTGTTGTTTCTGTATGTGATTTTTACTTCCGTGTATGTTAGTTGTTTTGAGCTAATGATGGATAGAAATGCTCACTCCAAGAAAAATAAACAGAACCAAATGTTTAAATTGTAATATGGCTGTTTTTCCCCCATTGTGATATAGAAGTTCCATCCTATATAATAAAAGCCGAATATGCTAAGTGTCCAACCCTTCAACCATTTGACCAGTTGCTATGATGTACACTGACCACCAGGGAGCAGACACTCCGACCAGTAGGTTAGCTTGCTGCTGGGGTCTGGCCGATCAGGACTGGGCAAGACAGGCCAGACACACCCTGGAGCTGTCCCGCATTCCCTCCCTGGCCCTGATCATGCACTGGTGGGGTCCCTCAGCTTGACCTGCACCCTTTCACAACCTGGGACCCCTCAGGGGATGTCAGAAAGCCGGTTTCAGCCCAATCCCCACAGGCCAGGCCGAGGGACCCCACCAGCACACAAATCCATGCACTGGGCCTCTACTTTTTAAATAAAAAGGAAACCTTGATTATCATAATGCTTCAGGGAATTGTTATAGGCCTTTAGACAGACATGAGCAGAGCAAGGACGATGGGCCAGGTACAGAAGCTCAACAGGTTAGAAAGTCCAGGGTGCCCCCCAGAGTAAGCTTTCCTCCTCTAGCATATCCCTGATCATGTGCTTTAGACCCCCTGATCTTTCCCTCCCTAAAGACAACAGCTAGGCCTCAGCTGTATTTCAGCTCTAGGCCCAGAAAAGCAGCAAAACCAGACAAGCGATGCTGTGGCTGCCTCAGGACCAGCTGCATTGACTAATGACCCCCTGCCCTAGTGCTGACCAATCAGCAGAGATCAGGACTCTGAAAGAGCACACCTGGAAAACTGATGAATATTCTATTGAGACCCTCCCCTGAGGCCTCCACTAAGATTTCCACCTGCCAGAGAGAGATAAACACCCTCAATACAAAGGACCCAGCTGGAGCTCTCACCACTGGGAGTACACCCTCTCCATTCCCTTCCTCCCTTCTTCCCTCTAAGGTTCCCCACAAGACTTGCAACCAGGGAAGCAATGGGCAGCAGCAGTTCTCCCCGAGCTAACCCCCTGATTCTGTCTCCAAGGCCCCCATTTCTCTGACATCCCAGTGAGCCAAAGCAGCCCAGCCTAGGCTCCTAGGCTCTCCTGCCGCTTCTTCTATGCCCTTCCTTGTTTCACTGTCCTAAGTGGGTTTTGGCTGCAGCCAATAAATTCTTGCTTGCTTTGCTGCACTTTGTCTCTTGATTGAAATCTTTCATTCAGGAAAACATGGACTGAAGTCTCATCATCTCGCCAATAACAGAATGACATAATTTATTTGGCTTTCTGGTAAATGGAGGGCCAACTCTATTTGTTTTAGACTTTACTAACGGGAAACTTCTGAAAACTTCCTGGCTCTTCTGCCTCACTATAGTTTTTTTCTGATAGAGACTTCTGCAGTGCCCCATCTCCTGCATTCTGTGGCAGCAGGCAGCATTTCTTTGTTTGTTTGATTGGTTGTTCAATGTGTTTTTCTTGGGAGGGTGCACAAAGCCTTTCCTTCCCTCTCCTCCGCTTTCTTCCCCGCCCCTTCTGCCCACCCCTTCCCTTCTTTGCCTTTTTTTCTTTTTTATTTTTTTGGGGGAGGGGGGCGGGAATCAGTCAATGCCCTTATAATTTCTTTTTTTTTTTAAATCTTTATTGTTGAAAGTATTACAGATGTCCCCGTTTTTCCCTATTGACCCCCTCCACCCCAAACCTGCCCCACCTTCACCAAACTATTGTCTGTGTTCATGGTCAGTGCATGAATGCATATAAAGTCTTTGGTTAATTTCTTTCTGATCCCCCCTTCTCTCTGTGATTGGCCAGTTTGTTCCATGTTTCCAAGCTTCTGGTTCTATTTTATTCATCAGTTTATTGTGTTCATTAGATTCTACATATGAGTGAGATCATGTGATATTTATCTTCTCTGACTGGCTTATTTCACGTAGCAAAATCATCTCCAGGTCCCTCCATGCTGTTGCAAAGGGTAGTAGATCCTACCTTTTTCTCTTAAACCCAAATTCTACACTTTTTATAGTTGTTGTCTCTTGTCTCTTGTTTTTCTAAAAGTTTAGAAACAAAAAACACTTTATTCTCAATTTGGAGACCTAATTAAATAATTTCCAATGTAATCAGCATTTTGATAGAATCAGATGACTTAGTTTTCTCTGTGTTCTTTTTTTTAAAAAATTCTTATTTTTTACATATTTACCCAAGGACATGCACACCCATTTTAGAGAGAGGGAAGGGGGGTGGAGAGAGAGAAATACCAAGATGAACATTGACTGGTTATCCAACTGGGGACTGAACCTGCAACTCAGGCATGTGCCCCGACCAGGAACCAAACCCACAGCCCTTTGGTATCAAAGACAAAGCTCCAACCAACTGAGCCACATCTGCCAGGATTTTGCATTCTTACTGTTCTCTGCTTCCATTTCCTGTTCTTTTTTACCCCCAGCTTCCTAATTCTAGTGGAAATGCAAGATTTAACTTCTTCCATATTGAGGAGAAATCTAAGGTTTACTTATAGCGAAGAGAATGGTTAAGGAGCAATTCAAAAGAGTACTTGGCCATGCAAATTTCTGGTCAATTACACAGATGCTGGTCAACTGAAAGAGATTTCCCCCAGCATCAAAACATTGGAAAATGTAACTCAACTCACTCATAACTGATGTATATGCATTCCAGAAGCTAATTAACATCTGTAAAAAATAAAAATATTTCAATACCATCCAAGGCTTTAGGCAAATGTCTATGAAACCTGGCAACAACTGCTGAAATCAGCATAAAAACATGCGAGCTAAAAGTAATAAGTATTATTTTTAATTCTGCAAAATCCTAGAAAGAAAGGAAATTTAAAAAAGGGTATTAGAATAAATGTTTGAATCTTTTCTAAGTTAGCCTAGTAATAAAGTAGTAATGATTTATATTATTATGATGGTAATATGAATAAGAAACTTTTTAGAATATATGGTTTTACACTGTTATGAAATTTATTTAAAAAAATCAATATGGGGGAATGTTTGTATGTATGTACATAGAGTCCATTTGTGTGTATGTGTATGTGTGTGCATGCAAAGGCATATATGTAATCCTATATTTTTTACTGATGTGTATAAAACACAGAAAACCTATTTTAGTCTTCATCTAAAATTTGATAGGTTACATTTTGAATCCTGATGCAACAAAAACAGCAAAAGTCAAAATTAAATGTACTGATTGCTAAGAGTACATAATATCACATTCCATGGCTGATCAGAAGAATAAAACTAGAGAAGCTGCTAAATCCAGGACTGAGAACTGAGAACACAATTAGATGCCACAGTTGCCACAAATGTATTGTAGGCTTTGCTGATGGCAGCTCAGCTAAAGTCACATGGAAAAACATCGCATCAGGCTTCACACGGAAGTGAATGAACACTGGTTTGCCTATTCAAATAAGCCTCTCTTTAGTGTAAGGAAACTCAGATTTGCATGATTTTTATTATATGGCTAGAGAACTGTGACCATTGTGAAAACAGAAAAACATGTAAGGAGATTGCTCTTTGAGGATTTGGAATAAGTCAGCCTATGTGGGAGTGAGAGTCTAAATTGGGGACTTTACTCACCTATCCAAAAGTAAAAAGCCATCAGGAGAGAATCCCTCATTATTTCCTTAGAAAAATGACAACACTAACATACTTCACTTGGCAGTGTTAACCGGATGTTAATTATAAGCTCAGTGTAATTTTAATAAGCAAGAACATATAATAAGATGGCTTCCTTTTTTTTTAGCAACATACCCATCTGGGGTTTAATGTGGCATGTCATATGCCAAGAACACACTATGCTGCCCAGTGTCAGTGTCTGCGTGTCTTAGCACAACACATGATTTACGGTCCCAGGGCTGGCATGAGGGAAAATGCTTTCCCTTTAACTACACTGTTAAAAGGCAAGGCATCATCATTGTAATAGTATATGTCCACCTAATGACTGAAGGAGCAGTACTAGCCTTTGTAAGTAGTCTGGACTTTTAGAGCTACAAGGGGCTTCAGAAATCTGCCATTCCAACCCCTCAAACTTTGAGTTAGGATTGACCTTCTCCAGTACTTTCTCCAGGAGTTTTCTTTTTGTGTTTTTGTTGTTGTTGTTTTAGTGCAGAATAGTAGCTGGAAAAAATGCATAAGTGACTTAATTGAAAGAGTCTATTCCTGGAAACTAAGGGCTCCAAATCATGTTGAAACTATTCCCAGAGAAACCCCCACATGAAAGTGTAGAAATATTCACATAATTAAAGGAACTTATCCCAGGACTTGTCAATATTCTCCATTACTTCTGTTGCTAACACTAAACCATGTTGTGTTATCATGAAATTCTAGGACTAGGTTAAAAGAATGTGAAAGTGAGTTTCTTAGCTTCTTGGTAACTAAGGATGATGAAGCCTTGGATACTCCTATAAGCTACAGAATATGGAGGTTGCGTGGTGTAACTGGCAGGTCCTAAGATTGCATTATGCCCAGAGCCTAAGTAGCTTCATCCTATACCCAACTGAAATGCCCAGATTAATGAAATCATTTGTTTACACCCATTGGTGAAATGTCAGACTTTGGTTTAACACTCACCTCTGCACTCCACATGATCTTTGAGCCAAGATACTTTTCCAGAAGGTAAGTGCTCCACAAGACTCAATTACCATGCAAGATCAAAAGATTTTTCCTTACAGTCCGCTCATATAATACTGTTAGAAAAGGGAAATCTGAAACTCTACGCAGTCAGCTCTGAAAATGGTTCCTGTGGCTCAGAGAGAATATACTGTTTTGTTGCTTGTTTTTGATGAACCTTAGAGAAACCCCTAGAGTAAAATGCCATGTACATTGCTAAGGCATCAAATCATAACTGTCCTTTGGCATTGTAACGATGCAGAAAACCTCACTTCGCTTTTCTTTTTTTAAGTTCTCCACTTTTTTATTTTTCTTCTCAGAACAGGCACAATTTGTTTATGGGGTAAAAAAGCTCTGTTTTCTCCACAGATACATATCCTTTTGTTTGTGCTTTGGATACTTCTGAAAAATAGAAGCTCGGTTTCATGAAAATGAAGAAGATATTGATGAATAAATAGCCAGCTGCTAAACTCATATATTTGCCTATAAAGTGAGCAGTTTCCTCTAAGAAACTCCAAAGGGACCTAACCCAGGGCATTCCATGGTTCCTTGTTACCGAACCTACAAAGCACTAATTTTCTTGTGTTTAACGTTGTTGTCATTGCTACAGAGTAAATACCCATTTCTATTACATAGAGTATATTTTATGCTTCACTCATGTGTCTGAGTTCACACAATTTTTACTGTAGTCTCTCATTCACTTTAAAAACCTGTAATCTTCATCTTTTTATAGAAGAGACTATAAATGTACAGTCGTGCATTTGGTGTGAGTTTTTTTATTTCCTGGCATCATATTGCTTTATTTATAGGCACTGTGCCTTAGAATTAAGCTTACTAAGTGGCAAAGGGCTCCTGGTATATTTTAGTTTGTTTCACTTTCACAAGACAGCTGAGGAGAGCTAAACAAAGCCAGAGTAGGGGAAAGGGGTGTCGTGGGGAGAAGACTCAATAGACTCGTAACCAAAGCAGAGAAACATCCAAGAGACTACTGCAGACAATCACAAGAGTAAAAGTCCACCTGATGCTGAGGGATATTTACTTCCTTGCTGTGTCAGACTTGTTAGCAAAGTTCAGTTAGTGCACAAGCTACTTAAAAAATAGAAGTCTTCATTCTTTCCTCCCTTCTTTCCTTCTTCTAGTCCTCATTTTCTTTCTAGAACACTTAGCATTCCTTCAGTGAATAGCTTTTCATTTTACAAATCAGTTTACAGTACTCTACCAAATTCTATGAGAAACCCCTATTTGGATATGATCTTAAAATGAGACTCTTCTTTGGGAATAAAATAACCATATATTATACTTATGTCCCGGGTTATTACAGGGCTGTATACCTCCTTCCATTTCCTCAAATACTCTATGAGGTAGGTAATGTTACTATCAGCATTTTGCATACAAGGAAACTGGATCAGAGTGGTTAATTACAAGGTTATACAGGTAGTGATTGAATGAGATTTTTCACCCAGGCAATTTGACCCAAAATCCATACCAAGTTGGGGCAGGCTAATAGATGCAACCAAGTCCAAAATGTCAATGACTTAACAGAATAAGGTTTGTCTCTCTCTCTCTCTAGCACTTAAATCCCATGTAGACGTTCCTCTCCAACCACCTTGTCTCCAAGGATGACTCAGTGGTGCAGGGACCTCCCATCATGTGACTTTTCTCCTTTTCATCCTTGGAGTCCTCTCTATTTGGCCTGCTGACAGGGAGAGAGCATGAGGGATCCTGTGTGGAAGGTTTTGTGAACAAATCAAAGACAGTGTGCACATTCTACCCACATTCCATTTGTCCAGGCTCAGTCACATGGCCTGGTAGTGAGATTAGCAATGTTGTCTGTGGGGGCAGAAAAAGAACAGAGTTTGATATATAAGAATATGTGGAGGTCTCATAACATTTTATGAGATGACATATAGTCTTGATGACATATACTCATGATGACATATAGTCTTTTAAAAATTACTCAGTTTTGTGCTACTGTTTTGAATTTTTTATGTTGATAATGCTTATTAGTAACAAAAAATTTTTTATCTACATGAATGTCAGCACCCACATCTCAAATAAAGCAAACTAGGAAACAAAATATTGTCCTAAGTCCTATTATGCCAAGAAATGAGAATATGATATCCCTTACGCAAGGAAGTAATGAGAGAAACTAATACTCTAGAAACACTTTTAAGTGACTTAATTCTACCAATGGTAAAATTTACTGTCTCGGTGATCTGTGGTTAAAGTAAGATAGATACATCCTCACCTGATCAACCCATTTCGTGTTTGCCCATTTCCTTTTCAAGATGTTGCAAAGATTAAATTCCCTTTTCAACTTTCCTTTGGTCTTCAAGTCTATGCCATGGCTCTGATGATTTTTTAAAGTGAAAAAATGAAACTGCTGGTCCACATATCTTAAAATTACAAATATCTCTGTTATACTCTTTCTCCTTTCTCTATTCACATTAGCATATAAATTTGCTCAAGCAAAAAGTCCAAATATCCCATAAAAATAGTGGTCCATCACCCAAATATCACAGGTATATTCCCATGGAGAAAGGTCCTTCATATTTTCGTTCTCTTCAGCTCTCAATATTTTTCTTCCCTTCCCAAGTCTTTCTATTTTTGACATTCTTTTCTTTAAGATATCGGAAATCCTTTTCTCTTAATGTTAATAGATTTTATATCCTAAAATTCTTTCTTCCCTAGTACAAAACTGCTATCATGGGAAATATGCTTTGCACATTAGCATATAAATTTTATTAGTTTGTCCACTGAGAGAGATTAGTTGAGACTCTAAAAACAAAATAATTAGAGAAGGGAATCTGCCAATGCTTACCTTCTTCCAGATTAATGTGAAATTCCAAAGGACAAGACAATTTACCTGGTTGGTTGAATTTCCTTCTAAGAACTGTAACTGGTAATAATATCTTAAGTTGCTTTACAGGATTAAATTAGGTTTTCACTATCTCTAAAACTCTTGAATTACACAGTATATAGTGTGTATACACCATGCAATGTTAAGAGTTCTTACATCTATCATTGATAACATTTTTCAAGCAGACATTTTTCTATGCCCACGAAATCACTTTAAAATCTATAATTTTTCAAAATAATCTTCTTCCATGTGCTTAGATTTCCCAAGAAGTATAATACATACAATGAAATTTACTTAGAATGGTTTCCCATCTTCAGTGGTAGCTTTACTTCAAATTAAAATGGCTAATCCGACACACCTTTTGGTGCTGCTGATTGTAATAGGTTTCATCTCTAGTAAAAAAGGGCATACATAACTCTACAATCTTTGATGGATAAAAGGACATTAACGTTGGATGAGGACATTAATGTCATGCAAATAGATCTGTGGATCATGCAAAGCTGTGAGTGCCTGTTCAATATGAAGCCGCAGAAAAAAGGGTGGGGGGAAGGGGGAAGCATTCAACTGTACAACATATGGGCTCAATGAAACCAAATAAGATTTGGCAGGAGTTCAATGTGGGGATTGGGAGGAGAAAAGATAAACCAAAGAACATGGCAATAGAGTAGTGAAGATCTGGGAGGGGGGATTTAGGGGCTGGGAGGAATATGGTAGGGGGGAGAGTGGGAGATATCTACAAAACTGTCAACAATAAAAATATATTTAAATAAAGAAATTTTAAAAAACTGAATGAAGCATCAAAAAATAATAACATAGTCACAAGTGGCAATTATAGAAATGCTTGCCCTTAGTGCTTAGCTTCCTTAATCTTCAACCCCATGGGAACTAGAAGTTTTATTCACAGCACACCTTGTTTTCCCTGGGGAGAAAAAAAAATTGACAGGAACAAGTAGAAAGCCAGGCACTTAGGTCCAAGAAAGACTGGAGCATGATTTTACAGCAGCACCCATAAAAATATTTGGAGGTTTTAGAACACTAATATGAGATGTAGCAATTTAAAAGGGCAATATGACCTAAGATTCATGGAAGAGTCTAAGAATAAGAAGAAAAGTTCACTTCTGGAAGTATTTTTAAAACTTGTTTTTACTCTACTTCTGATTAAACACATGGTATTTTCATTGTCAAAACCATTAAAAGACAGAAAGGTATAATATTCCTTAACACATTGGCCAGTATTCATTCAGTAATGTTCTATAAATATTAATAAAATTATACTTATGTTATACTATTTTAACCTGCATTTTCTCCTTAATAAGAAATTGCAAGCATTTTCCAAATGTCACTAGATTATCTTTAAAAATTTTTAGTAGCTGCACTGTGGCATAATTAGATTAACCATTTCTCCATTGTCACTTTTCTCTGTATGATAAAAAAAAAAGGTTAATTCATAAAATTTTGAATATTTCTCTGAGTTTTGTATTGCACCAACATGCAGTGGTGCCTGCTTCTTTGCATCCTTGCCAAAAATTGGTATTTATTATGTTTGCCAACTTTATATGTGCTAAATATGTTATCTTGATTTAATTAGCATTTAATTGATGACTATGGAAATTAAAATTTTTGCATACTAGTATTTATTGGCAATTTACATTACTTCTTTTATGAATTAGTTCTTCCAATACTTTATTTTTTTATTGCAGTGAGATTCGTAATATTCTGAAGACACAGACAAATCAGAACTTACTCAAAAGAAAAGGAACCATGTTGAATGACCTGGATCATGAGGGAGCTAGAAGTCTTCTGTGCCAGGGATTGAAAACATTTAGCTAGCTTGATAGAACATGCTGGGCAGAACTAAATTCAAATATTTTAAAGGCATAATGAGGCACAAATTAGTTTTAAACACTATAGCTCCACTGAATGGAACTAGAGCCAACAGATGAAATTTCAGATTTTACCCCAGGAGGCCATTCAGAAGAATCCAAAATTAGAATGTAAATTTTTAGAATGAGTGAATTGGTGTGATATATTCCCAGATAGATCAGATCACCCACTTGTGTAGTGTTTCATGCAATTAGAAAAGAAGTTGGACTCAATGGCCCTCAAGGCACCCTCCAAAGCCCATGTTCTGTGAAATAGGATGCAACTCCAGGTGGGAAGGCAAGATTTAACACTGAAGGTCTGAAAAAACTCAGCCTAGAATGGCTGAGCTTTGGGAGCCCCTGGTCTAAACAGCAGCATATTCAGATGCCATCTCTTAAAACAAGTTATTTCTGATGATGGCAAATTTCACCAAATTCACATTCAGAGTTGGTTCCCATATTCTGGAAGTGCATCCCATTGCTGGTAGGTAAGCACATCCCACCACCACCACCAGTCCTACCACTGCCCATCAATGACTTTATTCTAGCAATGCTTCACAAGGAGCTATAACTTTGCTTCTCAGTGGGGAAATTTATTCACTTTGTAGCCCACATGTTTTTATATACTTGCTATTGTGCTACGTCTTTGAAATGTAATGACTCAAGAAAATTACATTTAGTATTATAGCATTTCTCATATTAGTAATTTATGATAATGGATGTCACTGTAGATTTAGGAGTCATTTATATTGTCCACTTTTCCCATTTCTGCTAGATTAAATAAATTCCTCATATTGGGTTTTACTGCATTTTTCAGTTTTCTAGTCTGTACCATTCACTTTCAGTATATTTATAATCCTTTTATCTAGTCTTTGTAGTTTCAAAATGATGCCTAGGATATTTTAGGTTTTGAGCAATCAATGCCTTTTTCAAATTGCTCTCTGAAGGTTTTTATAAAATAATATTCCCCATAATACAACTTTAAATTACCTGCCTTTTCTTTTACTAAACTTAATACAAGAAGGCTAATGAACATTACGCATTTTAATCATCCCACACTGTCAAAACTGTCTTCTCATTACGGAGAATTGGTTAGGCCTTGAGCCTAATTGTATTCCTGGCAATGTAACTAGAGTGAAAACTTGACAATACGATTAGTATATAAATATGAAATTGGTCCTGGTCTTTATTAATTACCTACACCAAAATAATATTTCAAAAAATATACATTGAATATAACCAAATTCATGGTACTTCATTTCCTTATGGAGTTTACCAAAGATTTATAAAAGCAAAATAAAAAATTCTAAACAATACAAGATGATTGCCGAACAAGAATAATGCAAATAAAAATGTCATATGTTAGACAGAAGTATAAGGAAAAAATAATTCAGATATAAAAATTATCATTACATTATATTTTCAAGTAATATTCAAATAAACCTATAGGGTGATTCAAACTCTCAGGATGATACAGCACATAGTGGATCTCAAGAAGTGCATCTGAACTTCTATTAGCAATTCCTTAGAGAAATGGCTAATACAGGAGACAGCCACCAAGACATAAAGCTGCTTTTGTCTAACGCAAGATGAGGCTTTCTGACAGCAGCATCTTGTGGAAGAGGAGCTGGAAACTGCTGGGGGGACACCAGGGTTCAGGCAAGGCACTGGTACTATTTTGAAGTGTCTTCTTTGAACAAACAGCACCTTTCAAAGACATTTCAAAGTTAGCGTTGAATTAAAATAGCATAGGATGTGGAACCATTGTAGGTGTAAATATGGGTCCATTTCATCCCTTTTATCCATGTAGATCAATTAGTCTTGTGTTATTATCCTTGGTATGCATTTACTATCAGCTTTAGGAGTTGCCATGAATATGAATTACTCTGATTATGCTTTTTCTTATGACAGTTTCATCTATACTTACATACTGAGCTTAAATAAATTTTTTTTCTAGTGTAATGATAGCTATATGCATCTAATTGGAGACTTAAGCAGGGCTAAGACTGGGAAAGCAAAAATTATAATATGCTCCCTGTCCCAATTTCAGTGGTTGTCTACAACTTCCAAAGAAAGTCTTATAGAGGAGTGACACTCTTTTATGTGATTTAATGGCTTTGATGACCTAAATAACCTACTTATGGCTTCCTGCAAGTGACCTATTCTAGGAAAAATTACTGTCCTGTGTTATAGGTGAATTACTCTGCATGGAGAATAAAGGTAAAATGAGAGTGGATAGCTAGTTGTAAAATCATATCATAATATTTTTTCATGTCTCTTCTTAAACTTTTTCCTAATGGATCTTCTCATTATATATTCACCAGGAAGAGCTACTCAAGTGATCTCATGAGCTATTGTCATTGAGTTTAGAAAGAGATTCATATATGTTTGGTCAATTGATTTTTATAGACATGCTAAAATGAATTTATGGGGGGAAATAGTCTTTTTGATGTATGGTGCTGAAACAACTGTATGGAAAAAGTTACTGTTAATTCAAACCCCTCACCATAATATAGGAAAGGAGCATGAGAAATATATAAATTAACTAAACCAAACAAAGTTAAGTCAGGGGCCTGCTATGTGCTCCCTGACATGGAACTAGGCTGACCAGAGATGCAAGCAGACCACGGGAGCCTCTGAAACAAAGAAAAGTGCTGCAAAAATTGATTAATAACTACTCACCCATATCTTATTATTGACCTGTACCATAAAAGGAGAATGCAAGGCCACGTAGTACACCTTGTAAAGGTTAAAGTTAATCCCAGCATATGCTTTTTTTTTCCATGCCAGCAATTTCCCATAGAAACTACAAACAGATATAAGCTCACCTTCTAGAGATGATTGGGGTCTCTCTTTCCTCTTTTATGACGAGAGTCTGCTACTCTGTCTATGGAGTGACTTTCACGCTGGTCTCTGTTGCCTCACTGGGAAAGACAGATTGCTGCTTTGTCTGTGGAGTATCCCTCTCTGTCTTATTGCTTCACTTCACTAATAAACTTTTTTTCACTTTAAATTCTATGCTGATTCAAATTTGAATTCTTTCCTGTACGAAGCCAGGACTCTACAGTGGGTTGTGGATCTTTGGGTTCCTCGACCTTCAGGATGCCTCATTAACCATACAGAAAAATTAACCAGAAATGGATGATTAATCTAAGCATAAGAAATAAAATAATAAAAACTTTAGAAAAAAACAGTATAAAATCTTCATGACTTTGGGTTAAATATTTCCTAGGATGCAAAAAGAAAAAAATATATAAAAGGAAAATATAATTAAATGCAATTTAAACAAATTAAAAACTTTTTTTGAAAGACACTACTAAGAAAATAAAAATAGCCTGCCTCTCGTGACTCAGTGGTTGAGTATCAACCTATGAACCAGGAGGTCACAGTTCGATTCCTGATCAGGGCACATTTCTGGATTGTGGGCTCCATCCCCAGTGTGGGGCATGCAGGAGGCAGCCAATCAATGATTCTTTCTCATCACTGATGTTTCTATCTCTCTCTTCTTCTCTGAAATCAATAAAAAATATTTTTAAAAAGTAAAATAAAAATACAAGCCATAGTCAAGAGAAAATATTTACAATACACATATCTGACAAAGGACTTGTATCCTGAATATATAAAGAATTTTTACAACTCAATCAAAAAAGACCAAACATCTCAAGTTAAAATAGGCAAACAATTTGAACATATGCTTCACAAACAAAGATATATAAATGTCCATTAAAACATGGTCAACATCACAATAAACAGAAAATACAAATTAAAACTGAACATTCTACTAGGCTTAAGGGACTCACTGGTGAAAAAAAATTAAACATACATTCTGCCTTTTTGAAATTTACAGTATAATGAGACATACAGATGAGTTCATCAGCATTCACAAAGAATGGGATAAATGCTGGAACAGGAAAAACACAGTTGCTTTGAAGTAATGACAGGGGCCAAGGGCATTATCAAGGCAGACTTCCTGGTAAAAGTGGATTTACGCTGAGTTTACAGAGATGAGTGAAAGCAAATTGAGCAACAGGGCTATGAAGAAGATACTAGTAAGCATGGAGAAGAAATGATATAATGCAGAAAGTCATGAAGAAGAGAAAAGGACGCATGACAAGTTTAAGAATCTAAAAGAAGTTTACTATGGCTGTTTGGAGAAAAACCACAGAGGTGAGAGATACAAGGTTTTGGTTAGAGAGAAACAAGCAATTTAATCAGAGGCCATATCATACAAGTCTTACAGTCTGTCATAAAGAATTTAAACTTGGTTGTAAGAGCAATGCATGAAAAGCATAGAAAGGCTTTTAAAAAAGGACTATAATTTGTTCTTTAAAATGATCACAGAAAGGGCAGAGAAATCAATGAAAATTCACAAGTTTTTAGCTTGAACAATTGGGCAGATGTTGATGCTACTGTTGAAAATAGGAAATATAGTAGAAAAAGCAATTGAAGAATTAAGATTTCAACATGGTCAGTTTAAGGTATGTGTAGTACACTGAAATGAAATGTCACATATGAAGCTCAGGAGAGAGGTCTAGCCTAAAGGTATACATTTAGGAGTCATCTGTATCATAGAGAATAGGATATGGTAAGTGCTATGAAAGAAATATGGACAGAATATTATAAAAGCACAAAGATCATCTAGTATAGAGCTTGAGAGATTCAATCAGTTAAGAATAATCATGTGTGTGAAGTTGACTTTTTGAGGAAAAGTAAGATCAAAAAGGAAAAACTGTAAAAAGTTATCCTGTTTATAAATGTACACATGAATGGAGAAAGGAGTATCAGATATTGAGAGTGGAGGTCATGGTGGTAAAAGGGAGAATAGCAGAATGAGTAGGTTTGAATGAAGGAGTGTTAATTCAGTCATTATCAAGAGTTAAGGGAATAGGACCCAGGCTCGGCCAGCCCAGTTCCCGGCACAAACTCATGTTTGTGCCGGGCCTGGCATGGGTCAGGCTTTTGACCCATGCCAGGCCCAGGCAAGCTCCCGTGACTACAGGCCATCAGCCAGCCCAGTGGCAGGCCTGCTGCCACTGCAGACCCAACCTGGGACCACTTTGTGTCTGCTAATAGCCTCTGCTTTCTTTGTTCCTTGTGGACGCAGTCTGGCTGGACTGAAACCAAAGCAGGACCTTTACACCAGTGAGGGTGAAGAAGCTGATTTTTAAACCAGCTCATTCTGTTCTGAAGAGAGAGAACTACATAACCAGACACCCAGAGAAGAGAGACCATGGGGAGACAAAGAAACAGACCGCATATGAAAGAAAAGCAGGCATCCCCAGAAAAGAAAGTAAATGAAATGGAGGCAAGCAACCTGTCAGAAAAGAATTCAGAGAAATGGTCATAAGGTGGCTGAAAAGAATGGAAGACAAATTCGACAATATGAGTAAGAACCAAGAGGAAATGAAGAAGAACCAAGAAGAAATGAAAAATGACATTGCTGCTGTAAAGAACTCAATAGAAAGCATCAAAAGTAGACTAGAAGAAGCAGAGGACCCCATTAGTGAGCTAGAAGACAAAATAGGAAAAAATATCCAAGTAGAGCAGCTTCTAGAAAAAAAAAAAATGAAAAGCAGGAGGACAGCCTAGGGAACTTTGGGACAACATGAAACAAAACAACATCTGCATAATAGGGGTTCCAGAAGGAGAGGAAACTGAGCAAGGAATAGAAAACCTGTTTGAAGAAATAATGACAGAAAATTTCCCTGATATAGGGGAGAAAAAACCCACACAAATCCAAGAAGCTCACAGAGTCCCAAGCAAAATGAACACCAAAAGACCAACACCAAGGCACATTATAATTAAACTGGCAAACACCAACGACAAAGTAAAAATCTTAAAAGTGGCCAGATAGAGACAGAAAGTTACCTACAAAGGAACCCCCATCAGACTAGCAACTGATTTCTCAACAGAAACTCATCAGGCCAGAAGGGAATGGAATGAAATATACAAAGTCATGCAAAGGAAGGGTCTGAATCCAAGAATACTGTACCCAGCAAGGCTATCAATCAAAACTGAAGGTGAAATCAGGAGCGTCACAGACAAAAAAGGACTAAGGGAATTTATTACCACCAAACCAGCAATGCAAGAAATGCTAAAGGGTCTGCTGTAAAAAAAAAAAAAAAAAAAAAAATTGGAAGCGAAGAAGGAACACAGGGATAAAGAATAAAAATGGTAACAAATAAGTACCTATCAATAATAACTTTAAATGTAAATGGATTAA
Source organism: Corynorhinus townsendii (assembly GCA_026230045.1). NCBI lineage: Eukaryota > Metazoa > Chordata > Mammalia > Chiroptera > Vespertilionidae > Corynorhinus > Corynorhinus townsendii. Next base: position 165,543,813 of record JAPDVU010000002.1, on the reverse strand, counting down.
ATGCCCCAATCAAAAGACATAAGGTAATGGATTGGATAAGAAAACACGACCCACATATCTGCTGTCTACAAGAAACCCACTTCAGAAAAAAAGACGCACACAGACTGAGGGTAAAGGGATGGAGAAAGGTTTTTCAGGCAAATGGAAATTTAAAAAAGCTGCAATACTTATATCTGACAAATTAGATCTCAAAGTGAAGGACATAACAAGAGGTAAGGAAGGCCACTTCATAATGCTAAAGGGAGCAACCCAACAAGAAGAAATAACTCTGGTAAACATATATGCACCCAATACAGGAGCACCCAAATACATAAAAAAAACTCCTGGAAGATATCAAAAGAGAGATTGACAGCAATACAATCATAGTAGGAGACTTTAATACCCCACTATCACCATTGGACAAATCCTCTAAAGAAAAAATCAGCAAAGAAACATCAATCCTAAATGACTCATGAGACCAGATGGACTTAATTGACATCTTCAGAACATTTCACCCCAAAGCCACAGAATATACATTCTTCTCAAGTGCACATGGGTCATTTTCAAAGATAGACCATATGTTGGGACATAGGAAAGTCTCTTCAAATTCAAGAAGATAGAAATCATATCAAACATCTTCTCAGATCACAGTGGCATAAAACTGGAAATCAACTACAATAAAAACAATCCCAAAAAATCAAACACATGGAGACTAAACAGCATGCTATTAAACAATGACTGGTTTTCCAAAGAGATCAAGGAAGAAATAAAAAACATCATGGCAACAAATGACAATGAAAACACAACAATCCAAAATCTATGGGACACAGCAAAAGCAGTCTTGAGAGGGAAGTTCATAGCTCTACAAGCCTACTGCAAAAAACAAGAAGCAATGAAAGTAAATTACCTAACCCTACAACTCAAAGAGTTAGAAAGAGAGCAACAAGAAAAGCCCAGTGTAAGCAGAAGGAAGGAAATAATAAAGATCAGAGCAGAGATAAACGAGATTGAGACCAAAATAGAATACCAAAGATCAACAAAACCAAGAGCTGGTTCTTTGAAAGGATAAACAAGATTGATGAACCTCTAGCCAGGCTCACCAAGAGGCAAAGGAGAGGACCCAAATAAAGAAAATCAGAAATAAAAGAGGGAAAATAACATCAGACCCCACTGAAATACAAAGGATTGTTAAAAAATACTATGAGCAACTCTATTCCAACAAACTGGACAACCTGGAGGAAATGGACATATTCCTAGAAAAATATAACTTTCCAAAACTCAATCAGGAAGAATCTAAACATCTCAATAGGCCAATAACTGTGGAAGAAATTGAAGCAGTCATCAAAAAGCTTCCAGCAAACAAAAGCCCAGGGCCAGGCGGCTTCACAGGAGAGTTTTACCAAACATTCAAGGAAGAACTAAAACCTAGCCTCCTCAGACTATTCCAAAACATTCAAGAGGAAGGAACACTTCCAAGCTCCTTCTATGAAGCCAGCACCACCCTAATACCAAAACCAGATAAAGACAACACAATGGAAGAGAATTACAAGACAATATCCCTCATGAACATAGATGCCAAAATCCTCAACAAAATTCTAGCAAATCGGATCAGCAGTACATCAGAAATATCATACACCATGAACAAGTAGGATTTATCCCAGGAATGCAAGGATGCTACAATATCCATAAATCAATAAACGTGATAAATCACATAAACAAACTGAGAGATAAAAATCACATAGTCATATCAATTGATGCAGAAAAAGCATTTGACAAAGTCCAACACCCTTTCTTGATAGAAACTCTCAACAAGGTGGCAATAGAAGGATCATACCTCAACATAATAAAAGCTATATATGATAAACCCACAGCTAACATCATACTCAATGGGCAAAAACTAAAACCATTTCCCCTAAGAAGAGGAACAAGACAGGGATGCCCACTCTCACCACTCCTGTTCGACATAGTACTGGAAGTATTAGCCATTATAATTAGACAGGAAGAAGAAATAAAAGGCATCCAAATTGGAAAAGAAGAAATAAAGCTGTCCTTATTTGCAGATGACATGATATTATACATAAAAAACCCGAAAGACTTCATCAAAAAACTAATAGACTTAATGAATGAATTCGGCAATGTAGCAGGATACAAAATTAACACCAAGAAATCTATGGCATTTCTATACACCAATAGTGAACTTACAGAAAGAGAGACTAAAAAAGCAATCCCATTTACCATCACACCAAAAAAATTAAGATACCTAAGAATAAACTTAACTAAGGAGGCAAAAGACCTATACGCGGAAAACTACAGAATACTAAAAAAAGAGGTAGAGGAAGACGTAAACAGATGGAAGAACATACCATGTTCTTGGACTGGGAGAATCAACATCATTAAAATGTCCATACTACCCAAAGCAATCTATAGATTCAATGCACTCCTATTAAAATACCAATGGCATATTTCACAGATCTAGAAAGAACTCTCCAAAAATTCATCTGGAATAAAAAAGACCCTGAATAGCCACAGCAATCCTGAGAAAGAAAAACAAAGTAGGTGGGATCTCAATACCAGATTTCAAGCTGTATTACAAAACCACTGTTCTCAAAACTTCCTGGTACTGGCACAAGAACAGATATATAGATCAATGGAATAGAATAGAAAACCCAGAAATTTACCCAAATCACTATGCTGAATTAATATTTGACAAAGGAGGCAAGAACATACAAGGGAGTCCAAGACAGTCTCTTCAATAAATGGTGTTGGGAAAATTGGACAGATACATGGAAAAAAATGAAACTAGACCACCAGGAATCCACTGCCAGAAAAATCTCTGACATATGCCGAAGCAATTTCTTCACTGATACTGCTCCGAGGGCAATGGAAACTAAAGAGAAAATAAACAAATGGGACTACATCAAAATAAAAAGGTTTTTCACAGCAAAGGAGACCATCAATAAAACAATAAGAAAGCCCACTGCATGGGAGAACATATTTGCCAATGATATCAACGATAAGGTTTTAATCTCCAATATTTACAGGGAACTTATGCAGCTTAACAAAAAGAAGATAAACAACCCAATCAAAAAATGGGCAACTGATCTAAATAGACACTTTTCGAAAGAAGACAGAAGGAAGGCCAAGAGACATATGAAAACCTGCTCAATGTCACTAATTATCTGACAGATGCAAATCAAAACAACAATGCGGTACCATCTCACACCTGTCAGAATGGCTATTATCAACAAATCAACAAATGACAAGTGCTGGCGAGGATGCGGAGAAAAAGGAACCCTCCTGCACTGCTGGTGGGAATGCAGACTGGCGCAGCCACTGTGGAGAACAGTATGGAGTTTCCTCAAAAAACTAAAAATGGAACTCCTATTTGACCCAGTGATCCCACTTCTAGGAATATATCCCAAGGAACTAGAAACACGAATCAGAAAGGATATATGCACCCCTATGTTCATAGCAGCACAATTCACCATAGCTAAGATTTGGAAACAGCCTAAGTGCCCACCAGCAGATGAGTGGATGAAAAAACTATGGTACATCTACACAATGGAATACTACGCTGCGGTAAAAAAAGAGCTCTTACCATTTGCAACAACATGGATGGAGATGGAGAGCATTATACTAAGTGAAATAAGCCAGGCAGAGAAAGATAAATATCACATGATCTCACTCATTTGTGGAATATAATGAACAACATAAATTGATGAACAAAAATAGATCCAGTGACAGAGAAACATCAATCAGAACGTGAAACCTCAGGGAAGGTAGGGGAGGGGGGCTAAAGGGGAGAGATCAACCAAAGAACTTATATGCAAGCATATAAGCCTAATCAATGGACACAGACAACAGGGGGGTGGGGTCATAAATGGGAGGTGAAGGGTAATTGGGGAATAAGGACACATATGTAATACCTTAATCAATAAAGAAACTTAAAAACAAAAGAGTTAAGGGAATAAAATCTATTTCTAAGAACGTGTTGTTTGTGATTTCGCTTCCCAAACAGGCACGAGCACATTGGGGACAGAAAATCCCAGACATATTGGCACTGGACAGGTTCTGAGATGAAGAGAAAAGGACAAAACAGTGAGAAATGCATTCAAGTTTTTAAATGTGCTGTGATGTCTGGAATACTTTTTTTCCAGAAATGCATGAGCCACAGGCTAGAAAAATGAGAAGCTGAAGTCACATTTTAAAATTAGGGCAAGACATGCATCATAAATGCGAAGTGTATAGAGGGGAAATTGCAATACCGCAAAAAAAAAAAAAAGGCAAAAATATCTTTATTTGATATTTTAAATGAACAATATTTATCAGGTTAGTAATTTATAATGTATTCATTTAAAAAATATTAGGTGACAGTGGAAAGTTTAAGTAGAATAGTTTGGAACATTTTTTAAAGTAGAAAACTATAACACTTCAAATACATACTCAAGCCTGGTGCTAGGTTATCTATATCACAGTTGGAATATGGCAAAGGGTTAGAGAAAAACTAAAATAAACAGCTTTCAGATCTATACCACCTATGACTTAAATGGAGTTTTTCTTTCTGGCTGTAGTAACAGAAAATATTCCTGACTTGGGGCCACAAAGTGACAATTCAGAACTCCTGGAAGAAAAAAAGTTAAGCTTGGAATATACTATAACTAATAACTCCAGGAACTTCCCTGATTGTAATCTTTCTCAAAGGAAATATTTGTTAAATGATATAGGTATGGAATTGAAGAAAAATTAGATACTCAACCAACAGGAAAGAAAATTTCCTCGGGTGTAATATTTGCTCTTCTTTTTGCACTCCATGTTAATGTTGGATAACTGTTATTTTCTTTTCCCCCCAAAAAAACATTTTTTTTTCTTTCCCCTGTCTCTTTACCCAGTGACAAACTATTTCATACATGTGGGCCTATAAGCCTGGATGACCAAACTTTGCACCATATCATCTTGGCCATAGTAATTGGTTTGGAATGGGTATCTATCCCAAGCAAGTACAATCAGATCTCTTTCCTGTGACTGATGTATAGTTTCTGGAAGAAACATTCCAGTGATGTTGCTGCAAAGGTATGGTAATAGCTTATCTGGCCAATATCTATCTTCCCTTCAATAAAAAAATGCCCATGCTGCATAGAAGGGCAAAGATAAAGGCTAGCTGGTTGGTAAATACCTTTAAGCCCTCAGAAAATGTGAATTGTGCCTATTCTAGTTTGTTTTTTAAAATTACAAGAGCTAATAAGTTCCCCTTTTCTCTTTTGTTTCAGACAAACTATCTAAAGGCTAAATTTGATTTTTGCTATTTTGTTATTTGCTGTCTAAAGAATCTAGGCTAATAAAATCTGCCAAAAACATAGACTCCATGTTTTGAAAGATATTGTCTAATATATTGTGCTTAGTAAGTAAAAAGTATTGTGATTTACATTTTTCATAACAGAAATTTTTACATCTATTCTAAACATCTTTCTTTTAATTTAATTTTTTAAAATTCTTGATTTTCTGTGAGAAAGATTTATTCATTGATGTCAATGGGTGTTAAATGCACTACTATGACTGTATTGCTATTGAGCTCTCCCTTTATGTCCATCAAGATTCGCTTTATATATTTAGATGCTCCTATGTTGGATGCGTGAATGTTTACAAAGGTATATCCTCTTGTTGAATTGTCCCTTTTAGCATAATGTAATGTCCTTCTTTGTCTTTTAGAATGGCCTTTGTTTTGAAGTCTATTTTGTTAGATATAAGTATTGCTACCCCAGCTTTTTTTTTTTTCATTTCCATTTGCATTAAATATCTTTTTCCATCCCTTTTCTTTTACTTGGTGTGTATATTTCATTCTAAGGTGCGTCTCTTGTAGACAACATATAAATGGGTCATTTTTTTTATCCATTTGGCTACCCTATATCTTTTGCTTAAAGCATTTAAGCCATTTACATATAAAGTGTTTATTGATAGGCACATATCTATTGTTTTTAACTTTGTTCTTCTGGTCTTCTAATTATTCTTATTCTTCAAGAAAACCTTTTAACATTTCTTGTAATACTGGTTTTTTTGAAGAGTGGGGCTATTGCATTTCCATAGGCTGATACCATAAAGAGGTGAGTGCTCCACTCAAGAAAGATGGTGTCTGCAGAGTGGGAGACTGACTCAGCACAGGGATCCTATGGCTGTCCCTTAACTCTCTCCCTAGAACCACAAACCCCAGTCTCTCCTCATATGACTCTAGTCCACTCCACATTCACTCTGCCAGAGCCCAGGGTGAGTGGCTTTGAATGAGATTTTAAGAATTGGCCCTTTCAGAGGGTGCTGGTGTCTCTAGAAAACGCTGTTCCCGCTGCTAGGTGCTATATGTATGCCTCTTCCTGATTCTGGTGCTCTGGGCCGAGGAGCCAGGCTGGGGGTTGGCTTTCCAGGGGAACCTTTTTAGTTGAGATATCCTCCAGGATCTTAGCCACCACGGGAGCAGGGCCAGCCCTCTTTACATCTCCTTCCTTCCTGTATTAATATTTTTTCTTGTTTGTTTTTAATCCTTAGTTATAAGACTTTTCTTCAGCTACTCTTCAGTTGGTAATTCATGTTGCTTGCTCTGTATTTTGGTTGCAATTTTATTCTAAGTATTAAATCAGGATGGAGAAGCTAGAATTACTAATTGAGTTGACAGAATTCCAAACAAAAGATAGATTGTCATGCTTTGCTAACTTTTAGAAACTAAACAAGGGCATACATATAAGTTGTTCAAAGTATTACAAAGGTTTTGGAACCTACATGATTATCCTCAGTGTGTCCTAGATTCCAGAGACTCCAGTGGAAACTATGATCATTGGACTAATCTCTCTATAGCACTTACAATACAGTATAATAATGTAACATATGGTTTATATGCCAATCTCCTCTATAAGACCTCCCCCAGATTTTTTTATAGTAAGAAAAGTGGTACAGAAATAGCTAGATTTTCCCTAATATCTATTTTACCATTCTCCTACAATGACAGCCTCTACATTTTGGCTGGGCATATGGCCATGCACTATTCCTGGTGGGTATGGTCATATTATTAAATACTGGTTAATTACGTGTGGTTTAAGCTTGAGTTTGAAACTTTAAGAAATAGTTGAGTGTTTCCTGATTCCATTTAAGGAATGAGTACATTCTACTCCATCTCCTACTGAGTACAGCTAAAATTCCTAGTCAAAAATATACACTGAGTGGCCAGATTATTATGATCTCTGAACACATAATAATCTGGCCACTCAGTGTATATCTATATAAAAAAGGCTAATATGCAAATTGTCCCCTCGACCAGGAGTTTGACCAGCAGGAAGGCTGGCCAGCTGCCCATGTCCCCACCCCCTGGCCAAGCTGGCCAGACCCCACCCATGCACGAATTCATGCACCAGTCCTCTAATACACATACATACACACACACACGCACACACACTGAGTGGCCAGATTATTATGTATCCAGAGATCATAATAATCTAACCATTCAGTGTAAAGAAACTATCTGAGCCCTGACTGGTTTGGCCCGGTGGATAGAGCGTCGGCCTGTGGACTGAAAGGTCCCAGGTTCAATTCCGGTCAAGGGCATGTACCTTGGTTGCAGACACATCCCCAGTGGAGAGTGTGCAGGAGGCAGCTGATCGATGTTTCTCTCTCATCAATGTTTCTAACTCTCTATCCCTCTCCCTTCCTCTCTGTAAAAAAAAATCAATAAAATATATTTAAAAAATAAATAAAAAGAAACTATCTGAAAAGTAAATAAGAGCAGTCAGACTAGGGATGCAAACAAAAATTTGAAGACCATCCCATATAGCAGTGAATTCCCTGTTAGTTTTTTTTCCTTTCATGTCTCCTGGATTACAATCTAGATATCTTAAATCCTAGAACACTGCATCATGCATGAACTGGAAACCTCTCTCTCTCTCCCCAACCTGAGGGCTACAAAGACAGGCTCCTGCAAGATGGAGTTATAGTAATGAACTTGCATCCCTATAGTAGTCATGGTAGCATCAGGAGTAGCACAAAAGGCTCTTTTCTGCAAATTTGCACTTCAAGATACACCCAGTGGGGGAAGGCATGAATTTACAGGCAGAGAACAAGAAAAGGGTGCTTCTGAGCCCCAGATTATGTAGGAGAAATCACAGAGAGGAAGGAGGTAGAGAAAGGGATCCTTTAAACATGTGTATAAAAAGTAGCATCTAAAAAAGGTTATAACCTAGTGATCCTTTATGATTCCCCAAGGTCTTAGTTATGTGTATGTATTCAATAAATAAATACTTGACAAATAAAGATTAATTTAATAAAATAGGGCCTATTGATTATCAAAATATTGTATTCCCCAGTTTGGCCAGTGATGAATTGTTGTTAGAACCATTTTACTAATGAGTAGAAAGAAAAGTTTCACTATTGTCATTCTTCCCTGGTAAAATGAAGGGTTTGGTTGAGTCTGTCCTGGATAAGTCAGGCATTGTACTGATGGATTTACCACACCAAAAAAAAAATCAATTTAGCTGGTTTAAAACTATTCAATCTATAGCAGTTAGACTCTCCTCTGGCTCAGGTTTCTAGGAATCTGACTGTAGAAACTACCTGCCCAATTTTTTAGATTAAAACCCTGTTTTAGAGAATGTGAGTTCCAAAATGCTCCTATATGTGGGAATCTTAAGATCCCCTTTTACATTGACAACAATAGGCAAAAAATTCAGAGGTGCTTTTATTTCAAATAAATTTTGTCAAATCCTGTCAACCTAACTTACCATCTTCCTGTGAATTAAGCTACAAGAGCCTCAGATCTAAGCACTTTCTATAGCAATCATAACCAACACGTCAACATTTTTCTTGAAATTCATTTGTTCATTCAATAAGCATATATTTTTCACGGTAAGCTTCAGTCTGGAATTTGGAAGCTGGCTCTGGTTTTGTTCTGTCTAGGCTGTCTACTTACTTCAACACATATATCACCATCATCACACACACACACACACACACACACACACACCCCTGTCTTCCCTATGTTGTGGACAAGGATTCTATTTAATATTATTCATATCCCTGTCTGCATCCACCCAACCCCACTATTTACATGGTGTTCAGCCCGTGGTAAACACACAAAAAAATTCTCTTTAATAGGAGTAACAAAACTATTATTCAGAGCACTAGAAGAAATAAATATTGTTATGGCAAGAAATCGAAGAAAGGGAAGAAATAAGTAGAGAGACATTTTCAGCAATACATTTATCAGTTGTTGCCCCTTGCTGGGCCTCTAGTCTGTGCATTTATGGTTCCTCTGGTGCCATAGCTGCTGCTGGACTCCAGAGATTAAACCTCTTTTCTGCAATAGATCAAAACCTGATTATGGTTTTGGATCAAAATCGGAAGAGCACTTTGAGGCCTTAAGGCTTCTGAACTCTGACAATATGAGGATGCTGGATCAAAGTGTCAGTAGCAGAACACTGGTTTTGTGCAGAATGAATAAATCCTGGGGAGTTAAAGGTTTTCAGAATTTCTGTGTCTGAGTTTTCTGACATTATTTTAAAACTTTGATGTCGTTTAGCTGGCTCACTTTTCTGAGTCCATATTTATTTATCACAATGACCCTTCAATAGCATCTTTTATGGGAAATTTTAACTCTGGAATAAATTAATATTATTTTTTAATTGGGGGACCCTAATGAAAAGTTTATTAATTCAGTCAGTCAGTAAATAGGAATATATTCTATATGTAGGATAAGGTGTTATGAGTAAAAAATAGAACTGTCTCCTAGGAGTTTACCACCTAGTAGTAAAGATAAAATATATACATCAAAAATTAAAAATTTAAAAGCACAATAAGAGGCTCTGCTTCCGGTGATGGCATATAATGTGTATAAGACTAACTTCTACTGCCAATAACTGGGAAGGTTAGATAAAATATGAATAAGAATCTGTTGAAAAACATTGGGGAACCATCAAAGAAGCAGGTATCTGAGGAACCAAGATCCTTAGAGAAAAGAAGTCCAAAGATGTAAGCCTGACATTTAGCTCTCCTTTTCCCTTCAAAACATTTACAAATTATTAGGCAGCCTCTAAGAGTCTAAGAAGCTAAGCAGTTTTTAAAACTAATGGGGCTTGGGGGTAAAAACTTTAAGTTCAAGGCCTACCAAAAAGTAGAGGTATGTTAAAAACATCTAAGGCTTTTGGTTGAAAGGACTACTCAAAAAGAAAGGCTAACAAGAAATAGACCAGCCCACATGAAAGCAGATTCTAATCAACTCAATCTCTAATTGAATTAAAGTGTTTTGCCCTCAGCTTAACTGCTTACCAAGAAAAAATATACCCTCTTTGAAGAAAAATAATATGATCCAGAGTAAAATTATTTATATATTATTTCACATGCAAAATCCAAGATTTTTTTGTTATTGTTGTTTTAAATAAAAATCTATTAGGCAAATTAATAGAAGAGACCAACAAGAGATAATGTAGACAATGGAAATAAACCTTTGGAAAGTAAAATATTAAAATTATGTATAAAACAAAAATAATTGTATCTAATATATTCAAAGATAATATGGCAAGATGAACAATTCAGAAGATAACTAAAAACCAAATAGAAATTCTACAATAAAAAAATTTCAAAAATTGAAAAATAAACTGAATAGATAGGTTGAGTAGCAGACTAGATGTAGCTGAAGAGAGAACTAGTTAACTACAAGATAGGTCAGTGGTAAAGATGATGACTAAAGCACAGGAAAAAGACTAATGTACACATAATTTAAGTCCTAGAAGGAGAAGAGAGTGAGAATATTTAAAAATATATGTCAAAGAAATTTTTAAAAATAAGAAAGACATCAAGGCACAGATTTAAGAATTACTTTAAACTCCAATAAAAATAAATACAAAAACAATGACACCCTTGCCTAGCCACATGGTCACAGTACACATGACCTTCCTAGTCACATCTCTCTTCTTGGTCTTACTGATCATTGACCTAACCAGGAGGTTGTCCTCCTCCTGCATCTGATCATTTAAAGTTTGCAATTTGTATGATATCCACAGGAATGTCTGATGGTACCCCATGAATTCTTGTTTGGTGGTAAGTCATCTATTGGTGTTAGCACACTATCTTGCCTCAGATTTTGAGTAGAATGGAAAAACTTCTCCTAAACCAGCATCTTATGAAGAAGTCAGTTCCTCTGGAAATCAGGATCTCATCTTCTATGATTCGATCTTGCTTCTGCTCTTTTAAACTCTCCTGTTGTCAGATCATCCTGCTCGGAATTGAAATCATGCCTCTAATCACATCAAAGATTGTATAAAATGGGTTATAACACTTTTGAAATTGCAGGCAGGACAGCAGTGGTTTAAAGCTTAGGCTCTGGAGTCATAGGACATAATTTTCAAATCCTGGCTCCAACTTCCAAAGCGTGTGGTCTTGAGCAATGCATTGATGATAATGAAGCTGGTGGGGAAGTACTTACTCTGTGCTAGGCACTATGGCCAAGAAGTTTTCACACATTATCTCATTTAGCACTATCAACAACTCAGGGGAATCCAATAGATACCTACATTGTCAGATGAGGAATCTGAGACTTTTTAGATTTACTCCTCATACAATGTATGACCCTGTGCAAGTTATTTCATCTCTCTAAGTCTCTTCTACAAATGCTGAAATATCTAATTTATAAGCAATTGACATGATTAAATGAGTTGATGCAGGGAAAGAACTTGGCCTATTGTGAGCCAAATAAGTATTATTTGCTAATACTGTTATTACAACCTTCCACTCTCCAATATGTAAATGATTTGCATATAATATGAAGAAACAAATTTTACCCAGTCAGTTAGATCAGAAAGATACAACCAAATTGAGTTTTCAGACCAAAATCTTCACTTTGGTGATAGTTGACAATATCGACTTCAATTTGCATTATAAAATCAGAATTGAAGATATAGGTGTGTTGAATTCTAGGGATTAGGTGACAAGTTGAAGATAAGTAAACAATCTGAGACCACTGAAAAAAATACCAGAAATGTCCCGGGATCACCTCGTGATAATTAGGCAGACAGATGTCCCTTCTCACCTACTTCCTCACCCTCATCTCCGCACTCAACCAACCATTTGAGGAAATCCCAGGTGTCACAAGCCCTCAGCCCACTTCAAAGTCTATACTATATTATATGAAGTAACACATGCTCAGCTTCCCCACCAAAGACCACACAAATGTAAATACTCTTACTTAGTGAAGCCTTTTATTTGTCATTCTGGACAACTATGGTCTCACAATTCCAGAGGAAAGAATCGATGCCATCACTATTCATTTCCATCTATCATAACACCTCAAAGACATGTCCTTCACAATGACACCATCTTATTCTAATGCTTTACACTGAGTATTCTTTTGTCTCATTAATAATTTCACTGACGATGATAAAAGATACCTGAAATGTGGCTTGCCTGTCAGTGGTACTGCTTTCTGTTAATTCTAATGATGTCCAGATGTTTTCCTGCCCTTTCAACCTTCAGACACTCACAGGGAAAACAAAAGCTTTCTTTAGTTTACTTTTAGTTGCCAGTGGTGCACTACTTATAGAAAATGTGATTAGTTCCATGTTTTCATGTGGTTTCTAGTTCCAAATTCTTAAATTTATTATTTAAAAAATAAATATTGGCCAGTACACATGCCAAAAGTGGCTTTTCCAAATCAAATAAATTCTAGCAGTCTAATCTTCCTTTTATACCAGTATATACATACATTACATAAATTTTGTACACATATAAAATTTAAGGCTTCCTTTTCTGACCATAACAAGGAAAGATTGAATTTACTTTTTGCCTGAAACAATAAAAAAAGTAAATTTAATACATAAACACTTGGTTTTCAAAATACTGAATACCAGGTAATAAAAAATAGTAATCTCTGAGAAATGAGAAACAAATGAGGTGAGTTTTATGACTGCCTCAGCATGCTACTTGAAAGCATTTCTAGGCCATATCTCAGGGAGATAGATCCCAAGTAGTATGGCAGATACCCTAAGTAGAGAAGAGGAAGCTGGGATTCTAGGTGACCAGAGTTGGCAGGACAGAGTACCAGAAGGAGAAAGATGCACAGAGAGAGAATATCAAAGATTTGGAGAGGCCCCCCATAGAATCTTCAGATGAATTTCAGCACAGTAGTTGAAACCAGGGAATTAACTATCTAAAAGAATTAGAAAACTTAACAAAAAAAGAATTAGAAAGAATTATCAGAGTTTGCCAAGATGTTCATTCTCATTAGCAAAACTGGAAAATCTCATTATTTATAGAGCACTGAAAACAGTACTCAGAAAGTTCTTGACTGAGTTGTGGGTAATACCACTCTGGTCCCACCTAACAATCCTTAAGAGCAAGACCTGAAAGAATTCAATGAATCCTAGTAACTTAACCTTGTCCCCAAAAAGGTCAAGAATATTTACAAAATTACTAAGATGTCCATTTCCCCCCAAAATAAAAATCTACAAATCTAGCATTCAATAAAAAATTACTAGGGGTGCAAAAATCAGGGAAATATGAAGAAAAAAATCCAGAATTGATGAAGATGTTAGAATTAGTAGAGAATGGTATTAAAACAATTATTATAACCTTTGTCTATATGTTCAAAAAAGTTAAGACATGAAAGGTATCTAAAAGACTCATTAAATTTCTAGACATGAAAACTGCAAATTTATGGGATGAAAAATACAATGGATGAAATTAATAGCAGATGATTAAGAAAAAAAATAGTGAACTTGAAGATAGAGCAATAGAAACTCTCCAAAGTGAAACATAGAATAAACAAAAGTATGCTCAAGATGGGTCTCACTGAGAAGGTGACTTTTAAGCAAAAAAAAAAAAACTGAAGGGGACAAGCAACATAGCCATATGGATAGCAAAAGGACGAGTACCCCAGGTGTTACTAGAAATGATAGATCCAGAGAGAGTAATTGTAAACTAATATAGTATTTATCATTTAATATGCACTGAAAGGATTCAAATTATCACTGCTGCTGCTATTGTCATTGTCCTTGTTAAACCCTGAGAGTCTGTGACAGAGGAAGGGAAAGGAAACTCATGTATATAGGGCTTTCTTTTGCC